>CM047393.1:43038617-43638617 GCA_026123125.1 Chironomus striatipennis | reverse complement strand
GTGAGTCATTGACTAACCCATTTTGATTTTCGAGAAGTTTTTGGGATTTCTATTTTAAATTTATGATATAAAATATGATCAACATGTGTGGAAAATTTGGAGAAAAAAATATAGTCAATGTGGTCATGAATCATCATCGATTGGCAACTAAAGGCATTTTAACTATAAATTTCAGAAAATGTGATCCGAATATAAAGTAATTAAAAAATTAAATTCATCTTTTGTTGTTTTAAACCATAACAAATTGTCATTTCCAGCATATCAATTTTACATTGAGTCATTAATTTCGGTCAATTGAATTTTGATTAATAATCCTTAAATCCTATGGTAATTTACAAATACACTTCATTAATTCGCCATTTGAAATTTCATGTGTTGAAAAATTTATTGGGCGAGGATTTTGGGTTGCAGTCAACAATGATTGATTATTTCATCCCCACATAACGCATTTTTTGGACGGTTTACTTTTTTAAAGGAAAAATAAATTTTGAATGGACGTGATAAGAATTTTAGATTTTAAAGTTGCAAAATGTACTTGATACAATGTCTGTATTACTACAATGTATTGAGGAAAAATAAATATTTTGCTGATATTTCACTTACTAAAGTCATGCTGTTTTTCATATTGCGCTTTTAAGAGCTTCCGTCAAACACTTGAAATTTTATTAATATTTATTATATTTGGAGTCATTAAAAAATGATGTCTTGAATGGTAATCTTTAATACTAATTCAATTTCAAATATGAAAAAATACCCTTGTTCCCAAAACATATTGACGCTGGACATCAAATTTCATACATTTCCGTCTCATGAATTTAGGACAACTAATAAATTCTACAGCAAAAATTAAAAAGATTGTCAATCAATTGTCACATAAACGCCACTCAATCGATGAATGCCATTTAGAATATGTAACTTTTAAGTATCGAAAAAATTGTCAAAAATGTAGCAACACTTCCTATGTATTAATTTGTATAGACTTGTTGCTTAATTTAATTCACTTCCCTAGTTTTTCATGTGGAAAATGCAAAAATAAATTTTTCCACAATTATTGTTCTGACAAATGCAATTCATTATTTCCGCTCATCTATCAAGGGATTCTAGAGTTCAGTTCAGAAAATTTATCAACGAGAAGCTCCAACAAAAATTTTAATTTTCATCACCGAATTAATTAACGAAAATTAAAAAGTCAACACTCAATCTTTTTTTTTGCTGTTCTTCCTTTTCACAACCTTCCGAGAGATCTATTACATCATCCGTCTTGTGCATGGCAGAGTAGATTTATCATCATCAAACAAAATTTTCTCAAATCTGTCAGCAATATGCAACCAACGTGCCCCGTTTTGTCAAAAAATTTGTCGAAGACCGAGTAATATTGAGATATTTTAAGGTGATGATCAGGTAGTCTGGCAAATGCTGATGTGGGTGACATTGATGGTTTCCTGATTGTAATTTTAGTTTATTTATGTCTGTTATGGTTGGAAAATTTTTGATCCTAAAGTCTAGTCATTTTCAGTTCCTGCTAACAAACTCCAAACCTATATAAACAGCTCGGTCATGAATGCATTTTCTTCTAGACAGAAAAACGTTGCTACGCTAAAAATAATCAGACAGAAATCATGATGATGGACACATTAATCTCCAATATCTATTAAACAAAAACATCTCTCGTACACATGCTATGTATATCCATAAGAATCATATTTCTGAGAACATTCTCTCGTTCTCACCTCAACTCAAATATTGAATGAAAAGTGAAGTAAATTGAGAGTATAAGAGAGTAGTGAGCACAACAACTGAGGGCTGATCAAATATGTGCGGTGAGGTTGAAAGAAGGGCATGAGTAAAGATGTTTAGCAATAAAGACAGAGAGAAAAGAAGAAAAGAAAATTTTTTATGAGACTTTCAATTTCATTGTCTCACGGAAAATGTAAAGAAGAATGAATATTTTTTTATCTGCAAATCTAATTTCCATGTTATGCACAGAAATCTGTGATGAGATTTTGTAAGCGAAGAACATAATGATGCAGGAGGTATCATCGAATTTTATATGAAATGAGAGTTCGTGATATAACAATTTTTTTGAGTGATATAAAATTACGATGAATTGTTAGCAACAATTTTGGCATCCTTGTTATTAAGATTATGAAAAAATTGTTCCTACCTTATAGCTATGACTGGCAGTTGACTTTTCTATTCTAAAATATCCATTGCATTCGTTATTTTAGGATGAAATTCAGCTTCTTTTTATTGCGTTGTAAGTAATTTCTTGGAAAATTTTGATAAGCATGCAAACAATTTCAGAGGAAGCTTAACTTTGTAGCTAATGGACCAAAATACATCAGAATGAAAACAATACGACAAAGTTTTAAGAAATTGTAAATTTGTTTTTTGTTCTCCAAAGCCTTTTATGTTTTAGAAATTAAAGTTTTGAAATTGAAACTTTTTGCTGGAATAATAAAAAATTAGTTCAGTATAATGACAAAAATTTTATTATATCCTTTAAACTTTAATAGTACTAAGGAAAATCTAATTTTAAACAGTTTATTAAAAATTTAATTATTTGAACAATTTGAGCCAAAAACTTCATTTTCTCTCAAAAATGTGACAAAATGACACATTTTAATGCGCTCAAGTCAATAAATCCATAAAAAATTTCAAAGTACATAATGTAAGGTATTTTTAAAGAGAAGAATATCTTATAAAATTTTATGAATATGACAATTTATATTAAGACATTCGAATATACTAAACAGAAATCTCTTCCTCATCTTCTTGTTATCATTATGCGGATACGCGAATTTTCCATTTCATAAGATACATCCGATGCATATGAGTTTTCGACATAAAAATTAAACAAAATTAAATTTCTTGTGCCTTCCTTCCTGAATTCACAGATTGAGGAAATTTGATGAAAATTCAACAATTTGACAAGCGACTTGAATGATTCTGATGACAATTTAAATTGAATATTTCTTTCTGTGCTGCTTGTTATTATTTCATCTCGGACTTTCCTTCATTTTTTTGTAAGAAAATTTTCATCTTCCATATGTTCTTCCATATATAGAATTCCTGCAAAAGTATGGAAAGAAAATGCTAATTACTTTATCCCGTATGTTACACATTTAATAAATATGATTATCACCAATTCAACATATCCTGACATAATGAAAATAGCAGCAATAACACCAATTCATAAAGGAGGTGATAGAACCGACATCAATAATTATAGAGGAATATCACTGCTACCAATATTGAATAAAGTGATTGAAAAAGTCATTTTTGGGCAAATTGAAAGGTTTCTATTTAAGTTTAAGCAGTATGACGAACTTCAATTTGCATACAGACGGCATTATGGAACACAAGATGCATTATGCAAGTTCTTGAGCATTACATCACGATCATTAGACAAAAATAAATTCGTTATCGCAGTGTTCTTGGATGTTGCAAAGGCGTTTGACAGTATAGGCCATAAACTTTTGCTGTATAAGATTGAGAAGATGGGAATTAGAGGAAATGCACTTGCATTAATGGAAAACTATCTAACGAATAGACAACAGTTTGTGAGAATCGGTCAAGATGTAAGCAAAATGAATGAAATCTTTGAAGGAGTGGCTCAAGGCAGCAATGGTGGTCCACATCTGTTCAATATGGTACTGTATGACATGAAATTTCTTGACACAAGCTCAAAAATAATAAAATATGCCGATGACACAGTTTTGATATTGACATGCGATCGTAATTCATCAACAAAACAATTGCTAATGCACGATTTAGAAAAAGTGAAGTGCTATTATGAGGATAATGGCTTAAAACTGAATCTCAACAAATCCAAGTACATGATAATTGGAAATAAATCATCCACTGAACTAGATGATTATATGCTTGATAGCAGTATCGAAAAAGTTGAGAGCATGAAATACTTGGGAGTTTACATTGACAGCAGATTGAGATTTTGTGATCAAGCGGACGCGATTGTGAAAAAATTGTCTCAGTCAATTAATGCGATGAATATAGTCAAAAACTACTTACCAGAAGATTTACTGCTACTTTTTTATCACTCCTATGTTGGATCTCATCTTTTTTATTGCGGATTTATGTTATGTCGTTTCTCGGTTGATGATATTAATCGACTACAAAGAATTCAAAATAAATCATTAAAATTTGCATACAAATTGGAAAGAGGATATTCAACTAATGATTTATATACAAGGATTGCAACTGATATATTGCCAGTGCTTGGTATTGGATATTATAACTTACTGTTACTCGTCAAAAAGAATTTATTGTCTGGTCAATCTGATTTTGAAGAAATCCAGGAAGGAAGAAGATCTCATCAACTTAAATATCCTAGATACAGCAAAAAAGTCTTCGCGAAGGATTTTCTATGCCTTGGACCTGTTGTTTACAATCAGTTACCTGTGGAAATAAGAAAAATTAAACGCTATCACCTATTTAAAATTCAACTTAAAAAATTTCTTTTGGAAAGAAAACAAATATTTTTGAGGGGAACTGCACTAAACATAAACAGAATATTTGAAATTTAACGGATCTGTGGAAATGATGCAAAAGAATTTTGAAATCTTAAAAATCGTTAATGTCATTGTTCTTAGTAAACTGCTACTTACCATTGTTTTATTTTTAATTCCTGTGCGAGTACGTACACAATTTATCACTTATTATTTCAATTAATTAACGGACAAATGAATGTCTGATATACACTTTTTTTCTGACTTTGTTTCTATTAATAATCCAGTAATTTGTTATTCATAAACTATCAATGTAAAATTTTGTTATTTAACTACCCGTTGAGGGTGAATAAACTTATCTTATCTATCTTATTCATTCATATCTAAAAATATCATCGCAAACCATCACATGCCGATATCCGATTTTATTTTTAATCAAATGATGAACTTAACGTATTTATACAAAACACAGCACTGACTCTCACTCTCTCGACTTTATAAAATTACTCTCACGGTAATGCATGGAATTTTTGAGCTTTTTCATTTTTCTACATGAAAGGTTGTTTCGATACAGTTTGCTGTTTTTGCACAAAGTCTCGTCTCTCTCAGTGTAACATTTTACGTCGAGTTTGACTGACCTTAAATAATCTAACAAGAAAAAAATAAATAAAAACTCATAATTTTAATTCTTTCTTTATTATTTGCTGTGTCAAAAAAGTTCATTCAGAATCCTCAGTGCATAATAAATTTGCTTATTTTAATCTTCTGGCAAAGAATAAAAGAAGAATTAAAGAATATTAATAAAAATAAACCAAAAGTGGAATTTACATCTAACAAAAATAAGAGATCATTAAAATTCCAATCAAATTAAATTCCGCGTAAAATAATAATAAAAAAATTAAGTGAAAGGCTGCACTGAGTTAATTCTACAATCGATTAGTGAAATTAATTTGCTAGAAGGTTAAAACAAAAAATTCCTGAAAAAATGAGTGGTGTTGATGAAATTATGACCTACAAGAAAAATCCGGATGAGGATTTCTATGCTTTGTTAAACTGCGACGAAAGCTCATCGGTAAGTCTGAGGCAAATATGGAATAATAAGAAGTGTTGCTGTCTATGGAATTATTGTTGGCAAATAAGCAAGAAATATTTAGTTACTTTACACGCTCGTCTAGTTTTTGAAAAAGTTTCTTAATCGATTGTTTTACCAATAATTCATCCTGTAATAATTCAATGAACTTATCGAGTCAGTGACTAAATAATTCATCATCTACCTCATTCATCAATGTGCTGTCTGAAAATTGGATTATTTGTTTGCTCATCCATCAAAGATTTTAACATTTATTTTCCACGACTTAATTTTGAAAAATTGTTAAAAATTATCTTCAGACTTTAATTTCCTTCCTCGAACTTTTTAAAACAAGATTCTTAACTGAGTAACAATTGATTCATATTTTCATTATCCATAAACATTGTATTGTCTGTTTTTTGCCTGGGATTAACAAGAACTAGGTCATACATGATTTTGTCGATCGCATAGATAAACCCTTGTTGACTTAAAGAGACTATAAATAGCAGAAGCCTTTGGATATCGTCACTGCTTATTGTTTTGTTTGACCGACTTTCCTGTTGATCTTATCATCACTCAATATAGTCACTTTAAAGAAAAACATCGTTTAATGTATTTATGACCTCGAGTTTAAATAAATACAACAGCATTTAGCGAGAATTTGAGATTACAATGCAACCAATGGTGTCATAACTTGCGGTTTTGATTGAAAGATATCAATTACATATAGATTTGCAAAACTGCCAATTCAATGACTAACAATAGCTGCTGATTTTAAAATTCACGAGGGAAAAATGAGCTCTCGCGTGTAGCCAACAGACAACATTTTTCCACTCGACTTTTTTTCTTAGGGGATTATCATAAATAATGTTTTATCAAAAAATAAAATTATCATATTTTTGCCTTAAAATTAATGCAAATACAACAGCTCTAATAGAGTAGGTTTGTAAAATTTTGGACATCACTTAATAATGAGTCCCGTATTTGTTCATTGAATATCGTCAGCGTTTGGGGATTTCTTGCTCATATTCCATGCAATTGAGTCATCACAGCTCGCATCGACAAATTATTTGAATGTAAATTCTGAGTACACAAAGTGAGGCATAAATGAAGGATTTGTCAGAATAAAGCATTGACTGTAGGAATCATAAATGGAAGAACTTTTATGCTTCAAACGAAAATAAAAAAAAAAAAATAAAAATAAAAATGCTCCAAGTCGCAATTTCATTTCCTCTTCTTCCTTTATGTTGTGCTTATAGCATTAATTCCGCTTCTTAGCGAAGGTCGCGCAAATATTTTTTCATCAAATAAATACACACGCAGAAATTTTCATCCTTATTGCAAAAATTTTCTTCGTATTTCGGCATTGCTTGTTCCTTGATTAGAATCTTTCATCCTTTTTTTGCCTTTGAAAAGGCTCAAATAACTTTTCTTTATGTTGTAGCGGAGAATATGGGTTTGATCAGAAATATCTGGGATGCTTACTGTCCATTTTGAGGGAGGTTTTGAATATTTTTTGGTGTAGATGATGCCTTAATGATGTGCATAAGAAATATTGATTTGAGATCATATCATTATATAAAATGTCATTTGTGAACACTCTTAATTAACTTAACGAAAAGCATGCAATCATGTTTCATCACTTTAATAGAAATTTTCATACTTAGCAATTTGTAAAAATCCATTTTTTGTATTCTTTGGAAATTTTATGATTATTTGATTTGTTCCCATTAATCATTTGATGTCAAAAGATCTCCGTCAACAAGTGATTTTTAATTTCATCTAATTAACTGATTCGTTTTGATCATCAATTCTCTAAGTGACTCCTTGCTTTATAAACATCCTACATTCCATTCATCTCAACATAAAAAGCTTTCGCATAATAATAAACGTACTAAGATGTAGGCTTATTTTGGCGAAAGGAATGTCATAAATGTAATTTCTTTTGCGTTCTATTCCTTATCAAATAACAACTGTTCCGGAAGGTCATTGAGATGAGATTGGGTTGTGAGGTAGAAAAAGTGAACAGCATGTAGCAAAAAATGCTTTTTTTCGTACTGGGGGACCTCGATTTGAGTAACTTCGATTTGAGTAATTTCGATTTGAGTAACTAAAGTGTCCCCATACAAAAATTCAATTTTTCTTTTTTTAACGGTCATTTTCCATAAATTTCGATTTGAGTAAATTCGATTTGAGTAGATTTTTTCCGGAACCAAACAATTACTCAAATCGAGGTCCCCCAGTATGTTGCTTTTTTTCACTTTCATTATGTTGCTACTTTTTTTGATAATAACATGAGACAAGATTAGATGGAGTTATTTATGAAGGTTGTATAATTACGATATTGAGAATGTGAATGATGCAAGAAGCAACATATTATGTAGAACCATGAAAAATATTTATTATAAACTAGAATTTCACTTTTAATAGGCGTGTCAAGATTCATTGAGAATGAACTGTAGTGTTAGCGGTAAATTTCAAACCAGTTTTGCTGCTTGAACTTGAAATGTTTTCTTGTTTTTGTTTACAAAATTTTGAAGACGTTAAATTTAATAAGATGCAAATTTTAAATGGAAAATAATTTAAATAATTAAGCATTTAAGTTGAGACATAATCATTTACAGCATCCATAGAAACCGACACATTTGAATCACTAATTCAAGCAGAAAAACCTGTTTGCTTATGACTGTTTACAAGAGAATTTGATGCTTTGCTCTTATACATAATTAGTAGATGCAACTATTGAGAGAATAACTGTAAGGTTACATAGCTCTCGTCATTATGCTGTTATTAAACAATGTTCTGAGTGAATAATCTCAGTATTTAACGATTTTTGCTTGCACTGTGTGAATACAACCCAGCCGTTTTCATTCATACAAGGATAGTTAAATGAATGAACAAATTCAGCTGAAGGCACAAAGTTCTCTCATTTCAAACATAAATCTTCTTGATGAAATTGAATTTTTGTTTGTACCATTTTCATCACTCTTTTGTTTCTCATTCGACAAGATAAATTGGAATTGAAAAATTAATTCAAGAGCTTAACTCCAATATATTACATGAGAAACGGATTGAAGGCATTTTCAGGCTTGTTTTTGTTTAACAAATTTTCTCGGATTTTCACTTCAAATCTGACTGTAAGAAAATTATATTTTTAAGCTCTTTCCAAAATAAATTTTTCAATTTTTGTTGTCTATGGAAGTTTATCCGTATCACTAGCTTTAGACTTAAAGGATTTAAAGTGTTAATTGTTTATGTTTAGAAGTTCATATTAGCTCAGAAATGCACACAATTTTTGGTAAATGGAATTCTTGATTTCTTCTTCCACTTGTTGAGCCTTTATCGACAACACAATACGATATCACATTTCTGCAATGCTCATGTCATTCGATCAGATTCAATTTTTCATGAAAGTATAATAATTGCAGGTTTAAGCAGCAATGGAATTAAGTTTCGCAATTTATTAATTAAATTTGTTAAGCTTTTGTGTGTCGCTTGATTTAATTTTGTGATTCCTTTTATCAATGAGTTTTCATTGCACTCCCACAGATGGATCAAATTAATTGAATTTAAATTTCATCGATCGCTATGAAAATGAATGGAGAAAGAAAAGCAATAAACGCTATTCATAGATTTGAATGACACTGAGAAGGGAAGATAAAGGAGCTTTATTCCTCTATTCAATCATCAACTTTGTAAAGGAGCGGAATTGAATAGAAAAATAAGCAATTTTATACAAAGAGATTGTTTCTCTGTTAAAATTACCTTTAAAGATTAATTCAAAAGGTGATGGCAGGATTCTTGATTGAACATGACAATTCTTGGTAAAATGGCGGATGATTTCAAAAGAAGGTCAAAAATGAGCAGCATGTTGTATTTTATAACAATATTTACAGATTACAATACAAACGTAATTAACTAATAGCCTAATGAATGAATAATTAAAATCTACAAGTGCGACTATTGATACAGCACAAAAAACACATGCATGCATATAATTGGATTTTATATCCATCCCAAAATTACCAAACATCCAAAGGCTCATTATCAGCAGCATTAACGAGAGAATTTAATTATAAGCAATTGTGTATTCTGAAAAACTAGAAGCAATTAGGCACATCCGATAAAATTTGATACTAAATTTTGGTTTTTGTAAAGGTCAACTGACATTCGAGACGGAAACTAGGGGATGATGAGCAACAAGCTTGCACAAGAAATTGTACGAAAAATTTTTTCAAGAGTCATCATGAACTTTCGACATGCTTTTCACATTCTTTACATTCTATAAACTTAATAATCATTGTTACAGCTTCAACTTTGTTCGTATGAAATAAAAGACTCATCCACAATGCCTGGGAAAAAGTTTTTTTTTTCATTGATTTAGAGCTCAAGCACGCCAACATAATTTTTATTGTGTCAGTGTTGCAGAGTTTTTTCTTTATAAAAATGCAGCAGAATAAGAGAAATAACTAGGACAATAATACATAGTATGGCATAGTATTAAGGATAGATTTGCCGACGAACTACTAAAGTTTTGTGATTGTTTCTATGATTATATAAGTTTTTTGCATCTCACCCACATTGGTACAAAAGATTGAAATAAAAAAGAGGATGCGTGGGAAATTGTAACTTAAGTACATAGATGCATAAATCAAACGATTCATGAAAATGTTCCCTTTGATCTTTAATGCATATAGAGCAATTATTATGAGAGAATAATGAATTCTTGTTGAAAGAAATATTTGTTATGTAAAAATCGAGGGTATATAGATATTAAGTTCTTCAGCAACAGACATACAAAGTAGAATAAACATTCAATTTTAGATGCTCAAATATGTTTAACATTCTTGTCTTGAAATTTTTGGGTAAAATTTTTCTATGAATTTCTTCAACTTCAGAAACATGAATTGAATATTCTACAAAACCTAATTAAATTAAATTGCAAACTCCAACTGAGTAAACAAAAGATAAATCAATGAAAATTACTGAAACTAAGTTCGCAAACTCGTTTCTCAGGTTAAAATTTCCAATGGATTTTTCCATGTGCAAGTTTTCACTCCAGCAGTTTTTTCTTATATTTCATTAAAAACTTTTTCCTTAAACTTGTACCCCTTTCAAGTTTTTTTTACTCGAGAATCTGCTAATAATTCACATTTTCAACTCGCAATGTGAATGGAATTTTATTATTAATAATTTATTGTATTATTGCAATCGAATGCATTTAATTCGTATTACCTTGGATATAAATTCTTCAATGATATTGGATTCAAGTGTTGAAACTGAAACTAGAGCACACACAACTCGTGCATGTCATGATTTATATTTAACTTGTCATACATTATCTTAATAAGGGAAAAATATGACAAGTTGAACTGCAAAATGCCAATAATCTTATTTGAGTTGAGTTGACTCGTGCATGATTTGATGTATCGAGAAGTATGAACTGATGTAGAACAGAAAATTTCCTTCAACTTGTTCAATTATTTTAGAAACTCGTACAACTTCAACTTCTAAGGACGATCCATGTTAATGTTCATTTCCCACAAGAAACAATTATCTCAAAATTAAAGACTAAGCAGATGGCACATAAGAAGAAGATATAAGAGTCATGAGAGAATATTATATGAAAGATTAATGTCTATTACATTATTAATGTCTATCAGTATCATTTGGTACGCAAAACTTCGAGTGCTTCAGGGAATCCTCGCGTATACCGTGAATAAGGAGATAAGAAAAGAAAAGTGTGAATGACATTTGTGTAAATAAACAGTCGTACACACACAAAAGAAGAGAAAATTCCTTCTTAAATTCACCACAGAATGGATCATTAACTATAGCTATAAATTGGCTCGGAGGAGATTTCTTCATCATTTGTATGCTCAAGATCGATTGTTGTATTAAATATAATTGAATTTTTATGCTCAAGAGGCGATGCTAGTAGCTTTTTAATCTGTAGATTCAAGTGTATTATACAATTTTATTCCAATTGTGTGCTTCTCGCATACCATTTAAATCCTTATGGATATGAGAAAATGGATGAAATTGTATCATTTCATAAGGTTACGAGAGAGATGTGAAATGAGGAAATAAAGAAAAATAAGTTACGATGAGAAATTTTATTTTATTTTTTGAAGATGATGATATGTGAATGAGAATGTACATAATAATGCTAGAATTTTACTTTTGTGAAGATTGCTTGCAAGTTTGAATTTTTCTAAAAATTCAGAATATAAGATTCTTAGTTAAAAACTTCCTAGTTGAGCTTAAACTGCTAATAAAAATGCTTTCAAACTAGTTTCACCCTAAAGCCTATTTATTTTATGCTACTTGAGCACTTTGTTTTTATTCATTTCCATTTTGATGTTTTTTCTATTTTTCTTTAAGCATCTTGCAGATGCAGAATTTATATCATCATCATTATTTTTTTATTTCTTGTTACCTTCAAGGATATGACAACATGATTATGACAATAACATTTCTGAATGAAAATACGTGTCCTATGAAACTAGGCTGTTGAATAATTAAAAATGTTACATCCATGTATGACTCCTACCCATACTTACTATCATCCAGTGGCTTATAGCTTTGCCATATTTTATGTTAAATGATACATAGAACACAGAACTCGTTATGTGCACATAGATAATCCTGCAGTCTCTCTAGAATGTGCAATGTACTTCATCTTTTACATAAAGCACCATGGGAAACATAAAATGAAAAATAGAAAGGAGATGAACAAAAAAAAAATCAATAAAATGTTACATATTAAAAGCTATATTTAAATTCAATTCACAAGATAATTCTATGTGCCATAATGATTTATCAATTGATGAATATTTGCAGACTGGACATAAAAAATGGAAATGTAATTTCCTCATTCATTGACAGACAACCGACCCGAAAAAAATGTGTTTGAATTTGATAAATTCATTGAACATTATGCGAGTGTAATCTCAATTCAATTAATCAATCGATACTTTTTTGTGTTGTGTTATGAAGTTTAGGAATTATTCAATTGGATAATTGTGTGGCTGCTCTAATTAGAGAGGGTTGTAAAATCAATATTAGACAGGAATTTCACGTTGAATGATTCAATGAGCTTTAATAAATTTATTTAAAATTTAAATGCGTTTATTGTTGCTTACAGCAAATTGTGACTTTATAACTTGCCACTGATTTTTTTCGCATTCACAGTTTTTATTTCACTTGTATTAAAATTGGATTTGTTAAACATTTGTTCGATTCATAGTTCCGTATATTGATATCTTCGAATGTCAGCTTGCTTATTTGCTAATACATTTTTCAACTTGTGACATTCATCAGCGACAATTTTCCATTTTTTCCATCCATCTTCATATTCTCCCAAATTTTTTTGTCAGTTCTGAACATTTTAATTTATTTTTATCTGCTTGTTTCTCTCTCGTTTTTTTTTAGGTCGATCAAATTAATGCAGAGTATAAGGTAAGTTGGGTGAAAGCATAGCTGACAAGCAAATAAAAAGGACATAAATTTGATTCTCACGTTTCAATCGTCATCCTAAAATAAAAGTTCATTTTGGATTCTTTCATTTTATGACAATTTTAATGATGAATTTTAGCATAAAAATAGCAAAACCGGATGGAAGAATTGAGCTTTTTTGATGAGATTTCTTGTGAAATTTTATTACTTTTAGACAAATGAGAATGATTTTATGTTAAGGGTTGGTAATTAACAGTCTTTTACTAAGACATTTTCGCTGATTTATATTTAGAGTCAGTAACAATAACAATTTATCAAGGATTTTAAGAAGAGCGAGCTGTCAATATTTTAATTATTCAGATTACCATAATATTTTTGCAATTTTGAATACTACAGCTAATTTTAAGATTTTCCCTTGAAGCAAAAAATTTGAAGAATCCTGAAAGTGGCAAAACAAATTTGATTATCAAAGTTACCTTTGAGATTTTAATTGAATTGAAATCCAAATTAAATCTGATGCTCTGAAGCATTTACAGTTGTTTATTGATTGAAACTTTTTCTTGGAATACTTAAGCCCACGCGTGAAGTTTGCAATATATTTGTGCTCATTCTCAAATGTCTAAAAGTTCAAAGTGAAAATAATGAATCAAAAAATATTGAAAATTGTGCGCATTTATGTGTTATTGAGAATATTCTTTCATCTCCAATTACATATGAGTACTTCTATTTATTGCATCCCACATGAAGAAAAAAAATATTTTTCCATTTTCAAAGGTATTGGCCATGAAATATCATCCTGACAAGAATGCCGGTGACAAAGAAGCTGAAAGAATTTTCCAACAACTTCAAGAGGCAAAAGAAATTCTTTGCAATCCTGAAAAGCGACAAATGTATGACAAATGGAGAAATTCAGGCCTACAAATCAGCTATAAAAATTGGATTGGAATGAAGGAGCATGTTGTAAGTTGATACTTTATTATCTACCAAGATATTGGATAAAAATATTTCCTCTTATCTCTATAGCAACAATCAATGCACTGGGCAAATCCAAAGACTAAGGATCGAATGCTACCCGAAACCGGAGGCTCAAGTTTACAACCACAAGGGGCAAACCCATCAATGAGAAGAGCGAGTGAGGGCGGTGCTGCTTTATATTATGGGTAAATATTGTTGTAAATTCTATTTGAAGTCTTCCTTTTCTTCTCATCTTATTATTCATGAAGTCAAAAAGTATCAAAGTCTTCTTTATTGAGGCATGACTTTGCTCTTACGCTGTGGTTGTATGTTGATTAAATTTCGGCATGAATAAGATGGTAAATTGATACAATTTGAGGTAAATGAGCATTAGCTTCGTAAATTGACTTGAACTTTACAATGGACGCAGGCATATCTCTTAAATGTTTTTGTGTATTATATTTTTATTATTATTATAATATGGCTACATTAAAGTGGATATTAGATTTTAATCGTGAAGATATTTAGGTACGGAACCAACTTTTTTAATACTGAGATACTGTATACAAAGTAGGGTTTCTGATTGCGGTTTTCGCAAAACCGCATAACCGCACTTTTTGGCCTATAAATGCGGTTTTTAAAAAACCGCGGTTTTGGGTGAAAAACCGCGGTTTTAGAACTTTCTATATTAAAAGTTTAGAAAACTTGCAAGAAAATTTTTTATGAAAGTAATTTTTTTACTTTATTGTTCATTTTTGTTAATTTTCAAAGTCAAAACTCACTAAAAATCATATGAGGTAAAAAATATTGAAATTTGTACCAACAAAATCATCAAGAAATTTTTGTACAATTTTCGAATATGAAATAATTGGCAAAGAAGACATTTTGGTTCGCATGTTAAGGTCTTATGGGTTTGATCGGAGATTGTAGTTTACGATTATTTAAACTCTTGTCTGAACAAATCACTGCATTTTTAGACATGTCCATCTCATTTCAAATATTGAAATTTGGACACTTTTTCAATAGTAAAAGTTGAAGAATTTCAATTGTTTTTGTGTAAAAAAATTAAATAAATTTAATTTATAGTACTAATAAGCAGCTCAAGATATTGTAGAACTTCTTCAAATAAAAGAACTGCAAAAAATTTAATTTATCCCAAGTTTTGAGTGCAAAAGTCGTAAGAATGTGGTGTACAAATTTTAATATTTAAATGTCAAGACGTTTTTGAGTGCTTTATGCTGCAAAAATAGCTGTTTTCAAGATTGAATAAAAAAAAATATAGAAACCAAATAAAGTTCTGGGAAAAATTTGGGAAATCAACATTGCTTCCAATGAAAGTTACAGGCCATTAAAAAAAATTTGTTCGTTTTGTACAAATTTCAATAATTTTTACCCTAAATTAGATCAAAAAATTAAATTTAAAATTTTTTAAGTGTCAATCAAAATTTTTGGTTAGTTTCTCAAGTAATTTTAAGACGAACTTCATCAAAATTTAAAGATTTGTATATGAAAATCCGAATTTTGATTTTTTTTTGAAAAATTTCATACATTTGTATGAAAACCGCAAAAACCGCGAAAACCGCGGTTTTTAGAATTATTGAAAACCGCAAAACCGCGGTTCTCAAAAAACGCGGTTTTTCAGAAACCCTAATACAAAGTATTGCTGCCAAACTGTTCATAATAATGAAAAGAAACTCCAAAAAGTTTTAAATAATTATATTAGCTAATAGAATTGCCAAACAAAACATAAATTTCTCCAAAAATTCATAAATATTTCACAAACTTTTCTTTTCTTTGCAATATTGTAAGTCATAACTTATTCTGTTATTATTGCGATGCAAACGTGAAGAATTCTATTTTTATATTGCCAAACTCAATGTATACAACAAATATCTTCACTGTAAACTGTAAATCTAATAATTTGGAGAGCAGAGAAACCAAACAAAATTATTTTTTTCATTCATTTCCAGTAAATATAAAATTTTTAAAACTTTTTTCAAGTTTGAGTAATTGAGGAAAAAATTCTCGATTTTGATTAACTTTTTCAAAAAAATTTTTATTTTAATAAATTAGTTTCCTGAAAAGTTTCAATTTTAATAAATTACTTTTTCTGTATAAATTTTCATTCCATTCATTAAGTTGAAAGTTTCATCAATAGAGAACACATCGATCAAAAGGATTAAGCAGCATCATGAAAATGCGTTGGTGATTCTCGCATCTTAATTAAAATCAACAATACAGACTTGCGGCTTTTTTTGCCACAAGTGGAATAAAAAAATAGACAAACTAACTCACAAATTCATTATTTTGAGTTGATGAAAAAAAAGCTTCAGGCAAACAACAAAGACCAATGATATTGTTGTCATTTCTGAGTCGTCTAACTATTGTACATTATAAAATTTAATTAAGCTCTTTCATTCTATCTTCTATCTACTATACCCTAGTTTCCCACTACCTCATTTTGTTATCATAATCCCTTCTCGTTTCTAATGGAAACATAAAGTTTTCTAGTTTGTGTATTTAAAACAGCAGAAATGAATTCAATGTGAGTTAATTAGTTATCGTAGGTGGGTGAGTGAAGAGCATTTGTGTTGGATCTCATGCCTTATTCATATAGAATCAACTGGCCAATTAAAATCGAGTCTTGTGGGGATTGAAAACTCTTTAGAGAGGAAGTTTTTTTCTTTGCTCTACAAAACGAATTTTTATTATTATTTTAATAGCTGTTTATAAATGATGTCAATCAGAAAATTGGTTGATTCTTTATTTGGCATTTCATTAAGAAGCTTTCAGAAAATCCAATAACAATGTGTTTTTTAAACAATTTTAAATGGTTTTAACATCACTTAAGAACCACCCCAATTTATAAATATAAATAGCAAAAAAAATGTTCAGGAATGAAAATAAGGAACAACATAAAGCTACATAAAACTATCAAGTCACTCAAGCTTTAGCTTGTTTTTTCTATTTTCTATCTTATTTCCGAATTAAATTTTCATACTCTCGTAATTTATTTAGAATGAATGTATACGAAATTGAATTTAACTTTTGAACATTTTCAACATAGTTGAAAGCTTACGTGTTGTATGCGATAGATGCATACGTGAATAATTAACGAACATTGTAAATTTTGGCAGTAATTTCGTGAATAATTTCATTTATGCTAGAAACATTAAAAATGGATTGTATCACATGTAGGTTGCGAGAGAGAAGTTATTTGATACTTTTTAGTTGTGTACAGCTTTTTGCGTTTCATATTCATTGAATGAATAAATATTTGATAAATAAGTGTAGGTGAGACAGTTCAATAATTATTAAATATCAAAATCAGTTTGGGGTATGAATTTGAATTATTTTTGAATTCAATCCCAATTAAAAACCTTGAAATAAAATATCAGAATTAATTTTATTATGAAAATCATCATAAATTCATCAGCATGTGAAACAATTTTCATTCAGAATTAATTCACTTTGATCCAAAAACAAACTTTTTCCTGCTAAAATGCTGTGACAAAGATTTTGTAATAAAAAACACTTTTCAGCATTTTTTCAATGAAAAACTCACGCACTTTTTAAAAGCTTTTATGTGATTCTTTTAAAATGTTTTTCACATTTTTTTCCACATCAAAGGTAAACACGCGTTGGCTTTATAAAAACTTTTTAAAGCGACACGTTTAAGTTTTGGTGGATATTTTTGAAATTTTAAGAAACAATTTTCATTTTAAAGTCTATTAAAGCTGAATAGTATATTGAAGACTAATGAGTTCTAAGAATATTAATTAAAATGTTTAACTGGCATTTGCAGTTGCATATATAAAATATATCCTTAATGCAGCTCACCCTTAATCAATTACCCATAATTAGTGCACATACAAGAGTTCATTTTAAAAATAAAATTTCATGAAAATTTCCACTTTAAATGAAGTAATAACAAGAAACTCGAAATGTAAATATTTCATTTTCGCTCAGAAAAGAGAAAATTTCTTAGTATGTTCTTAATTGAATGATTTCTCATCTTTGAATAACAAGAAAAGAAAAAGACGAGAAAATTCAAAAGAGAAAATGTGACAGAATTCTCATCTCTTGAGAAATCAACAGAAAAGGAAGAAAAAAAAGCTCTTTAAATGTGAAAAAGAAAGAAAATTAATTAAAGTAAGAGCAAAGCCAGAAAAGAATTCTTTTTGTGGTTGGAAAGGTCTTTATGAGATAACTGAGACAACTCAACAATTTAAATAAAGTAGGAATTTTCATAATTCTTTTATCTTAAACATTAAATCGCATCCTTTGATCAGCTCTAGAATTTTTTTTTTTCAATTTTTTACCTTTTTTTCTCTTTTTTTTACAGCTCTAGAAAGGAATGGGGAGCTGAGAATCCAAGTGAGGTTGTTAACAAATTTAGAAATTACGAGATTTAAATTCCTTGAAGATGTCATATGCAAGAAGGATTGTGTGGAGAGACGACGAAGAAAGGTTTCGTATGAAAAAGAATTCTATTTCTACTTTTTTTGTTGGAATTTTTGCTTTCATTTTTATCTCAAATGAAGATTTTTTCAGACTTTTTTTTAATTCTTGCTTTATAAGCAAAATATTTCTTGATTTTTTTTTGGAGAAACCTAGTGAAACAGTAGAAATTTTTAACACAAATGGAAAGAATTTAATATCGTAGCTAAGTAACTTTGGTAGCTTAGTGATAAAAGTTAATTTGAATTTATCATGACTACTAATAGGTTGTCAAAATCTTTTTTTTTTTTATTTTTAAAATTTTTTTAATTTGTTTTAAGAAATCTAAAGTCATGAAATTTTTTTATTATTACTTTTTTTGTATTTGAATAAGCAAAATTGCTTCTTTTACCACATAGAAAACTTTCATAAAAAATAATGTTTTTAAAATATTCTACAATTCAGTACACGAGTTTTTATATGATCCATATATATTCAGTATAACGTAAAAAAATATGAAAAACACAAAAAAGCTTCTTTTCATTCATTCTTCCTAGCTTTTATGAGAGCTCTTTGATATTAAAAAATGATTCCCGAATATGATGAACAAGCACATAACTACCATCAACAGTATTCCATTATGCCCTAACGACACCATTCCATATGTGTAGAAGGAATTAAAAAATATAATTTAATGTCGTTTTGCAGCAACATAACATATTTTTCAGAATTGAGCACAGCTTAAAAATTCTATTTTTAAATTGAATTTCCTGATTCCTCATGTAGCTTTGGGGATTTTGTTGCTGCAAAACATTTGCTTGATTGCAAATTTTGTCTTTCCAATTTTTGATTTAAGTTCTTCATTTTCATGACGAATTGTAGTAAAAACAATCAAAATTTTCTATAAACTCTCATCCAAAATTGTCCCATTTGTAGGTTGACTTCTGAAAAAAACTCTCAAAAATGCTCAACCTACCCAACTGTCCCTCTAAAAATGTATTAATTTCCAAACAAGAAGCTCTTCACTTCTTGATCATTGATGTTACGTAGTGAATTAGTTAATAAATAGTGACATTCACAAGCTACATGTTAAATTAATAAAATTATAGAAACATAGAGGACATAAAATTCATTTTTAATGTTAAATGTGACAACAAAATAGAGCCACAAGTAATTATTCATACGTATAGTTTAATGATGTTTAAAAAATTGATTAAATGTTAATTAAAAATCAATAATTTATGTGTGCAAAAAAAAACTTAACATGCGATAATCTATCAAATATTTGATTAAAATGCGTCAATTTTCATAATAAACACGTAGTTGAGAACACCATACCGTAAAATAACGACAAAAAAGAGTAATAATTTTTCCATATGATGATGATGGACGCGCATTCACGTAAAATAATTAATATTATATAATAATTCGTGTATCATTGAGGATATATACGGTGAATGTATATCTATTTGTTATCAGATATGTATTGCCAAATAAATGTTTAATGAGTACATAAGTACGTCCGTATATTTATGATTTATTAAACCCTTTCCATATGATTGAGAATTCCAATATGAAGGATCATCATTTTTATCTTTTCTTCTTATATACATCCCATGAGCTCTCCATTAATGAAATGAAGGATTATACAAATAATTACATGAAAAATATAAATACATAAAAATTTAATGGCATATAGAGTTTCATTTCAATATACGAAAGAAAAAAAATGTTGAAAAAAATAATGTTTAAAAAAAATTTGATGGTATTTGTAAAGTGATAAATATTTATCTTTAAGTATGACTTTATACTTTATAAGATTTTTAAATCCTTTCTTAAAGTATCTCGTGTTGTCAACCACATTTAAATTTACACAAATTTTCATCACACATATATTAATGCATAGTGTCATTTTGTGATGCCAAAAAATAGACTTTTAACCCTAAACATTGTTGATACCTAGCCTAGACTAATATTTTTTTATGATAAAAAAATATGGATGAAATGAGAAATGAATGCACAAATTGGGAAAATATTGGGAAAATATCAAATCCATGAAACAGCATGAAAATTATCCCATGAACTGTAAACGATAAGCCTCTGGTTGAGAAAAAGCATAAAAGAGATTTACTATGAATGGATATGAAGGTATGATTTCATGCAATGGTTTTAAAAAATTCATATGAAAAAACTGTTAAGGATAGGAAGAAATAAAATCTAAAGTACCAAGGTAGATGCATGCAGTAAGTAGAGCGTGATTTTATTCGATTCATTCTCAAGAGGGCATGCTTTAATGTGGTTGCTAAAAAAAGTTACGAATCTACCTACGTGAGGTATTTAGAAATGTCAGAAAAATTGATATAAACTTTTAACCAGACTACCGACATTTCATTTCGAATTTCTTCGACATTAAGTTCGATTTCTTCGACATTTGATTCGAATTCTTCGAAATTCTAAAACAAAAGAAATTTTAATAATCAAGATTTGACTCTTTAATGTGAGTTTAGCTTAAAATTTTATGCTTTAAACTAAACTTTGATGATTATTAAATGATTCTCTTTGTATTACACATTATATAAGTTAATAGTCAAAGAGAAATTAGAGAATATATTTCAAAAAATTTGGTTCACTAATACATTTAAATTTTTTTTGTTATTGTTTACAAAATTTTAATTTAATCAAAAATAATACTTTAACCCATTTGAACAGATAAAAAATGATTTTTAATACTAAATAAAGTGTTAATAAGCTAAACTGGATGGTTTCTAGTTTGATTTAAGGGATATTAAGAAAATTAATAAAAAAATTTTAACGACTGGAATTTTTTTGAAAAATTTTGAATTTCGGTTTTAACGGAGATATTTGAAATGTCGGTAGTCTGCTTTTAACAAATGTGCATGTATGCTATACAGTCTTAAAATAGATTTGCAGGGATGGATCTTTATTTTTAAGTAAAAATGATCCGGTTTATCAATTGTTTAAAACACATTGACCCCCTGCTATGCCAACAACTCCCTTTCAAGAAAATATACTCGAGATTTTAATATTTATGTGTCATACCAAGACATTTCAAATTTTCAATGAATACAGCACAGACATCTCAATCTCATTGATTGATGTCGAGAAAAATCAATAAAACTACGAACTATATAGCTCAATATTTTCGTGCAAAAAAAGAGAAAATTTTGCTCTCAACCAGAAAAAGTACGGAAACTTTTCCACACCATTAATCATAAAATTAACACACGACTGCCGGAAGTTTTTGTTATTGGGAAAAATGATAAAATTTAATTTAATTTATTCACATCAAATGAACTTTGTGTATCCATAATAAAGTATACATTCGTACATAACTTGTCAGTGAGATCATTACAAAGAGCTTTTTTATGTATTTCTATCATGATAGAAATAAAAAGAGAGACATGACAATCCTTGAGAAAATTCTGTAATATTACAAGTTAAGTTAGTACATAACTGATGACATAGACTTTCATTCTCAGACATGCTAAATGACTAGGGTTGCTAATAGAATACGACGAAGACATTGTCTGATTTGAAAATTAATTTTTTCGCTTGTCATTCAATAAATTACAAGATTTAGTCAACAAGAAGAAAAATCGCTTCCAGCGAGGCTGAAAATTCTCATCCACTTAAATTTTTCCGAAGCGAAATCAAAACAAGCGGAAGCTAAAAATTATTTCAATTCAGAATTTTAATTACGTTCCTAAAATAAATAGTGAACTGAAAAGTTTTCTTATAAACTGTTAAGTGGAAGTGGAAAATTAGAGCAGGAAAGAGGATGAACTTGAGAAACTTATTTAACATTATTGACAATCGCTTGTTGAGAATTGCAAAGAGCTTATTTAGAGTCTTCTGGGAATTTTGAATGATTTGAAATTAAGGAACAAAACTAATGAGATTGAAAGCAATTTGGATGCTCACATTACAAGGAGTATCCTTGAATTTATTACACGAGTTATATCATAATGAAATTTTTGTAGAATTTGTTCATAAGAAGCTTAAAGTGTAGTTTTCTGAGAATTTCCCCACACGAGCTTATAATGTAATAAATAACCCATAACTCTGAGGAAAAGCTTATCAGAATGTTTTCAACTGAGATGAAACGAAAACAAAAATAAGGCATTCATTCTTCCGATTCATTCATGAAGTAAAATATAAATTTTATGCTGACATATTTCAATTGAGCTTTAAATACAATGTTGAATCGAAAACAGTTTTGAAACCTTTAAAAATATGTCTGAGTTGCTTTTAGAGAGCATCGTACCAATAGTTATGCTTACAAAATTCATATCACATCCCTGAAATTTTAAAAAGTTTCACATTTCTTTTTCCCAAAAGGTACGAAAAGTTTTTATTTCCAAAAAAGGTTTTGAGTCCCTTGTCCACTCAGTTTGAAAACATACAAGCTTTAACTGAGAGAAAAAAAAATCTTTTTACCTTTAAATTAATACCAGAAACTCACTCATTTGAGAATTAATTTGAATATTTTATCATCAATCGATTGAAATTAGCAGCAGACAATGGAGCAAAATTCCTTGTTGCAAAATTTCCCAGGATACAAAATAACTTTTAATGAACGAAAAAAAAATCTCAAGCGCGTCCTCTCGAGAACAATTATTACTGCATTCATTATATTTGCACGCCCACATAAACATGTTGTGTAGCTGATGCTGGTCGAAATGTACAATTTTCTCAACAATAGTCAAGGAGCTTAACAATTCCATGCTATTTATGGAATTTTCGCTTGTTCTGCATTATTATTCAATTTACATAATATTTTGACAGGCAGTGGGAGTCGTCACTTGTGAAATTCACATTAATACTGATAAATATGATTTATGTAGGAAGTTGCAAATTTGTTGATGTTTAAACATATTTACCATAAAGCTCTCGTTATAGCAACATATTGATGGTTCTATTGTAATTTCGACAAGTGGAGGTAACGATAGCAGATTAAGCATTCATGATCTCCTGGGCACTTTTGAAGCCCAATTTATTATTCAAACAACAAATAGTAGATATGGAACTGTGTAATTTACAGCCACACTAGATAAATATTTTTTTTATGGATTCATCATTTGAGATGGAGCATAAAATATAATAGTACAATATGAACAAAATTTTAATGCACATCTCGGTTATCAAGAGAATTACTAGCTTCATCTTTCATCGAGCGTTGCATGAAAAATTAAATTTTCAACCACAAAATAAAATTGCAGCATAAAAGTTGAAAGATAAAGAATAAAAACTTTTTTTTAAAATGTCGATGCAGCCACAACCTGAAAGCTTTTAGCATAATGAGTATTGAAATTCTATGACATTGCATTGTGAGAATATCCTTTATCAATCCTTTTGACCTAAATTTTATATATGTATATTTTCTGAAAATAAATGAAAAGCTATGGACTGGATTAAAATGAATTTATTGTATGAAAAGTGAAAATTTTCAAAGGAGGAAGGCATGAAAAGATATTGTTTAGATCAGAGTTGTTACTTTAAGCTGATTTAGGTTGACATCTCTTAGAAATTCAATTTTCAAGATCTAAGGCATCATACTATCTAGAATTTTTGGATATTCCTTTGATCCTACATGTCTCCTGGCTTAGAGTTTTTCCCCAGGACACTACCTTAGTAACTCTGCGTCAAATATGAAAATAGAATGAACAAAGAAAAATTTATACACATCCAAAAGACTTTATAACCTTTTTGCGATCAATCAAGTACCTTACTCTTTCAATCCTCCTTCCTCCAATACATTTTTATATACACACATAAAGAGAAATTATATATTTAAGAAGTTTTTTCTATTCTTCTGTTGTGTTTTGAAACTTTAACAATTGTATTGTACATCTCCTTGTTTACTCGAATGAAGAAGACGAATAAAAAAAATAATAAAAAAAAGGAGAAGACGTGACCAAATGAAAAGAATGAAAAATGAGAATTTGATACCCTTGTTATTTCCATACACAAGAAAACTTATATTATATTATATATTTGATGATATAAAGGTATTATTGAAGAATTATATTCCATTTGTGAATTCCTATAATGATGTTAATGCATTGTGAAAAGAAAAAAAAAATAAAATTATAAAAAAAATCTATGAGCAGAACTCAATATTATATTATAAAAAATAATAATTTTATTGATGTGATTGTAGTTGTTGTTGTTTCAATGACTAAAACTTATTATATTATTATATATTAATAAAAGTAAAAATGATGATAAAAATTTGACAAAATAAAGTGAAAGAGGAACACAAACAATACGAAATGTTTTGTAAACTTTTATTTTTAAAAAATCCAATGCGGACTTTTAAGGTGGGTGGAAACTTAAAACTTTACATAATGTTGACGCACTTCTTCATATATTTACCATGACAATCTTTTTAACCGTATCCTTACTCAAGTTCTATAAATATTTCTATCTAAAGGTCGTATTTCTCCCTCAAGTAAGTTGGAGAATTGAACAAAGTTCAGGGACATGAGTAAGACAAAAAATTTATTATTGCTTTTGACTTTTCAAAAAGTTTCAATTCGACATATTTTACTTTTATCTTGAAATTCATGGAACTAAAAATTTTGTTCTATTATTGATACGCTTGGCTATTAAATGATTCATCATGACTTATTATGATTTAGCTTAAAAATGAAATCTCTATTCTATAGAATCCAATAGAATCCATTCAATGATTTACTCAATTTATTTTGAAGGAAATGTCAGTTAGCCACAAAACAAAAAGTGGTCAGAGATTCCAAGAAATTTCATCCCTTAATAAAACTTGTGTAATTTGATGAGGCATTAAAAGGATGGCAATTTCCTTTATTAATTATTTATGTCTCAAGTAATTTCTAGAGAAAATAAAGTATGTATTTAATCGGAAATCTAAAAGCTCATCAGAAGCAAATTTCCTTACGTGTTCAGGAAGTAATTGGAATCAATTTTATGAATAGAAAAAAGTATTAATTTTATGTCTTAAATATAACATCTAGCAATGTAGAAGAACTATTTTTAACAACAAATTGCCGACGCTCGTTGACAAATAAATAAAACATGTTCAGATAAATCGATTGGAATAAATACTTGAGTCGTCGTTTCCCAAGAGCTTTTGATTGACACAAAAAATTGCTTATAGCACAAATCTGGCTTAGAAAGCAAAACTTCAAACATTTTTCATATCAAATGTCTTTAAAATTTAATCAATTTCAGCACGAATCAAAATCTTGCGTCAACTTGTCTATTCAGTCAACCGTAACTCATAACTTGCTTCAAATTTGTTCCATCAAAATGTTCAAACAAGCAAAAATTTATGAAATTTTCATTACTCTTTCCGTTTCTCTATTTGATGGAAAATTAGACGAGTAGAAACGAGCTGAGAAGGAAGTAGACAAAAAATGCGATTAATAAGGTAAAAGAAAATTTCCTTCTTCCTTGAAATGAAAAATAAGAAAAAAAGTAAGGAAATTAAAAAATTTGAGTAAAAAATGCTGTGGAAGTCTTTTGTTGACAGTAATCTTTTACTCAGTCAGACAAGGATGAGATTGAATGCCAAGAAACTCAAAAAGTGGAAATTCTTTAAAAAGCACCAAGACGAATGGAAGTTTCTTTTTTGTTCATCAAAAGTAACAAGAAGAATCAGCAATAAAACTTTTGCGCTCTCGGCATCGATAAAAGCAGAAGGAAAGACCTTGTAATTTTTAAAGAACATAAAGTCGTTGAGGAATTTATAAGTTATGTCACTTCAAATTTTACAGTGATCCTGGAAAAAAGGTTAGTAAATCTCAAAATTTAGAACTTTTTAAAAAGTAGCTTTTTCATTTTTTATTCATTATATTATTAAATAAAATCAGTATCTTTTTGGTAATGTTACAAACAATGTCGCATTCGCATGGCATATGAGACATTCGCATTGATTGCGCAAAATCTCATGTTGTATAAAATTCTTAAAATTATTAAATTTCGAGTGATGTCAAATTTTTAAAAACCTATATACAGACAGTCTTCAATATACTTATTTTTAGTAAGTTCAGGAACAAATTCGGTAAGCCAAAAGTTTGTGTGTTTCTGACTAAAACCTACTCATATGGCAATAATTTCTTTTCTAAATTTTGACACAAATCGAGACTCATTTTATGATATTTTCCAATAATCAATAAGACTGCCTTCTTAAAATCCTACATCACTCGAAATCTGATCAACCTCAAATTATTTTGCTGATATTAAATATAAGAATTTAATTTTCTATCTATATAATCTATTTATAAATCATCGTCGTCAGTTGTATTCATTCAAGTTGTTCATCTCATCCCATAACAGCTTCTTTTGCTTTGAGTTGTTCTTTACCTGTCTAAAATTCCATTTCATGGTCCGGCTCTAACGCACATGGACGAATAAATTCTTGACCACGTTCGTGTATCCATTTATTCGATACCCATTTTGATCCAACAATAACAGGGCACGCTGTTGAAGATTGTTAAGAAGGGGAAGAAAGGAAAATAAATAAATAATTGAACTGAGCATTATTTTTGTTTTGATTCCATTATGGGAATTTTGAATGATTTTATGAAATTATTGATTTAAAATATGAATTTTAAGATTGTATCCTTTCAGTCATTCATATCCTTGGATCTAAAAAAATCAATAATATCTAGTGTAAACTTCGCGAAAATAGGGTCCTGATTAGGAATTCTACCAAAATCATTTCAAGAGTAAGCTTTTTCCACGTTTCACGAAATCTTTTATTGGTGGGATGCGTCTCAATGACTTCGATAAGTTAGAAAAAGGTTAAGGTGTGAAAAAAGAAGGATCGAAAATTTGTTGTCGATTTGTAAAGAACAAGTTTACAAGTCATGGAATCTAAAAGCTTACTTTCCATAATTAACAACGTAGTAACTAGGATCTTTGAATTGATACAGAAATTCTAAGTATTTCATCTTTGAATTGTAATTTGAACTCAAAAGTCTAGAAGTCATTTGTCAAAAAAATCATAAAATTTACATGTCACGGTTTACAAACTAATTATGAATTAGCAAAAAAATAAAATCCAATCATTTTAAGCCCAAACTCTAAATAGCAACAATTTTCATTGCTTAGTGGCAAAATGTGTGGGAAACCAATTTCCCACCCTTATTTTGTGTGTATCAAAAATTACACAGATCCTTCACATCATACGCACACCTCACACTCATTCATCCGCAAACCAATCTACTTCTAGCACAAACAAATGTCTCATGATAAATTGATATTAATGGAACGTGAAGTAAAAAAAACAGCAGATAAATCAATCTATTTACCTGCATGTCGTGTCTTATAATCTCCTTGTCCTGAACGTCGCAAATTATACCAGAAACCAGCTGCACCTTTCTCAGGCCATAATGATGTTCGTAGTGCTGGGAAAACTGTTGCACCACCCAATGTAACGTCACTCATCTATATAATTACAAAAATAGATTCCGCGTAAAATACATTAACAATTCACGAGAGGATATACTATGTTACTTACGTAAAATATCACTGTTGCGATTCTATTGCCGCCTTCATGATTTTTAAATGCATTTGTTTCCTCTTTGCGAGCAAAATCCTTTAAAATATGAATAATGAAAAATATTATGAGAACATGTAAAATAGAATGACGAGCTAATGGAAGGAAAGGATTATGAAACTTTAATGACTATGACAGGTGTGTAAAATTTTACTTGTACAGCTTTCATGTCTGACAAACAACATTGTCTACATTCTGTCGATTAGAATGAAGATATGACATTTTATAACCACAATAAAGGACATTTTGGTTGAATCCTTTGGGATTTGTCATATGACATACTGTACAGTAAAGCAAACATATAAAGAGCGTTCACATCACCCATCAAACTTGAAATTTACCATTACTAAGTAAAGGTTTAAAAATACTTACATAATGTGGCTCATAATGCCCTCCAATGCCATAATTTACAACTTGAAGCTCTTCTGCTGTCTCCATGGACAAACCAGTCATGTCCTTTACCCGTTGTACAACAGTTGCAACAACTTTATCTTCTGAGTCTTTCAGCCATGCTGATTTGCTGATACGATAATGTGCTGTTTCTAATTCGCCAGTCTTGTGATTTTGTACTGTTGCTCGTCTAAATCTTGGCTTTGCCATTTGCTTAATTACTTCAATCTCACTGTCATACATCACATCATGATAGACGACAATGTATGGATCGTGATACACTTGTTCGAGTTTTAATGGAGCAATCTTTAAGAATGGAACTCCATTGTCTACATATCTACATGTGAGGTCCTTTATAATACTCTCGGGTGGACTTAATTCACCACGACATGCAAGCTCATACATTTTTCGTTCGGGTATGTCATAATTGTACGGATTGTTGATGTAATGGAACTCGACGGAATCATCAACTGGTACATCATTCGTTCCATCATCACCGCGTAGTTCTGATTTCTGGTTCAATTTTGTCAATTCTTTCTCATAATAAAACTTATTTCCTTTAGCACGTCTATGGTCTGGTGCTAATTCAAGTAGTTCATTCGTCATCTCCAATGCATCTTTTACTTTACCCTCTTTAAATGTAGAAAATGCCAGATACTCAAGTACATCAGCTCGATTAATATTAGAATCATTATTGAGTCGATTTAGTGCTTCATTCATCCATAAAATCGTATGACGAAAATCGTTAATCATGTAAGATTGTCTGCCAATTTCAAAGCAATCTTCACTCGACATCTCTATGCTGAATTGAACTCCATTCAATTTACCGCGTGCAATTTCCTCCGTTTTCATACCATATGTGTCTTGAAGACGAATCAATGCACTTGCTGCACCTGCCAGATCCTCATCAGTTGGAAACTTCATTATGTTTCTGTAGTCAGAGACATTTTGAACAAATTGGGATCCAACATCAAGTGTCATTACACGTTCTACCTCCCGCCAATCTGTTGTTAATCTTTTTGTTAATAAGTATGCATTGATTGGATTAAGTAGATATTCAGATACATCATTTGCTGCTGTATCATGTTCTCTTTGGTATTCTTGCATTTTCTTTCTTAAAAATTCTAATTTCTCTTCTTGTGCTTGAATGTAACCTTCTAAATTATTTATCAATACACTTTCAGTCTCTAGTATACCTTCCATATCAGTTATTGCTGTGAACATCTAAAATGAAATAAATGTATAATTAATGATCAATAAAATAATTAATGACTAATGACGGTTTATGGTAAGCGTTAGGTTCAAGTGGAAGAGGTTAGTGTGAATTTATAATCAAATTTGATGCTGAGTGTCAAATTCACATCCCTTGGGATCAATGAATCATGAGAGGAACTTTCTTATTTTACAACGCTGTTGAAGTTGTTGCTTCAATTTTGTGCTGATAATTATAGAATGTCCGCATGGCTGTGAGTTTTACTTTTTAATACGAATTCCTCAATTGTACAATTATGATTACTGTCAATCGCAAAACACAGAAGACACTTTATGCGTGGATGCTTGTTTTTTGCCGGTCTCACATAAAAAAGTTATTTTTTTCATCATCATAAAGTATCTCATATCAGTTCATGACTGTGTGATTCACTAACAAAAATCTCATGCATGAATTCAAGATTACTTACTTCACATCCAACATTCCATGTTGTCGTTGTAAAGATTATGAATATTGAGAGTATTTTCAAGTGCTTCATCTTTTATGTGAATTTTTATGCTATATCTAATGTCTAAATCTCTAAATTTGATACAAATTTTGATCTGAGTTTAATATTACGTCCACACGGAGACTCCTATAAATGCTGATTAAAAAATCTGCGAACGAAATAAGAAGATCGAGTGTAAGTTTGTCAATGAATTATTTCGAGTGAAAAAAATATGTACAGATTGAATAAACAGATGCTGATAATTCAACTACCACATATGATCATTTCCATAGCAATAATTAACACAATAGTGATCTTCTATCGACTTCCTCGTGCAGACGATTTGTTTTTGATATATTCTTTTCAAAATTAATACAGTTTGAATTTCTTTTGTCTCGCTGTCCGGTTGATTCTATTTTTGTGTGAAATTATAATGAAGGTCAAACATCTGCAGATTACCATGACTGGTTGGTGTGTTAATGACCATTTTTATGGTTTTATATTGACTTGATTTTTGCAAATTTTTATATATTGATGCATTCAAAATCAACATTTCTACTAAACAATAAATATTAGGGGATATTAAGCATTAAGCAATTCAAGGAAATATGTATCCCAAAAATAAGTGAAACTTTATTTTGCCTATTGACCCTATAGTAATACAGTTCTATGAAACAGTTAATAAAATTCTTATCAGCAATATAGATTAATCTAGAGTCATTCGCACATCATCACTTTCAGGAAATAAAAAATTAAATTAACGCAAAAATTATGCGCTCGTGTCAAAACTTTCTAGAAGTTTTTTGAATTGTCCAAGATCTCATCTCATTTTAAGACACAAAAAAATACATGGAGTAAATGATTTAGTATTTAAAAATATAAATAAAACTATAAACACCCGCATACATGTGTACCGCACTTATTCCTTTTGAATGTGTATAGAGTCACGTATTTCTAGAGCATAAGAACTTTTCACTTACACGATATATGAGAGAATCAGATGTTTTTATAATAAAGTGCTGTATTTATTATATATACATATTGCTGCGTTTATTAAAGCATGTCAAAAAATTCCTCATTACTGCTGATAAATGCAAAAAATGTCACCGAACTCATAAGAATAAAATTTATTCACCGATTCTATTATCTTGAATCTACGATGTATTAAATTACACTTGCTTTGCTACGGAAATGAACAATTTTTAAATATTATTCTAATATAATTAAATTTTCCATTCATTAACCACGATTTAGACCGCAAAATTAGGAGCCACTTACCATTGATATTGTTTTATTTACAACTAGCACTCCTTTTTTGTTGTTCTTTCTCGTGTTGTTCAACTTGAAATGTTTATCATTTTTATTTTTGTTATTTTATACGCAATTGTCGTAGAAGTGCCGAGAGTTTATACGATTCTTGCTGCTATGTAGTTTTTGATAAATTCATCATTTACATGGATTGATTTTTAATAGTGTGTCTTGGATTAATCGATAAATTTTTGTCTTGGGTAGTTCAGTGCTTTTTAATTTAAGCTTAAAATTTGAGGGTGGGTATGAATGTTTCAAGAATGTTTCTCAACTAAGTGGGATGAATTTTAAGCTTTTGAATTAGAAAAATTTCAAGAATCCCTTTAAAAGTTACTTGCGACATCTATTGTGTGGAATAAAAGCTACATCCACCCATCTTGAGGCGTAAGTGGGTGGCGTTGGGAGAATTTCATGCACAATTTTAGTTCACATGCCGTAATAAAAACCCCCTCGAATATTTTCTGTCTCTTTCACTCATTTCAATACTTTCCTTCTATGTATTCACATAAAATCGTGTATGAAGCGATTTCGAAACCAATCTAAATTTCAAATTAGGTACGTATAAACGAGAAATAACCAGAAAATTCAAAGTTATTACAACTTATTACCATGTACAAAAAAATTGGAGAAATTTACATGTTTAATCCTTTTCAACCTTTCACATTACAGTAACGCATATAGCACATCGAATTTCTTCTTATGTTGAAAAATAAAAATGGGGATCAAATTGTTATAATAATTACATTCTTCAGGATGTTTGTTGTAAGAGAGAACAAAAAAAAAATTAAATGAAATAAAAAGTTGAAAAGTCCCTATTTTATGGGAATTCTGACAAGTGTATTGAATAATTTATGCTTAATTATCAACAAATGAATCATAAAGTAAACTTTTCTTGTCGTGCTTGTGTCTGATGAAAATTTTATTTTTAGAGAACCTTAAAAAAACTTTGTACAGATTTAGCAACAAAAAGTGATAAATTATTTTTGAAAATGAGGAGCTTCGAAATTTTTGAATGTTCTCTTGGGATGGCGGATTTTCGAGTTTTTATTTTTTTTTTGTGTGAAAAGTTTTGACTTTAATGTTGTTTAATAATTCACGTTAATGTTCAAAGCTTTAGAAATAATTCTCGTCCAGCTATTAATCCAGGTTCAGACTTACACTTAATTAATCCCTTAAAGCAACAAACTCTAAATTTTCACCCACCACAACTAGTTGAACATAAAAGCACTCAAAAGAAGAAAATCAGAGCACAAAAATGCAAATTTTCTTCAAGTTAATTTTTTGTGTTCATTCATTTCCATAACCAATCATCATCATGCACACATACACCTTTTTGTGTGCATTCTGTTCTTCTTTTCCGCATAATTGACTTTACTGTTGTTGATCATTGTAATTTATTTGCATGAAAAGAAAAGTTGCTGGCGTTTTTTCATACTTCTGTTGCTGTATGTACGTGGAAAAAAGAGAGAAAGAGAGTGTTGAGGGCAAAAATTGTTCTTTATTCAGCAGTAAGTTATTCATTCACATTCTCAACTCAACTGCTGGTTCTTCTTCTCTCACACTTTTTTTTATTATCATACTTATTCTAGTTTAAATATGATGATATACTGTGCATGTAAACCTCATACCTTGAGGGGTAAAAAAAGCATTGCTTCTTCATTCAACATACGTATATACTTTTAATTTTATATTGTAGCTGAACGGTATGTTGGAATTATTTTCTAGCATAACAGAAACAGCAGCAGTAGCAGCATCCTCACACACGAAAATATGTTTTTTATGCTTAATATTTACTCATCTTTTCGTTTTTTTCTTTTTTGCTCTTCTATACAACTCTATAGGGAGCACTTTAAGCATGAAAGTAAGTAATAGAATATTTCTTCATTCATGACAATTTTTTGAGGTGAAGAATTTATGATTTTTTACTCACTTTGGGTTGGTATGAAATTGTTTATGACACTCAGTAGCTTGATTTGATGAGTTGATGCTTCTCAAGACTGACAAGTCTAGAACATCAGGGAAATAAGCGTGGAGATGAGATGAGGAGAGCATTGAACTTTTTTGAGGTTAAAAATTTGTTTGATTTTATTAGTATAATAAATTATCTCATAAGATTTGAACTATTGAATTTTTAAGCTGTTGCTCTGAAGAAAGTATTTCCTAGAAATTCCTAGGATTGTACGTATTTCCTAGGAATTTAACGTAAGTATTTACGTAAAGTCCTAGGAATTTCTAGGAATTTTCCTGGGTGTTGGACATTTGGCAGAAAGTATTTCCTAGGAATTCCTATTACTTTACGTAGGATTTTATAGGAATACGTAGGAAAATGCCAAGGAAGTACTAGGAATTCCTAAAAATTCCTAGCATTTTTTTTTTAAAAAAATTTATTATTTTTTTAAAAATTTTAGTTTTTGAAATTTTCTAACAATTTGTAGTAAGTACAAGTATTACTTAGGAAATGCTTGAATTTTCTAAAACCTAGTTTTTAAAGTACTAATTTTTCTTAAATAAAATTATTTATCTTATCAGTAAATGCTAGGAAACTTTAGAATTTCCAAACCCTTCCTAGGTTTTACTAGGATTAACCGTCATCCTTAGAGCAGTTCGTGACTTCTTTACCAGTCAGTTGAAATGTTTTTATCTCAGCCATCTGAAAGGAATGTATGGTTATTAGAAAAATTCCTAAGGAACTCCTAGGAATTACTAAAAAATTTCCTAGGAAAACTGAGGATATCCTAGGAATACTAAGGAAATCCTAGGAATTCCTAGGAATACGAGAATTTTTTTCTCTTATATTTACGTCTGCACTCTTTGAGCATTGATTCAATAATGACAAAAAAAAATTTTTTTTGCTTGGAAGAAATTTTTTAAGGAATCCTCAAGAATTACTAGTAAAACTTAAGGATTTCTAAGAATTTACTGAAAATTCCTAAGAATTCCTAATGATTTATTAAAATCTTCTTTGAATTCCTAAGGAATTACTAAAAATTCCTAGGAAATCCTCAGTATTCCTACTGAAAACATCTATAGATTCCTAAGGAACTACTAGAAATTCCTAAGGATTTCTAAGGAATTATTAACGATTCCTAAGTACTTCTTAAAAAATTTCTTCCAAGCAAAAAAAAATTTTTTTTTTGTCATTATTGGATCAGAACTCAAAGAGTGCAGACGTAAATATAAGAAAAAAAAATTCTCGTATTCCTAGGAATTCCTAGGATTTCCTTAGCTAAGCTTAGTATTCCTAGGAATTCCTCAGTTTTCCTAGGAAATTTTTTAGTAATTCCTAGGAGTTCCTTAGGAATTTTTCTAATAACCATACATTACTTTCAGATGGCTGAGATAAAAACATTTCAACTGACTGGTAAAGAAATCACGAACTGCTCTAAGGCTGACGGTTAATCCTAGTAAAACCTAGGAAGGGTTTGGAAATTCTAAAGTTTCCTAGCATTTACTGATAAGATAAATAATTTTATTTAAGAAAAATTAGTACTTTAAAAACTAGGTTTTAGAAAATTCAAGCATTTCCTAAGTAATACTTGTACTTACTACAAATTGTTAGAAAATTTCAAAAACTAAAATATTTTAAAAAAATAATAAATTTTTTAAAAAAAAAAAATGCTAGGAATTTTTAGGAATTCCTAGTACTTCCTTGACATTTTCCTACGTATTCCTATAAAATCCTACGTAAAGTAATAGGAATTCCTAGGAAATACTTTCTGCCAAATGTCCAACACCCATTTTTAAGCTGTTGTAGCAAACTAGCTAGTATTACCCATTAATTGAAGTCGTATTAAAATGCTTTTTAGATCTTTTTTACGGTTAAAAAGTTCCAACTCGTTCCAAAATAAATACTTACTAGAACCCAAAAAAAACTTGAATATGAAAATTATACGGAAGATTTCATATATATACAACACTATGGATAAGTAAATGGTGGATGTTATTATATTTTTTATGGCACCGTAAATACATAAATACAAGCATGAAAGGAAGTAAAAACCCTTCAAAACGTAATGATGCTCCACAGAAATAAACATTTACAATTGATTTTCTTTCCTTCTCGGCAAAATATTTTTTTTGGTACTTCTGCATGCCTTTGTACTTTTTCATATGGAAAAATAGAGTATATATGTCATATCCATGAAAATACCATTAAAAATGATTTATTTTTGGAAATCCATTAAACAATTTTCTTCTGTCGCTTTTTGCCAGAAGGAATTTTTTTTCAATGAATTTCAAATATCAAGTCTGTGAGACTTTCAATGTACCAAGTGGTTGTCGCATATTTTTTCATCCTTTAAACTTCTTTTTTACTGATTTTTTTATGTTTTGGAACATTTATTTGACGACTAATTTTCCATTCCAAATTCCATATGTGAACTTTTGGTTGTGAAGTCTAAGAGCATTTGAATTGTGAAGGAGTGCGAGGAGTGAAAATATGTTTCATGTGCGGTTCATAACCAAATCAGACCACATACAACGAATTTTCTATATAGATACATATTTTCAGCAATATTTTCTACACATTTATGTTGAAGTGAATGAGAATATCTTGGAGGGGAGGGGGTGATGGAAGTAAGGAGTTTTATATCAAAGGATAAACGCATTTTTAGCCCATTGAGATTTAGAAAAATTTTCAGGATTGTAACTAGTTTTTAAGACTCACTTATTCAAACAAATTTACAGAACTACCCTAGTGTAGTAGTTTTAAGTTGAATTTATACTTTGGAAAAAAAAGCGTGTAAAAACTAAAAGACCGACATGTAAAATTTCCAGCATTAAAATCTCTTGAGTATCAACAAATAATCCAGTAAAAGTGACTATATAATCCCATTTGTTTCATGCCAAAAAAAATTGGTGAAAATAAAAATGTTAATGCACAAAGCATAATTTGCTATACAGACTCATTTTTTATATACATTTTGCGTAGACAACAGAAATTCAGAAGCGAATGGCAGTGCCTCTTGTGTTTATTTCAAATATTCATATTCTCATCCTATCGTCTCCTTTTTTCATTTCCCTCTATATCTTCCTAGCTCTTTTTTTCGTTTTATTTTATTTTCATTTCCTAGCTTTGTGAATAGGAAAAATTCTTTTTTTTTGCTCAGTGCACCAAGCACATACTCGACATCCAAAATAAAAAAAAAATCTTCCTCGTTTTTTATATGTGCTATACATATTGCCATTCAACTTTATGTATTGCTGTATTGCAATATATGCCACAGTGATCCCATTGCTGAAGTTATGAATAAATCATTCGACAACATTTGTGATTATTTTTTTATTCAATTTTTGTGATTTCCGCTTCAGTCAATTGTCGTTTTTTTATATCTATCGATATATACATTTCTAGAAAACATTTTGAATCTCTCAATTTTTATGAGCTAAGATTTTAAGAGATGGGGATGTTTAGTTTATATTTTGACTGAATGGTCAAATTTGGTGTCGTTGAAATGTCAGAATATGTTGAATCTAAAAAATAATTTATTGGAAAATATAGGTTCAAATCCTGAATATTTATCCCAGCTTCCAGTGATTTTATAACTTTCAATTTGTACGCTGAATAACTACGGTGAATTTGTGGCAATGACAGTGGGTAACAAAAGTCAAAACGGAAGGGAAACGGAGCGATATAGATGAGAAAAGAAATTGTTCCCGAATATTGTCAATGGATGTTAAATGCTAATCATTCAGTTGTTCAATAAAAATCGCAAAAAAAAATGTCAATTGAAATACATAAAAGATGAGGAAGGGAAAATGAGCGTGGGGACGGAGAGATAGGAAAATAGCTGCAAAAAGTAAAATAATCAATTCAATGTTGGAAGTTTATTTCGCTGTTGGGACAAGTCGTAGAACAATGCTATCAAATTAATATTAATGAATTCTTAATTTATTTAAGGTCCTGCAGAGTTTTGAATTTTGATTGCAGTAAAAAAAGATGGTTCAATGGAAAATCATGTTAACTTATTCTGTGGAGGTTTTAAAAGCATCTGACGTCTTTTAGTGTTAGAATCTGCATTTTTTCCATGAAAATCAATTGTGCTTGGCATCTAATGCTGAATTTTTAAGTTAAAAATTTTTAAAAACAAATGTGCTCAATTTTCGTTGAATTTTTTCAAATTTTATTATTCCTGCAACATAACATCCAAACGATCCAATGAAGTCCCCAAATTTCCAAAATTCTAACCTTGTAAATGACTTTAAATTATTCATGACTGTTGTGTAGATAAAAAAATTCTTACTGTTAATCTTATGACTTATTTGAATTCAGCCAACATATTTCCATGAAAATCCAATTTTAATCCTACAATAATACACATATTCCATCGATTTCAGCCGTATACATGAATGTAAAAATGACTAGTAATGAAGCGGATCACGCTTCATGTGCATATTCACACCGTTCCAAAACTCTATATCGGGTCAGCAAAGCTTCGCTTTGCATAAGTTTGAAGATTAGGATTCTATCGGGTCAGCAAAGCTTCGCTTTGCATAAGTTTGAAGATTAGGATTCGATCGGGTCAGCAAAGCTTCGCTTTGCATAAGTTTGAAGATTAGGATTCCATCGGGTCAGCAAAGCTTCGCTTTGCATAAAATTGAAGATTAAGGCTCAATCGGGTCAGCAAAGCTTCGCTTTGCATAAGTTTGAAGATTAGGATTCCATCGGGTCAGCAAAGCTTCGCTTTGCATAAGTTTGAAGATTAGGATTCCATCGGGTCAGCAAAGCTTCGCTTTGCATAAGTTTGAAGATTAGGATTCCATCGGGTCAGCAAAGCTTCGCTTTGCATAAGTTTGAAGATTAGGAGTCCATCGGGTCAGCAAAGCTTCGCTTTGCATAAGTTTGAAGATTAGGATTCCATTGGGTCAGCAAAGCTTCGCTTTGCATAAGTTTGAAGATTAGGATTCCATCGGGTCAGCAAAGCTTCGCTTTGCATAAGTTTGAAGATTAGGATTCGATCGGGTCAGCAAAGCTTCGCTTTGCATAAGTTTGAAGATTAGTATTCCATCGGGTCAGCAAAGCTTCGCTTTGCATAAAATTAATTAAGGCTCAATCAGGTCAGCAAAGCTTCGCTTTGCATAGGATTTGAAGATTAGGATTCCATCAGGTCAGCAAAGCTTCGCTTTGCATAAGTTTGAAGATTAGGATTCGATCGGGTCAGCAAAGCTTCGCTTTGCATAAGTTTGAAGATTAGGATTCCATCGGGTCAGCAAAGCTTCGCTTTGCATAAGTTTGAAGATTAGGACTCCATCAGGTCAGCAAAGCTTCGCTTTGCATAGGATTTGAAGATTAGGATTCCATCGGGTCAGCAAAGCTTCGCTTTGCATAAGTTTGAAGATTAGGATTCCATCGGGTCAGCAAAGCTTCGCTTTGCATAAGTTTGAAGATTAGGATTCCATCGGGTCAGCAAAGCTTCGCTTTGCATAAGTTTGAAGATTAGGATTCCATCAGGTCAGCAAAGCTTCGCTTTGCATAAGTTTGAATTAGGATTCCATCGGGTCAGCAAAGCTTCGCTTTGCATAAGTTTGAAGATTAGGACTCCATCAGGTCAGCAAAGCTTCGCTTTGCATAAGTTGAAGATTAGGATTCCATCGGGTCAGCAAAGCTTCGCTTTGCATAAGTTTGAAGATTAGGATTCCATCGGGTCAGCAAAGCTTCGCTTTGCATAAGTTTAAGATTAGGATTCCATCGGGTCAGCAAAGCTTCGCTTTGCATAAGTTTGAAGATTAGGATTCCATCAGGTCAGCAAAGCTTCGCTTTGCATAAGTTGAAGATTAGGATTCCATCGGGTCAGCAAAGCTTCGCTTTGCATAAGTTTGAATTGGATTCCATCGGGTCAGCAAAGCTTCGCTTTGCATAAGTTTAATTAGGATTCCATCGGGTCAGCAAAGCTTCGCTTTGCATAAGTTTGAAGATTAGGATTCCATCGGGTCAGCAAAGCTTCGCTTTGCATAAGTTTGAATTAGGATTCCATCGGGTCAGCAAAGCTTCGCTTTGCATAAGTTTGAAGATTAGGATTCCATCGGGTCAGCAAAGCTTCGCTTTGCATAAGATTGTAGATTAAGTCTCGATCGGGTCAGCAAAGCTTCGCTTTGCATAAGATTGAATATTAAGGTTTAAAAAAAAATCGAGAATTTTTACATTTGGACTCAATTTTCAAGCACTAATTGATGTTTTTGGACATGACAACGTATGTACGACTTTTAGGTCTAATTATAAGCTACAATAATCACAGGTTTTTAGAATTTTTTAAGTCCGAATTGTAGGCACAGGAAGGCGAAATGTCAAAAAATGCCGATTTTGAACTTTTTCGACTTTTTGACCAACTAAAATTGGTTTAAAAATATTTTTGAGTATTTTCCATAAAGTTCTTGCATTTATTGATCAAAAACAGAAAAGTTTATAAAAATCCTTCCATACTGTAAAACACATGAATTTTTTCAAAATTTAGGTTTATGGGGGTGGACTGGTGGCTTAAAAGTTTTTTTGCATTTTTTCTCAACAAAACTTCATTTTTTATTGATTTTGATCAAAAAAGTTCAATTAACAATTTGTGTGAAATTTTTTAACGGTATTTTGCAATAATCGGCTAAAATATGCTTAAAAAACTCACTATTTCGTTAATTTCTCGGAATAGTCTGCATGGATCAGCACCAACATGTGAGGTGCACATTTGTGTGATAATGCGCACATTTTGAGACATTTTTGACATAAAATGGTTTTTTCGTAGTTGAGTTATGCGACGAACCAACGTGCTTGTAAGCATACACCACCACTATTTGGGGTCGTGTCCGGAGGCATCAAAACCTTTTTCAATGCGGTTTTTTGTATTTTGTAGATAATTTTGAGGCCGAACTTTTCACACCGAACTGTTTATGAAAATTTTGAGTTTTGGCGCCAAAAAACTAAAAAAACGATTTTTCAAGTGTATCGAAATCAATATATTCACAACGTGAAACGGTGTGAATATGATAAAGGATACATGAAATAATAAAATAAAATGAAAATAATAAAATAAAATAAATAAAACAACCCGAAAAAGTAGCGGCAAAAATAAAAATAAATCAGTAGTAAAAACGAGATTCGTGCAGGAATATTGTGCTGGTAGCAAAAGAGAAGAACAACCATCACAATAATAAATATAACTGCGAGATTGGATTTTTTCATCTAGTTCCATAAAAAATTTTCTTATTCCCTTCATCTTAGTAGATTTATTTTAAAATAAATCTCTACTTGAATTTTGTTAAAAAAAGGATTTAAAGAAAATTTTTTTGAAAGAATTTTAAATTTTACCGTTGCAATTTCAATGATACCTAATTTGCGTAAAATTTTAAAAATTTTAATTTTAACTACTCTTCAAAAAGTATTATAATATTTCATTTTTCAATACCTTTGTCCACTTTCCAAAACTAAATAAACTTAACTTTCTTCACAGTTGTCGCCTACTATCGTATCCACGCGAGTTTCTTTACGTGTGCGAGTTTAAGCTGGGTGAATAAATTAATAAATTAAACAAAGAATAAAAAAATCCACATTACTTCCTAAATGAGCACCAAAAATTTCCTTCCTCGACTTTATTTTAATCCCAACCTCATTTGCATTCAAAATGCCAGAAATTTTTATATTTTCGTGTGCTTGTAAAAAAATTTTCCAGTCGAGATAAAAAGAGAATTAAAAGATAGAATTGAGGAAGGGGGTTGAAAAAAAGGGAGCAGCAGCATTAATGCTATTATATGTCCATTGCATAAGACAACATTTACACATAATGTGAGTGAGCATGAAAAGAACATTAAGTGAGAACTGAGAGTGCCTTTATATTCTGTGAAATCAATGCGAAATAAATCTGAGACTTGGTATTTTTATGAGCAATTTTTTTTTGTGGAATGTTAAGTTCATGAGTCAGTTTGGGTAAATTATTGACCCATTAGTTGAGATTCTTAATGCATACAAATATAATCTGATTTATAATCGGACTAGCAATGAGGTTGAAATATACAAAAGCAAGAAAATATAAATACCTTGACACAGAATCAAATGCTCTTTAATAATCCTCTTATACTCCCTACAATATCATCTCTAACTTGCCTTGTGCGTTTAATCGAAAAACAATAATTCATTTTCTAATTGATTGCATTTTCCCTTTTGCTGCTTTATAGGTCGTTATGGATTATTCCATCGGAATACATTCATATCCATTTTGTGTTTTATTGCGAGTCAGAAAAGATTCAACCACAAATCACCAACCACCAAGCCACTCATGCCACACACGTAAATTTCTTCACTCTCCCCTGTACGCAAAATTTTCTATCTATTGCATGCAGTATGTGTGCTCACACTATTGAGTATATCCGGAAAATTTCATTTCAATTTAAATTTTTTCACTCCTCCATTCACAAATTAATGCTCACATATATCTTTAGTCAACCCTCTTTCCCCCACATGCTTGATGTACATATCAGCATGTACTGCATACATCTATAGCTAAGCAAATAATTCTCTATCTTTCCACATATAAACGACAATCTGATCTGAAATATTGCGACAGCGATAATTAATAGAAGTGATTTGGAATTCATGAGAAAAAATAGAAATAGGAGAAGGCAAGAATGCGAGCAGCTATGAGAAAAATTGTGGGATCTATGTACAAGGAGATTGAACACATTAGATTAATAATTAAAATGTCGTAAAAAGAAGAAAACATTTATTTTACTTGTGAAAAGAAGAAATTGGATGTTAGCAGTGCATAGGGGATATGCGTAAATTAAAATCATTAGCTTCAAGGATGCTGACATTTAGATAAATTTTCAGTTTTTTAAATGAAATCCTAAGTATTTTTTTACGAATTTTCTAAGTTCAATAAAGAACATACAATGGATTAAGAATGATAAAGCTACATGCCAAAAAATGCTACACATTTTCTTTTATAAATTCTTAAACAGCTAGGATTGTTTATTTTGCAAAATGAATTTCATGTCATATACAAACTTTCAATCCAGAAAAACAAGCAATCAACCTAAAGCACCTCTAAAAGTAATAGAGAATCAGAAGCAATTCTAAGATCATCTAAACTTTTATTGACTAGCCTATAATGCTAAGCCTGAACATTTATGTAGCAATTTCAATTAATGTTCATGGAAGCAGGCCTTAATTAAAAGACAAAAGGCAAACAAAAGAAGTCCTATAATCATAAAGAAAACTGTTTACATTTAAAAAGGAAGGAAGTCACATGAAGTCGGAAAATAAGAAAAATTATTTTCCCTTCTTTATTTCTGTTGAAACAGAAAGCAGAATAAGACAAGATAAGGAAAATGAATAAGGCAATAAGACGGTAAGAAATGAACTTTTACATTATTCAAGAAAATGAGATTTTTGCTCTTCATTCCATCCTGAATTTCTTTGTGTTTACTGCTTCCGTACGACCTGTGGAATTATTCAACATGTGATTTCGCGAAGCAAATAAAGCAATTTAATTTCTTTCCATCCATCTTTACCTCTTGTATCTTTCAAATGTATTTATTGTTATTCATGGACTTACGCACAAATGAAAATAATTTTTTATGCCATCATCATTCACCTAGATATAAACAATACATAAGACTTTGGGTTCGACATAAGATACAGTCAGAAAAGTTAAATTTTATGGTCACAACGATTTATAGACGCATAAAAATTCTAAAATTATCCAACATCTCAGGTTGGTTGTTTAATATGAGAAGCCACAAAAAGCTCTTAAAGTAAACTGATATGGCACAACAAGGCTTTTAAATTGTTATTAAATTTCAGTTTATTGCCACAAGAGGTTGGTTGTTATTTAAAGGTGAGAATATCTGTTTCGTAAAGTTTAGGGAATCGATCTTATTTCTCTTGTGGCTGGCTCTCATGTGCTCTTACTTAAGAAAATTGTTATCTTAACAATATAATTGCATTTATTGTTATTTGTTGCTGGAAATTTTAAATTTCATTTGACAAGCCATTGAATTAATTTACTTAAGGGTATAAGTATCAATTTGTTATTTTATTGGTCTGATAATTCTATTTTGTTAAGTTGCAGATGTAAATTCTTTTATGTTAAGAAAGTGCACTAAAATTGTTACATAAACTACTTAAAGCCATCCTTAAAACACACCATAAATTTCACACAACATAATTTAATTTGTAACATTTTGTGACCATGATATAAAATAAAGTCGGAAACATAAATAACTGCAAAATTTAATTCAACACATATTTCCTTACCAAAGTGCATCTCTGTAACTTCATTTCCCATTCATTTATCTATGTAGTAACAGCATGAGAGAGAATAACAGAAGGAAATTCTGAGAAAATTATGGAAACAATAAGGAGAAGCAATAGCAGCAAAAAAAAAAAATGATGATGAAAAAAGTAAGCAGACACAAAATGTGTGTGTATAAATCAAAATGTAATATTGCGTTCAAATGATTTATTATTCGATTAGCTTGCAATGATGGTGAGGCAAAAGGCAAGAGCAACATACAAAACAACCGCAAGGCGAACACATAATAAATGTGATGGTATGAAAAGGCTCTGTGCCTTTGCACTCTTGCCTCTCACTCTCCGCTTTATTTATCATCTTATTATTACTTTAATAACATAACACGCTCGAAGCTATGAATAAAAAAAATATATATATATGTGAGCTTCTTTCTCTTTACTCAAAATGAGGTTGAAGTAAATGATAGACGCAAAAATTAGCCTAAAATCACTTTGACATCATATTTTTTATGACATTGCCCTTTTATGTAGTACGGCATTTATATACAGAATATCTTTTTTGTCATTCATAATGCAATGCTTTAAGCGTAAATATATAATTTATGTCAACGAGTCGGTATGTGCTTGCTGAGTGTATGATGATAAGAGAAAGATATATGCCATAGAAAAATCCACCCATACCATTTATTATTCTATTCTACGCACTTTTCTAAATTGGTAAATTTATCTCTTCGAGGCAGATTTGTGTGTCTGTCTGGCCATAAAGAAGACTTTATTCTCTATGGACATGAATCTTTAGATTTATCTGGATAGATATGTTTTTAGATTAAGTATATTGAATTTGATAAGAATCAAAATTATGGCAATAAAGTTTTCCTTTCTTGTTTCATTACTAAAGTGGTTCCATTTTTTAGACTCTGGTCTTTAATGCGTTTAAATCTCACAACAACTTCAAAATGGAAATTTTTACGTTCCTCACACATGTTCTTCTTATTTTTAGATCAACAAGAGTAGACACTTCACACACAACCAACCATAAGTATCATCTCATAATGTGCTACGGGAGTAAAGAAAAATTGTATTATGACTAATGCAAATTACAATAAAACCCTCTCATAATCCACTGAAATGACTTTGTGCTTTTTTTCCTCGTCAAGGAATGAATATATGACATAGTAAAAAACGAGTAAAGTATGCCATTGAGGATGCCATGAAATGATTTTGTTTAATGTTAGATATATAAAATAAATATGAATATATGCCTCGTTCATAGAAAACACTTCCGATGTGCGTACTACACACAAATGATTTCCTCGATTTGTTCCGGTTAATAAAAAAATTTTCTTCTCTGTTTATTTCCCTCCTTTTTTTAAAAAAACTGGGTTGTAAAGTAGTTTCCTGTTTTTGACATGTTTTGTGGCTTACAGGTAATAACAAGGAACGTAAATAGTTTGTACGTAAGATTGGATTTCCTTCCACAATACATATCAGGATGTGTGTTCATACATACGGTCATAGACACATGGAATGAGACTAGAATTTTCAGTTTATGATAGATTTTGAATTGTGTTAGTTAGTAGCGCAGTTTTTGTTCCAATGCTTAAATTTATTAATTTTGACAAAAACATACCCAAATAATCCTCAAGAGTCACCCTCATTTATGCTCAAATCACATCAATAAAATCATATTATTCGACAAAAAGACAGACTTAAAAGTGATGATCTATGTTTTCCCAGAAGAAAGACTCAACAAAACCAAGATAAATGTGTAAACTAAAAGTTTTGAAAAAGGATGTGGCACATCATTATGAGGCAATTTAGGATAGAGAGTGAAAATGTTTACACATATTTATCAAATATAAAACGAAGTCCTAAATCATAGAAGAAAGGACGAATGTAAAATTTATGAATTTATGAAAAATCTGTTTGGTCATCGGAAAATTCTTGTTTGTCTTTTCTTGTTTTTCCATCCTTGATGTGAAGAGGAGGGTTCTGGCAGTAAATTAATGATATCAGATATAAGGTATGCAAATTTCATTGGAATAATTAAAGAAGAACCAAGATTTGCTCTTCTATTGCTATGCCACAAAGAATTTGATATGCAAAGCAATAAAAAGTATGTTTTGAGACAAATTGGTAGAATTTAATTTGAGATTCTGAAGTTTTCCATTTACCTAGAAAAGAAAATTTTCATTTTAATTGAGTTTCCAAATACATATTTTCGTGTATCTCTATTTTTGGATATTTTTGTGCCTTGTTGATGCAAATTAAGGTAAATTTCTCAAATTGAGATAAGATTTTTGTGGATTAATTGAGAATTCATATATTTTGGAGATTTTGTCGTTATCTTATGAAATTTATTGCTAGGTATTAGCAACAACAGCTTAGTAAAATCTGAACAGAATTTCATTTTTTCTTTCAATTTTAAAAATTCCTATTTGTGTCTCAAAAATCACAAATATTGACCCAGAAAAACTTAAAGCTTTTCTTTCACATGATATGAAGCCATTCCTCAATGCATTGTCACAACAAGTGAACTAACAGAAAAAAATGTAGACTATAATTATCAACAAATTACTCACAATTTTACAGTATTTTATTTATCTACAAATTTACAGGAGAATAATTACAGCAACTAAAACTGAAAACTGTGCTGAAGTTTCGTGACTTGAAGCAATACTTTAAAGGTAGCAAAAAAAAAGCAAAACACCCCCAAGATTATCTGATTTTAATCCTGGTTAGTAGTTTAATAATTAACAAGAGCTTGCCAGGTGATACATTTTCGTTGTGGTTTCTGTTCTCCCCAGCTGAACACAAATGAGCTCTTACATTCTCATTTTCATTTCATGTCAATATCCTTGATAACAATAACACAATATCTCTTTATTTAGAATGATACAAATGGATATTTGTTATTTCCTTCGGGTTGTGTGTTTTGTCACAAACACAGACATCATACATACATTTATTAATTGAAACTTATTTATGAAAGCTTTTGGGTATTTTTTGTGCAAAAATATGACTTTGTGTTGAAAATTGTTTTTTAATGGAACCGTACCTCAATGATGTCAATGTAGGTTTGACAGTAGAATATATTGGACATGTATGATATTGTAGATTTTTCAAATTTTGTGACTAAGAAGAGAGATGCATGAAATTTATAGTAATTCAAATGAACACTATTTATTTACAGTCCCATTCAATTTTTGTACAAAAGAGTTAAATACGCCTTTGTGACTTTTTGTCAAATATAAAATATTTTAAAATGAACAAAATATATTTTTTATGAATTTTCGAGGCCATAAAAACTCAAAAGCCTTTGATTTTTGCTATAAAATGCAATCTGACAAATTTCCAATTCACATAGTAAAGATTTTAATAACTTTGATATTTATAATTCTGCAAAATTTGACTACAATATCAATTAAACGAGTATGCATGCATCAATTAAAAGTTACTCTAGATTTTCCAACATCCCAATTATTTTACCATAATGAGAAATGTGTTTAATGTCCAAAAAGAAAACTTTATTTGCACTTCAAATATGCTGGTTTTGATTTTAATGAATATAGAAAATGTTTAAATGTTTATAAAATATGTAGACATGCTGGATGTTGGTTTTTCCTTTAAAACATAATTATGAATAAACAAAATATCCATTGGATACAATCATGATGATGTTTATGCATTTATCGTCTCATTTTGAGGCTATCTGATGTATGTTTGATAAAAAAGGAACATAAAGTATTTCAGATTCTACAATGGAAACTAAAAGTGAGGGTAGAAAATTAAATATTGGCATACACAAAAAAGGAATTGTGTGCAGACTATGTGGACTTTTCATGTGTTGATAGTTCTTAGTACTTTTCTTTATGACCCTTGGGAGGATTTAGTGAAAATTTTGATGAAAATATGAATCATAGTTGTTTATCGATGGATTCAGCAGTTTCGACCTCAATAAATCAGATATTGTATAGCTGAATAAATTCATTCCAAGGATAACATAGCTCTGGGCAAATGGACAATAAATAAACAAGAAAGGCGGTAAAATATTTGCATACATTTGCTTGCACAAGTTTTAATACTCCAAGCTGGTAGCTACAGGGGGTCCTCGATTTGCGTCACTTCGATTTGCATTATTTCGATTTGCGTTACAAAAATTTTATATACCAAAATATTCGATTTGCATTATATTTTGACCGTTATTTCGATTTGCATTATGTTTTTGTTGATATTTTTGTTTACAAAAAGCTTAACGTCTTTAAAAAATTCAAATTTTTACCACATTTTTCAGCAAAAATTTTTTGTTTACAAATCAAAACAAAGAAAAATATTTGTAATTTTTCTGTAAAATTTATTTTAGCTTTTGAAATGCAAATTAATTGTTTTTAATGTTAAATATTTATAGCAATAAGAAATGGCACGTTCTTAATTTAACTTTCTTCAATGCTAACACATCAATTTTAAAGAAAAGTCAAGTCTTAAAATAATACCTACACATTTTTTCTGGTAAAATTTTCTTGAATTAAATATTTAATTAACATGAAATGCTTCAAGTAAGACAGTAATATGCAATATTAACATTTTGCATTAGAATTAAGAGAAAAATCTTATCAAAAAACTCAAAATATTTACATATTTTTGAGTTCAGGAACCAAATTGAAAATTTGTATGGATTTCTTTGTTCGATTTGCGTCATTTCGATTTGCATAACATTTTTCCGGTCCCAAACAGTAACGCAAATCGAGGACCCCCTGTACTATTGTTTGCTGATGTTTGTGTTTACATTCTCACCCTGTTAAAGCCATACTTTCTCATGTATACCAGCAGAAACATCTGATGCTCATTCATGCTGCCAAAAATGATTTTTTTTTGCATTCATACCTACTAGCTATATACTCATGTCTCCCATGTCTCTCACTCAACCTTTCTCTCATTTCTAGTCACATAAAACCGTAAACATTTCGTGCATACAATAGGGAAAATTAAAAATAAATATATGTGCTGCAATATGTTCACTGATTATCCCTTTTTTTCTAACATCCTTTCTATCCTTTTACCTCCGCACATTCCACATTTTCTCTTTTATTATTATATATTTTTTTCCAACTCGCCATTTTCATTTTGATTCAAGCAAAAATTTTTTGTACAAACACACGTCTCTCTATGCTATGTATGTTGTCGCTGATGTCGTTGGCTTGTGTGAAGGTAATAAATTTGAATTTGCATTTTTTAGAAGCACCATATGTTGTGTGCCTCACTTCTTTTTCATTTTTTATATATGTATGTTACGCTATGTGTGCGTTTACTAGCCTTATGAATTTGCACGCCAATAATTCACAATCTTCATCTTTTTTCTATTCATGAACATTTTTTTCCATTTCATAATATTTGAAACATGTGTATGCACTCGTGCTTGCTATATGATGTGTATGCTTGTTAGTGGAATTGATTGAATGAAATTTTAGGTTCAAATTATGTTATTTTAATTGATATTCTCGATACATCTCATCAATAAAATAGATTGCGACAATAATCAAAGGCTGTTAATAATTAAGGTTCAACTGACATTTCACGTAGTCTCAGTTAGACTCCCTTAATCCTTAAAATTCATCAAAGCACCTAAAATTATTAATTTTATGCAAAATAAAAAATTTAATTATAGCAGTGCTGATAATGACAACAAAACCGACGACAGTACTGATGACGAGAATGATCTTGACATATTGAAAAAATTCCAGCACTTTTATATATGTTGACATGTGATTTATGTTTCGTAGCGTGTAAGCAAAAATATAAAATACCTTTTTCACTTTTGCATACAAGGCATCCTCCACTTTTTAACTGCGTCTCACACTCATTCAGTTTTTTTGTGTTCATGATAAGAAAATATGTTTGTCATTTAGGATTAAGATAAGGCACATAACAGCTGATATGTTGAGTTTATATGATGTTTTGCTGTTATCATCACTTTTTCACATTTGTTGTTATTTTTTGGGGAAAATGTTGTTTCTCATGTTGTTTTGGAATATAAAGGCTGTGTCTATATGGAGAAAATATGTAAATGTGTAATAGAGACTGACAGTTTGTCAATGATGTATGTAATGTGAGGTAATTGAATGAAACTTTTGACATTGATACTGTCGAATTAGCCTTTTTTCTTGACACTGATGATATGCTATCAAGAGACAAAATTTTTGTGTGACTTGAAAGTATTTTACTTATTATAATTTAATCTTAATTTTATGAAAACATGAATTTGATAAAACTTAATTCCTTCAAATTAAGGCTTTTTATATGTAAAATTATGGATGGTAATTTGCATTTAAATTGAAATTTTCAGTCCGCTTTACTTGCAGTTTATCGATTTTTGCGACAATTACGGCAATTTTCAGTTTGGAAACTTAACGATGATTTTAATTGACTGGCATGTTGTTTAAAATGGGAAGTCGTGCATACATTAAAATTTTGTATTTAAAAACTTATTTTAAATGATTTTGATTCTTGTAAATTTTACGTAATTGAATATTAAATCCCAACTGAAAGTTTTGAATGTTTAATGATTTTGAAAAATGAACGAAACATCAATCAAGAGTTTTATTTTGCATTCAGCCTAAATGAATTGATTTTTAATTAAATTATAATAAAAGTAAAAAATTCTGAAATATTATATTTTCATAAAAATTTGACTAAAAAACCATTTTTGCATTTATTGTATTGTCAGTAAACAAAACATGAAAATAATAATAAAATTAAACAAAAAATAAACTTTTCATAGTTGTCGAACACAATATTCTCAAATTTATTGATGTAAACAACCAAAATCAATTAATTGATACAGAAAATATGAAATAAAAAAAAAAGCCAAAACCAATTGAGAATTATTTTATCAGCTGCAATTTTTATGTGTGAATGTTATTGTCGTTGTTAAACATGACAGTTTTGTTTGTTAGTTTAGAGATAAACTAGTGTTGGATGCTTGATGGTTTGAGAATGGATTGAAGCGCACCTGAGGCATGATTTTGTACATGAACTTAATTTAGATATTTTAACATGGTTGTTGGTTTTTAGAATTACCTAAAATTTACACTAATAAAAAATTAAAATTGGATTTTTAATGAAAATCTTTTTAAATAATTTGAAAGTTTGAAAATTCAATGAAAAAAAATTTTTTTTGCTGTTTTAGCAAATTATTCTTAAATTTTTCAAAGCATTAAAATCTTTCTAAAGACAAATAGTCAATCAAGCCTTAGTCAAGAAAAGTTAAAGCACAAAATTAAATTTGCACTAAAAATAAACTCAATTTGCAAATCGATTTTTATTGATAATAATTTTTAAAATAAAAGAAGATAATTCAATTCACAGAACTAGAAAAACGAGAACACGAAATATCATTTTTTTCTATAACAAAACTCCGCCTTTCAGACACACAGAGATTTTTTTTTTTGAAAACACATAAACGCTTCTTTCCTTTTTTTCCTCTCTGCTCTAATGAAATATGCTTTTTGTGTCGGATTTTTCCTTCTTTCCTTTCCTGGAAATATAAAACGCCTCACAGTTCTTTTTCTTCTTTTTTCCTCTTCACTTTCCTTTCTAAAAATGGAAAAATAAAGTTTTTTTCTTCCTTTTTTACGTTTTCTTGTTCACTGTCACTTGCGATATTCGTTAGTTCCATTGAGACATTGAAAACGTGAGGGAGTTCTTTGACATTGAAAATTAATTTTTTTTCCCTGCATTGCGTTGGTTTTTTTTACGCTCGTAAATTAAATGAAAAATTTAAAATTCAATCAGTGCAAAATGAAATAAAGAAAAAAAAGTTTTGTGTACGTATGAAAAAAATAGCCACAGTGAATATTTAACATTCAATTAATTGCGCCATTGTTGTCATGTTGAAGTTTTCGTTTGCTATACAATAGCAGAATAAAACCACAAAATCCTGAGGACATTTTTCATCAGATTTCCATTTGCCAACATTTAAATTTGTGAAGTTTACATAATATGGAAATTCAGACAGAATTTATCTAAGGAAAAATCCCTTGAAGCTATTTTCAAAAAATGAGAAAATTTTTTTCATTCCATCAGACCCAAACAAACCATTTTTTTGTGTTGTATTTTATGCTTGAACTCATTTCAATTTCCTCCAAACAATGTCCGCTGTTTTTACCTCAGTCTATATTTGAGGTTTTTTTTTTGTTTCTCCCACGCTGATTATTGTTTGGAAAAGAGACCCCCCGTATTGATAATGTCGGATAACGACCAACAAAATAAGAAACATGACAAACAATTAGGAACAGGACAAGTCTTATTTTGTAATGATTTCTTGTCTACAATTTCATCGTAAATGTTAAATTTTGTTAAAGACTTGACAAAATTTTAAAATTGACTCTTGTTTAGAGGCAGTTTACATCTTCTAGAACTAGAACGCAGGACATGTTAAAAATTATAAAAATTCCCAAAACTTTAATTAAACAGCATTACATCAAAACTTCATCTCCATTTATTCGCTCATTACAACAACATTAATTTTGATAACATCTTCCGGCTATATGACAACAACAGAAGCTGAAAAAAGGTCAAAGAGAGAAATTTTTGATGTTGTTGGCTGGAGGATCAAAAAATGAACAGAAAAACTTTTTCAAGCTAAAATCTTTCCAAACTTTACTTTTTATGTGAATAAATACTTTTGTGAAGCTTTTATCAAAGCTTTGTGTACATTCTCTGTAGATGAAAATGAAAAGAAAATCAACAATACCTTAACAATACCTTTTTATTTATAAAGGAATTCATCCATAAAAGAAGCAAAATATCGTGAAATATAAATGTAGATTTATGGAATGATTTTGAAAGATTTTTATTAGTTAATTTTATAGACATTGATAAGAGGTTTGATTATCTACCTTTATGGAAGTTTAATTCAAGTTTTCTAGACATTTATGAGCTAAGTTTTCACAAAATTTTCTCTATTTATTATCATATTCCAATTTCTTATAACCTCATGAAAATTCAGTTCATCAAAAGCTGATTACACAATTAACTACTTCCTAATTAAGAACGACAAAAAATTAAGTAAAAATGTGCATTTTATCGTTAACGATGATAATAATTTTCACAGCTGAATGTGCCTTTAATTATACTAATGTATTCCATACACAAAATTAACATTCAATTAAGCTTATGAATATAATGAATTAAGTCTTATTACAACTTTGAGACGTTCTGATGACAGTTTCATTATCATTTAAGTTTGTTACGATGATAAGGCATGGAAGTAAAAATTATGTTGGAAAAAATTAGAGTTTCATAAAATTAAGTGTTATATTTTGTTATTTTATGGATTTTATGATCATGAACTTAACAATTAATAGACCTTCAGTTATTTTTAAGATTTTTGACAATTTTAGTTAAAAATTCGCTAATAAAACTCAAAATGACCATGTTAAGCACAAAAACATCTAAGCGATTCCTATATAAATGACCTAAAAGATTAAATCTTACAAATTAAAATTCCAGGTTAACTGCCCCAACAAACCCATTTTATCTATTAAATCATGCCTTCAAAAAATATATCATCATATTAAAAACTCCAAGCTCACATTTCCCAAGCCATTTGCAGTATTTTTTATGATGTTCAATGTGAATGAACATTAAACAGGTTTTTATTATATTTTAACACGAAAATACCCTTTTTTTCATTTCATAAAGGAATAAATGGCTCTCTTCTCTCCTTTTTCACGCAATTCACTTCACACATAACAATATGATGTTGATGATGATGTGAGGCTGAATGAGCAGTTGAAATGAAAATTCAATGGGCTTTCTTTTCTCTTATGTTATGTATGGATAAAAACCAGTATGGAATTCACATGTGTGTGGAAAAATAGAAAGGGAATGGCTGTGGTTTTCATGCTATTGGTAAAGGAGATGAGAATCTCTTCCTGCACGGAACATAGAATGATGTAAATATTGTAAAATAATGGCATAATGGTCTTGTCACTTTACGGCTCCTTTAACACACAAATTGTTTGTGGATGTAGTTATGGATATGCCGTACTTTTACAGATTGAGGGAGCAAAAACAAATGTTTTTTCATAAACTACCATAAAGTCATAACATGACAATGTAGGACAATAGAAGTATTCATACATTTTGTGGAAGATGAGTTCTTGCTCAGTTGAAGCAAGAAAATCCAATTTATTAAATCTCATTTACATTCAAAAAGGAACCAAAAATCCAGAAAAAAAGAAACGATTTTGAAAATTATATTGAATGGAAAATTAGTTTTTCCTTTTTTTCCTTTTTATACTGTGCTTGGAATATCTACATCCAACATTTACCATATATACTTTGAATGTAAGAGAATTAGATTGAGTAAAATTTATGGACTGCTTCAGAATCAGAATTCTTTCTCTGCTTTGCATATGCGAAAAATTTTCCCTTTTTAAAAAAAGATGCGGATTATTTTGGATGATATTGGGATTGAATGTTGGGTTGTCTGGATGTCTGGCAACGGATTTTTTTTCAAATTTTCTTAAATGTTAACTTTTTATTGATCTATAATTTCTACTCCTTTGGACTTAGTATCACAGCTGATACTCCCAATAATCCAAACTCAAACTTACATCCTTTCGAAAAGAGAGAGATAAACAGAATTGGATTGGATTGAAGATAAATAAAATAAATGCAATAGTTACTGAATTGAGGGAATTTTCCACTTGAATAAAATCTCAATTTAAGAAGAGGAAAAAAAATGTGTTTAAGGGTTAACATCGAGAGTGAATGGCAGAAGGCACTTTTCCATCTCCACATGATATGTAGAACGATACTTAACATATTGACAAGGAGGAGGGAAAAGTGGCAAAGTTTGTGGCACTTTTATCCTAAACATTTTAAGTGCAAAAAACATAAAAGTTTATTGTAAATAGAAAAGTTTTTGCACATTTCGTGCCAATTTAAATTTTTTTAATGGTGAAAAAGAAGTTTTTGATGGGAATTAAGAAGAGTTACGAGGTGTTTGGTTGTGGATGTGGTAAAATGAGACACTCGACTTGAATTTCTCCTCAGCTGAAATTCAATTACATATTGATGTCTATATTCTTTCATTTTTTGATAAGTATCATGATTTACAAGCACTGACAACCCCACATGCATAGATTTTTGAAATAAACAAGCTAAAGATAAGGCTACTCGTGAACAGATTTCATGTCATTCTATAAGCAGACCTAAAGCTATTTTTTATTAAAATGTCAAAAAAGTAACATCTTCAAATCCAAGAATTAGCCGCAGTACTTACCTTATGCCATTGATTGTGGTTGTCATTTTTTCATAACCCATGTTATTTGTCATTAAAAATCAAGAAGATCTCCCGAAGTTATCGAAAATTTTCATGGAAATATTTAAAAGCAAGCAACATTCTATGCCTTGCCAGAAGCTTATAAAGTTTTTTTTTTCAAAATGGAAAACTTTTTCATTTTCAATTCTCGATTGTTATTTCAAAAGTTTTCATTGCTATTTTTTATGTTTCTATCCCAAGTGTTGTGCATTTATGTGATTCGATTTGTACTGTCTGAGTGCTCATAGAAATGTGTGAAAATGTTATTTTTTTATCAGTAAGTGAGTCTCCGGCTATCAACACAACATTTTCTGTCTCTTTGTGTATTTTTTGTATATATTTTCATTGTGAGTGGTATGTGGAAACAAAGGAGTGACAAAGCAAAATAAAATGCATAAAAAATTTAAAATTGAGTATTTTTTATGTTTTTGGAGATTTTGGTTGCAGTCGATAATCGAGTTAAATAATCTAGAATATTATTTTGCGATCTTAATCCTTCTATAATTTTTAATGTTCAGGATACTTAAAAATATTTTAATGCTATTTCCATATATTATTTTATACAATCTAAATACTAAAGGGTATGATTGGAATTCAACAAACAGACAATTGTCCCACAAATAATATCAACTAGAAAAGGGATGCGAAAAACTCTTGAAATAACAAAAGATACGTAAGTGATGGAGACCGATCGGATTAAAACTTCCCTCGACGGAATAAAATGAAAATATTTATTTTATATCCTGTTGGAATAATATTGGAAATACTGTGCCCTGTGTACAAACAATCGACATCCATTCTATATATCAAATTAAAAATAAAATTGAGATAGAAATTCGCAGTTGTATGTTTTGAGGAAAATGCTTGGCATTAACAGAGACATTTTACAGTCGAAATAAAGGCAGTCGCAACTGAAAGCAATTCAATATGTTGTTTTATTCATATCGATAACAAAATAAAACATTTTTATTCCTCCTTCCAATTTTCATCTTTTCCGTAGCTTTTTATGTATTTTTTATCGAATAGATTGCAAATCAACATCTGGTTCCTGATATCTCCATCAAATTTCATGTTTCTCTTCCACCCATATTGCCTCATTCTGGTTAAATGTGATACAATACTCCCTCGACTTCATAGTCATAATCAATAAAAATTTTCAATGACGGAAATTGATGTAGACAATTTTCATGGAAATTGAGAAGTGACGAGGGGAAATGACTTAACTTTTGAAATCTTTTGGGAATAATGTTGGGCGATAAAAATTCCTAGGCTGGTGTTTTCTTATCTTGTGGTTCCATTTGTGACTCGAATCGATGAAAATATTCAAAAATAATTTAAGCAATGGAAATTTGCATTTCATTACCAATCTGCCATCCCTTGTAATATTGAGGAACAAGAAGAAAAGAAAACGACACTTTTTACGGATGTTAATGTGCGAGGGCAGCAGATGTGATAAGGATAAAAGTCTGTTTCATTTTATTTCGTGGAATCTTTAATGAAATTGTTTTAAATTGGAATTAAAGGGAGAGGGGATACATAATTTTGTGTTAAGCTATTCCGTGTATTATTTAAGAAATTCTTTAAAGAACAATAAAAGAGGCATAAAAGTAATGCGAAAAGAACAATTTGTTAAGGGTTTTTTAAAATCATTAAAAATGAATTAAATGAAATTTTTCAGATGCTGAATGGTTTTGGTTTCGTTAATGTTGGATTAATTAAGGAAAAGGTAAGAATTTCGAGCAGTTTTAATATGAAATTTCTTTTAGAAATGTATTTAGTCACTTTATTGAATTGAAATGTTGCTTAAAATAAATAACAGAATCAGAATTTTGAATGATTTTTTTGAAACTTTTTAATTATTCAGTTATTAATAACCACAAAAAATAATAAAGTACGTTACCAACCGATTAGAAATTTTTTTATTTTTGCAATAACTCTCTGTAGATATCACAAAACCTAGTGATGTTATATATTTTTGGAAAGGTATTGAAATTTCCAATCAAATGGTATAAAAACATTTGGAAAATTTCAAGTAATAAAGTCACACTGGGTAAAAAACGCATTTTAAGCAATCTATTCAACAATGTGCTTTTTTTCTCAGCATGAGATGCACAAAACTTCTTGTAACTTTGCACACTTATTCTTTATTAAAAAATGAATAAATTGTAAAAGTTTTAGATTTTTCAACGCAGCTTTTCACGAGTTTTCCGTACCTGCAATTTTCCACATAAAAGTAAATTTTTTCAATAACTAGACATTTTTAAATATTGTTATTAATCATGTTTGATTCCATTTTTTTATTACCTTTCCATTGATATATAATAATATAAGATTAATCATAGGATTACAGAGAAATCAATAAAAAAGTGCTGCAAATGTATGAAAATTTCCATGAAATTTCGCCATCTTGAATTTTTGTTTTGCTTTTTCTGATTAAACTAACTAACTTTATTTTATGTTTTATACCTCTTTTGAAAGGTTTTGGAAGTACTTTGAATCAAAATAAATGTTATAGTTCACATATGAACACAACTAAAGTTACAGGAGCTGGAAGTTGACAATGACAAAAAACTTCTACATTCAAAAAAAAATTTTATAAATTTCTTTTTAAAGCTTTTAGTTGTTAATTCCTGATTGATAAACATCATTTATGGTATTTTAAAACATAATAAAGTGATTAAACTAAAACTAATGTGTTAAATAAGTCATAATTTGAAAAATACAAAAAATTTTTTTTGAAAGTGGAAGTTTTTTTGTCATTGTCAACTTCCAGCTCCTGTAACTTTAGTTGTGTTCATATGTTAGCTATAACATTTATGTTGGTTCAAAGTCCTTCCAAAAACCTTTCAAATGAGGTATAAAACATAAAATAAAGTTAGTTAGTTTAATCAGAAAAAGCAAAACAAAATTCAAGATGGCGAAATTTCATGGAAATTTTCATAAATTTGCAGCACTTTTTATTGATTTCTCTGTAATCCTATGATTAATCTTATATTATTATATATCAATGGAAAGGTAATAAAAAATGGAATCAAACATGATTAATAACAATATTTAAAAATGTCTAGTTATTGAAAAAAATTTACTTTTATGTGGAAAATTTCAGGTAAGGAAAACTCGTGAAAAGCTTCTTGGAAAAATCTAAAACTTTTACAATTTATTCATTTTTTAATAAAGAATAAGTGTGCAAAGTTACAAGAAGTTTTGTGCATCTCATGCTGAGAAAAAAGCAAAACATTGTTGAATAGATTGCTTAAAATGCGTTTTTTACCCAGTGTGACTTTATTACTTGAAATTTTCCAAATGTTTTTATACCATTTGATTGGAAATTTCAATACCTTTCCAAAAATATGTAACATTACTAGGTTTTGTGATATCTACAGAGAGTAATTGCAAAAATAAAAAAATTTCTAATCGGTTGGTAACGTACTTTAACAATGAACAATACAAATCATTCAATAACTAAATTATTAATAATTGATTTTTCACGACTAAATTCATTTCAAAACAACCAAGTTATGAACTTTCCATCATCATCATCAAAACATCATGAATATTCATTTGCTAATGGCTTGTTTATAGCAAAAATTATAAATCATCCCACATGTGGTATAAATATTAATAATATGCTAATTACCACAATAATTTTATGGAAAAATATGAAAGTTGGAAAAGCCTGAAAGCATGCTTGAATTTCTTTTCTATAACAAAAACTTTTCAGAACTAAAATTTAATATTTCATGAAGAAAAAAATAAAGTTTGAGTTATGACCATCAACTTTTCAGCTTAACTTTTCCTTTCTTAAGAAAAAAATCCTTATGAATAAGAAAATAGATGAAAATTCATTAAAAAGAGAAACATTGAACCTTTTCAGCATAAAAATTCAAAAGTTTCCTTTGAGCATATAAGAAGAAATTAACATTAATAAAAAAATAGAAAAAAATGTTGCGAAATAATTTCAAAAAGGATAAACATGGTAGTTGTACATTTATGACGACCAACAGCTATTTTAAAACTGAAAGTAACTTGTCAGGATATGAGAAAGAATTTTTTATAATTTTATTACTTCAAATTATTGAATAAGATTTCAACTTTCAACTGACATCGCTTATGAATAGAATTTGATGCTTGATGTACATAACAATTATCTTAAATCTACCATGAAAATGGAATAAATCTAATCTGTTCTGGAAAGACGGTAAAACAGCTACTCAACAGTTTTTTCAGACAAAGTATTAATGAAACAATTTTATGCACATTTTTGCAGTTAAGATATGATTCCTAAATTTCAGGTACATCTGATGAGGTTCAGTAGATGCAAAATGATGATTCTTAAAAAACATGACAAAAAAAGCATTAATTGTCTCCATATTGAATTTTAAAGCAATCAGCATTTAACTAAAATAAAAATCGCTTCCAGTGTATTTTCAACTGTGAACCACGGACACTCTTTTACCAATTTTGTGGTTAAGCATTTTTTATCCTTTCTTTTTTTTATTTAAACTCTTTCCTTTTGCTGCTCATCATCATAAACGACGAGAGACTTTTTAACCCAACACCGAAACTTTTCATTCCTTTTTCGCTTCCATTGTTTTGGCATTATTTTTTTCAGCTCAAGCGTCGCTTTATAGATTGCTTCATGCCCTCGAGCAAATATCCACATAGAAGAGAAAGAAAAGTTTTGTGTATAGAGGAGCTTCTGAAAATTCATTCATTGTTTCTTCTTGTGGAAAATTTTCCATTTGCTACTTAAATTAATGCAAGAAAAAAGGGGATGGAAAGAGAGAAAGTAAGGAGCTCAAGGGATGAGGTAGAATAAGAAAATTGCTTCACATCAAACTGGATGGGAATAGAATGGAAGAAGGAGTAAAGGAACTATTAAATATTTAATGAGATTTTGTCAAAGATTTTATATACTTTACATTCACCCTTAGCTGAGTGTGGTAGGTGCTTCTCTTTACATTTCATTACTGATGTCTGCTTTGTCTTATGTATTCAGCTTGTGTGTATTTTGAGACAATTTGTGGAAGTTTTTGAGACGCAGTTTAAGTCAAAATTTTCCTTACTGGAAGCGATTTTAGTCCTCGAAAAGTATCAAAAATCTAAAAGTATTCATCCTGCAGACATTCTGACAAAATATCAACTTTCAACTCTCATTGCCTTCAAGCAAAAGCACAACCATCAAAAATATATGAAGATCTCTAATTAGACAATTTCTGAAAATTCATTAGACATATTTTCATTCCTTTTTCTTTTATCATGTGCAGTATCTGTAAATATTTTCATGTTAAAGCATTACATGGCACACGACTTGCTTTTCCTTCATTCACCTAACCTACCTTCATCGGCGTATCTTCACATTCATATATTCATGAGACCTTCTGTAAATGTAACTCCCCTCGTCGTTTCTTCTCAATCCTACATCCTCATACAACTACGACGTATATTTTTCTGTAAGATTGCCATCAGCGTTCAACAAGTATAACATTGAAATTTTCGAAAAAAAAAAGATTCAATTTTTTTTTTCTTTCGACAAGCAAACAGTAACAACGAAAGTAAGTCGAGGGTATGCTAAGCAAAGAAACACACGAATGACGTGAATGTTTAACATTTTAAAGTTTGACTGATTTTGAAATAAATATAAATTTAAATTAGTTTTGAATTTAAATAACATTATGAAAAAGTTCCTATTGTGCCTTATAATTTCAAGTTATAAACATCCAAATGCGCTTTATTCACATATTTAAAATATTTCTCAAGACATTTTATTCTTGGATGTTGTTAAAATATGATGAATATTTCATGTTTGAGAAAAAAAGATAGCAAAAAGAAAATCGAGAGTTGGATGGAAAGAGAAAAGTAAGCAAAGCAGAAAATTTGGGGGACGAGACATGCCTGGTGTCTTATTTATCTTTTGAAAGTAAACTTCTCTTGGTTTCTGTTCTTGTTGTTTCAAAAAAAGAAATCCCTCTGACAATGCAATGGAAAAATCTCTTTTTCTTTCTTTTTTTTTGCAAAAAAGTTTCCTTTTCAGCTCGTGATGGAAATAGAAAATAAAAAATGGAATCAGATACAGAACATTTACCGTTTGTTGTTTAAACAAAGCAGCAGAGAAAAAAATATTTCATATTCACACAATTTTGATGCTTTTTATGCTTCCATCATTCATGGTATTGTTTATTCAAACATATGGGATAGATGATATTGAGTACATACTTAAATATATATTGAAACTTTTTATTTGTTTACTTTATACTTTCTAAAGTATCAATATTTCCTTACTTGATGTTTTTTATTGGAAAATGTGCTTACATTTTGTCTCTATTATTTAAAGTGTGAAGAAAATTATAATCAAGTTTCCAAGGATGCAGCTACTTACCTCTTATCAACCTTCACTCAATATCAAGACTTAAATAATGAAAATCTTAAAAAGCGCATTAAGTGCTCTTAAACAATTAATCTTCTTACTATGCTATACGAAACCTTGATTGAGGATTATAAATTCGATAGGAGAACTCATAAAAGCTTTTTAAAGTTTTCACCATCCTCAAGAGACTTTCAATTTGATGCTTCGTTATTTTCATCCACAAGTACACACGTATGTTGATGCTCATGCTATAAAATTTGAATGATTTTTCTATATGTTCTATAAATATTTAATGGAATACTGATGAAGTCAAGTTTGATGTACACTTATGATAGTAATGGATCATACTTATTGGCATGTGTGAGGAATTATTTATGGAAGAATATCTTTTTGATTTTCAAATTTTACTGCTTTAAACTATAACTTTAAGGAAATATAAAGACATTAAAATTTTTGTTATAATTTTTTATTTAAATAATTTTTAAGTAGCATGATCTTAAACATTTTGAGCTATAAGTTACATAAATTGAAAGATCCAAACATAATAGCTAGAAATTCGAGCAAATGCATCCTATAAATAAATAAAAGAAGAACTTTCAGCAATTTCAATTAATATTAATATCAGTAACTTCTCTTACAAAAGTCATTCCACATCCAAAGTAATAATGATGAACAGCAATTCCTATCAATTGTCCATAAAGTGCAAGAGGACCTCCAATATCTGTTGTACAAATGCCTATTGCAGTTGTATTTGATGGGGAACCAGCACAAATGTGTTGAGGTGTATGCGTCATGAATTCAGTATCTTTACATGGACCAGTGATGACACTTCCAATTTTTAGATTGTTGGAATCTGGTCCCTTATCCTTTTCAGTTGCTCCCCAACCAGATATTTGTGCATTCATACCATCTCTGACATATTGTGATGATAAAGGAATTACATTGATTGTTGTTGACAATGCGATTGCTACTGCAGCACGAACTAATGCTATGCTGTAAATTTTGGGGTTTAAATTGATTTTTTTATTCGAATTTATCAATTTATAATACTTACTCATTTCTTACAATACCATTTTCGATGGCAAACTGATCATGAATCACAATGTAGTCACTCTGTCTGTTTACAACTCCTGTATCCAAACTAACGATTCCAACAACAATGTTTATAGAATTAGCAGCACGTCCTCGTAAGTTGTAAGCTCCAGTAAGAACATATCGAGTATTAATTAATACACCACCAGCAAAATGGAATGTTGATCCCCAATAACGAAGTGATGCTTGGTATGGAACTTCTCCGAGAAATGCATTTCTTCCTCCAAGAATGCGACTCTCTCGATTGGCTGATAGAAGTAAGTGACTTATGCAGGTATACTAAAAATTTCAATTAATTAAATACTTACGTGCAGCACTGCAGGCAGCTATTGCTAAAATAAGCACAAGAAGTGATCGAAACATTTTTCAAGTATTGAATATAATTTTTCGTGCAATTCCTTTCCAATTTATACGAAATTTTTATCAGCTTATCAATGAAATTAAAGCATGGCAATTTTTCAGATATTGAATAATAAAAAATTCAAGTAGCTTTTTATCAAGATGAATTTATCACAAAAAGTTTAAAGGCACGACGTAAACAATGATAAGTAGGTCTTTTTCATTGAAAACTCAAATTATCCTGCAAATTTAATCTTCATTTTTCAGAATTTGGCGCAATTTAATCGTTGCACTTGACACTAAATTATGGCATTAAAATTATCTTAATTACTTCTTCAGAATGTCAAATCGCAATCATTTTTTCAACAGAATTCAATTTGTTTTATTTTAGACTCACGTATTATGGTTGGTGGGTACATTATCGTAATCTAAGATATTCGGTACAATTTTCATTATTCAGCATTTTCTAACTTTTTTAAAGTCGACAATGAATAATTGAACTGATAATTAATACTGAGTTATAATTAGTGTTAGCACATTTAAGTCATTTGACTAGAATGCAATAAATCAATTTAACTACGAGCTTAATAATTTTCAGTAATAAGAGGGAGAAAAGAGGGTCTTTTTTGACTTTTGAATTTCTCTTTGGATGTTGATTCCATCATCATGTCATTTCTTACAATTTCTAGATGTAAATTTTATTTTCATAAATTTATATTTGTTCGAATTATATTCGATCTCGTTTTAAAGACGGATTAAAATTAGGAACATCCACAAATTTTTCTCAAAATACCTAATAATATTCGAATCAATTAGGTAGTAAAAGCATGTTATGATTTTTTTGTCTCAAGCATAAACTTTAAAAATTCAAAAAGTATGTAAATAAGTCCATTCCATATTGGTGATTTTTTTAGACATTGAATAATTTAAAATGTTCATTCGAGAATGCATTCTTCACGTGTGATATATTTTTAATAATTTATTTATTTTTATGTTATATGTAAGTTCAATTAGGTATATCACGATATTCTGAAAATATATAATTAAAATAACTTATTCAAGACCATTAAAATTTGATTTTAAAAGTTTCATTAATTTTTAAATTTTATTTAAAATGACAGTTACAGATTCATGTTAAAAATATTGATTGATCCATAAATAATAGGTTGAAATTCGACTGTATCCATCCTGAGAATGAAATTTTTAAATTTCAATATTTTCTGAGAATATTAAATGCAATAATTTCTCTTACAAAGTACATTCCGCATCCATTATAATAAAAGTGAACTCCTATTCCTATCAACTGTCCATAAAGTGTAAGGGGACCTCCTACATCAGTTGTACAAATGCCAACTGGAGTTGTCGATGGCGAACCAGCACATAGATGCTGTGGTGTAAATGTCATAAATTCAGTATCTTTGCATGGACCAGTCACAACACTTGCTATTTTTAGATTGTTGGAATCGGGTCCCTTATCCTTTTCAGTTGCACCCCAACCAGAAATTTGTGCATTCATACCATCTCTTATAAATGTTGATGATAAAGGAATTGGAGCAACGGTGGTTGAGAAGGTAATGGCAACTGCAGCACGAACCATTGCAATGCTTTTTGTAAAACAAAATACCTTGTTAATCTTTTTGGCTTGGTATTTCAAATACTCACTCATTCCTTATGATAGTTCCCTCAATAGCAAATTGATCATGAATTGCAATATAGTCACTCTGTCTGTTCACAACACCTGTATCAAGACTGACAATTCCAAGAACAATGTTTATAGAATTAGCAGCACGTCCTCGTAAATGGTATGCTCCAGTAACAATATATCGAGTATTAATCAGTACACCACCTCCAAAATGGAAAGTTGTTCCCCAATAACGAAGGGACGCTTGGTATGGAACTTCTCCGAGAAATGCATTTCTTCCTCCAAGAATGCGACTTTCTCGATTGGCTGGATAATAAAGTAAGTGACTTATGCAGGTATAATTAAAATTTTTAATTTATTAAATACTTACGTGCAGCACTGCAGGCAGCTATTGCTAAAATAAGCACAAGAAGTGATCGAAACATTTTTTAAGTATTGAATAAAATTTTTCTTGAAATTTTAACCCAATTTATACGAAATTTTTATCAGCTTATCAGCTTATTGAGTTTAAGCATATTAATTCTGCAGGTATATCTAGGTATTGAATAATAATAAAAAAAAATTCAAGTAGCTGCTTATCAAAAAGCATTCATCAAAAGAATATAAAATAAGACGTAAACATTGATATGAAGGTCTTTTCCACTGAAAATTTCAGGCTATCGACTAAATTGAATTTTCTTTTTTAAGAAATTGGCGATGGATCATGATAGCATTTTGATACTAAAATATTGCACTAAAATTATCTTAATTACTTCTCCAGAAAGTCAAATCTCAATCTTCTTTCCATTGAATATATTTTTAATTAAACACATTCAGAAGAATTTCAAATGACTATATAAAAATAGTACAAATACTAAGTAGCTCCAAGAGTTCATCTTTAGCATAAACATGTATGCATAATTATCAATATACTTTGAATGTTTGTAAACCAAGGAGCAAAAACTGTTGAGCTACCACTTATGAATTTTAAGTATGCTTTCAACTTGAAATTGAATTTCATAATTATACAGAGTAATAATTAACTTCAATTATCATAACACTTTATAATATACATGGTAAAGAGGATGACGAAGATGTATGCGAATATTTTACATTATAAGATGATGAGGGGTATGAAATATTAGGATATAGCTAGAGAAGTTAATTTTAGGTATTTTAGTCACGTTTTCTTAACGACTATTAAGGATGAAGAAGGGGTACATGAGCAATTTTAGGGGATGTAAAAGACTTTTAATTTTTATACATTACTAATGACCAAACCCTAGTACAACAAAAAACTGAATATGAGCAACTCTAACCACACCAAAAAAGACTCAACATCTCAAAAACATCGACATCAAGTCTGTCTCTCTTATTTTCATTCCACACCAAATGAGATGAAAAGTATCTTGTGGGTACGCGATTGATGTGGCTGTATAAAGTGTCTCTCGATTTTCGCATCATTTAATTATGTGTACTCAATGCTGTATATCTTCTTCATCATTCGACTAATTTACATAAATATGGCATCAACTTCGTCAAGTCTTGTCTCATACCACTTTTACCATAGCTAGCTATATAGCATGAATATTAAGAGCGTAATTATTTGATGTAGGAAAATATACAGTTTCAAAAGACATAAGACATGCAAATGAATCTTTATGTGAGTTGGCAAGTGAGAAAGAAAGTGAATTGAAATTTATGTGGAAATAGAAGTTCTTCTACTTTTTATCTTAATAGTAAGGAAGAAGCTTAAATTTTTAAATCCTACCATCGAAATAAAATTGACGTATTTCTATGTCTCCCTCTCGATTTTATACATAAAGTGTGACTTGATGTGCGTCTGGATAATTTAAAACCAAAGAAAATAGACTAATGCTGTAAAACAATTGGAGCGGTTGTGAAAATTCTTTTTTTTTTTGCCTTGAAAATTTCTTTTGGAATCTTTAATTTAATAAATGAATTGAAGGAAGGAATGTCAAAATTGTTGAAGACATTCAAGAAGATGAAGGAAAGTTTGAAGTTTTTGTGGAAGTAAATATGAAATAGAAGCATTTTCTTTGGAAAACAAGAGGCATAACTGGAATCAAAAAAGCTTTGAATTCTAAATAATTTTAAAAAGGGTCTACAACTAAGCATAAAAAATAAAATTTGAATTGTAAAAAAATACGGTTAAATATAAAATAAACCGACAAATCTTATCCAAATTCAATCAAAATGCCTTCATTTGCCTAAAATTAACTGCTACAAAAACAAAGAGAATAGACGACAAATAGGATATAATGAGAGAAAAGAAAGTTTTAAATGCGGAAAGACTCGAAGGAATGACTCGAAAAATAAATATAATATACGCATCGTTTATTTCAATTTTTAATTTTCACCCGCTGAAGCGTCACAAAGGATATAAAGAGAGAAAGAAGGAGGAATAAGAAGATTGAAGTGAAAATAAATTCGCTTTTGTCATTTCTTAATTTTCTGTCTATTTGTTCTTCTATTGCGCCAGCATGAATAATCCACCCTCTCACTTCCTCCTCTTATTTTTTTCCTATTCCAACTTTTCACATTTTTCTTGTTACAACATTTCAATTTTTGAAATGTTTAAACGACTGAATTAATTTCCCATTCCAATCGCTTCATCTCCTCTCGACATCATCATGTACAAATTTTTTTTGTGTTATGTTTAAGAGGCATTGATTGAATAATTGATTAAGATCTTTAATTGAAAGTCAAAGGCAAAACGAGAAACGGATGTTTGATCAATTGGAAAACAGCAGTTCCATTAAAAAAGAAGTTTCTTGTTCTCTCATTCATTTTTCCACATTTCAGGGTTGTTGGACTGTAAGTGGAATCAATTGCTGTTAAAATAAATTGAATTGATTTGTTATGAGTTGAGAATTGATGAATTGAAATGAATTTTATTTATTGTGGATGACTTTGATTATTGACAACTGGGTCAGACTTTATGGATCAACATCCATTTGTTCTTTGAGTCAGCAGTATAGTTTTTGGATGGCAGGATGTATTTTTTATGCAGTAACTAATTTATTAAGATTTAAACAGATAAGCACAATGGTCTGAAATCGAAAAAAGTGTCCAAAATTTATATTTTGATATAAACTTTAGAGGTCGCAAAGTTTTGATTGATTATCTTTATTTTGAAAGTGTCAATAGCTTTTTCATGTTTTAATCATACATCTCTGAAAATATGAGCTTATAATATTAAGGATAAACATGATTTTTCATTAAAAATTTGAAATTGTTTCTCAAAAAATTTTCTGCACAAGCAAATTTGTATGGAATAATCATCAAAAACAAGTGAAATTAAATTGCAAATATCTCAAAATTGGCACAGATTGGCATTGCCAGAGCATGATTGGAAGGTAAATTAATGCTCAATCTTTCGATTTGTAGGAGTTTCAGAGACGGAAGAAGACAGGAAACAATACTTATGAACGTTTAAAGTTTTGGAAATTTTCAAAAATTTAAATGCATTTTCCCTAATGATAAAGGAAGTGGCTAATGTTTTGTAAGCCTTAACATAAAATTTGTATGTTAATTAAGCTATTGACAGTAATTAGAACATTGAACAAGCAATAGAAAGTGGAAAAATTTATGAAAACTTTTTCATGGTGTTTTTGTAAACAATTTTTTCGTGACTTTGGTTAATGATTGACAGAGTTAGACAACGATTGGAAGGTTGATATTCTCACAGAAGATGCGTCAGTTTATGTTTTATAATACTGCATTTAAATGATGAGGTTTAAAAGACACGACTTTTAATAAATTTTGGACACTTTTTTCGATTTCAGACCATTGTGTATAAGTAATTAAGTAATTTTACGAAATATTCACTGGATGTGCTCTAACCTAAAAAGTATAAATGTTGAAAGTTGAAGACCATAGAGAATCCTATTTTTTAAGACTTCAGCATGTACCATCAATCCCAATTTCCTCTGAACATTCATCACTCCTTATAATCTCCAATAATGTTAGTTTAATCCACATCTGTGAAAACTTTCCATCCATACTGATCCATACGCTTAAATAAAGTTTCCAAAAAAAAGTAATGATAATATGAATGAATGCGGTAAACGACATAATTCTTTTTTATGTGAGATTTTTGTTTATATGTATGTATGGCGGAAAAATAGAGGAAAATTTATGGCACTTAACTTGCAGGTCACGAACATTTTCAACTCTCATTCTCACATGCACTCAATAGACACTCCATTTGCTTCATTCAATCCATTTTTCCTTCATTCATATCTCGTCTCTTTTTATATATTTTTTTCTCGTTTTTGTTTAAAAATATTATTTTTTTGGGGAGATTTAAAGGATGGAACGCTGAGTATATGTGGATGGTACTTTATTTTTAAAAATAAAAATTAGAATAAAAAAAATTAGAAATTAGATAGAAAATTAGAATTATTCTCATTAATTTATGACAATTTTATAAAATTACCAAAAACGGTCATTGAAAATTTGAATAATATTTATTGTGTCGTACAGTGTCGTAGTTCTTTACCCTTCTGAACATAAGATTCAGTTCAATTTGATATTAAACTGCTACCTACCATTGTTTTATTTTTAATTCCTGTGCGAGTACGTACACAATTTATCACTTATTATTTCAATTAATTAACGGACAAATGAATGTCTCGATATACACTTTTTTTTTGACTTTGTTTCTATTAATAATCCAGTAATTTGTTATTCATAAACTACCAATGTAAATATTTGTTATTTAACTACCCGTTGAGGGTGAATAAACTTATCTTATCTTAACTCTCAAAGAAGCAACATCATATTTAATTAATTAAAATTTTAATAAAACATTTCAGCGTTAAAAAATGAAACAGTATCCAAGTCTGGAAAGCAATGAATGAATAAGCAACCTACAACCAGTGAATGCAAGAGTCAAGTGAACAAAAAAGCAATAATAAAGTTTGTTTCCTGATGCAATAACAATAAAGATGTATATCCACAAAAATATTGATGTAAAACAAAAGCAATGAACCTCAAATTGCAAATGAAAAAAAAAATTACAAAAGTCCTCGTGTTTTATATCGAGGGACTTCAGCGCATTTTTGACGCAGCGATCAGTAATCGAGCTACGGATAGAAAATATAATATCAACTTTCTGAAAAAAAGATACCAAACTTGCAATATTCTTTACAAAAAAAATCATAATTTTTATCAAAACTGTTCAACAGCTATCAAAAAGCCTTCAATTTCATTTTCCTTACATTCATTGTGCATGAAAAGTGTGTTTTCATTATGCAAAAACTAACAACTTGCTAAACAGAGCAAAAAACTTTTGATCCAAAATAACGGTAAAAAAAAATTCAAAATTCAACGGTCAAAAAATATTTGAAATTTCTTTGTGTGTTTTTTACATTTCTTTGTGAAATCAAAAGTTAATTAATTAAGGTGTTTAAACTCAATTTTAAGGCTGCAAATTGCATTTCTTCCCAATAACTCGATATAACAAAGCTATTAAAACTAACCAGAACTCTCTACGATGTCTAGATCAAAAGATAATTTTTTGCAGCCAGCCGAAAGAAGTGTATGATTGAGCTTCCTTTTTGAAAACAAGTTTCCAAAAATGCGCTAAAAACTGAAAAAGGTACGAGGGAAGGTAAAGAATAAACAACGCAAAACTTTACCCCCTCAAATAATAGTAAACGACATGCAAAAGGCAATCAGCAAAAGTTAGATTCCTCAACTTTACCAATATTCAATGTGATTCAATCTATTTTTAAGTGATTTTAATGGTGTCAGAAAAAACTTTACTTCCTCCCTTTCTCTGCTCATATTCTTCCCTATTCATTCGTGTGTATTTTCTGCGATTCGATTTCGATAAATGGGATATATCTAAAGTGTTTTATCAAAGTCACGCAATAAAAGGAAAGTAGCGCAATGCATAAAAACAACATACAGACATATCGAAATGTTGGAGTCTCGAGGATTCAAATCGATGTCGAAGCGAACGAGGAATGCGTGATGCGCAATCAAATTTGCTCTTTTTTTAATAATATTTCCGCAATCAGATTTTCTCGCTTCTCGTTTTTATTAAAAAAATGTGTTTAAAACTTTCTCATTGCCGCTGCTTATTTGTGCTGAAGCGCGACACATAAGAATATTCATGAAAACGTACTGAAAAGTGAAAATTGTATGGTTTGAGGATGACGAGGGGAGTTAAAAAAAAAAAAAAGTTTCTTTTCGCTAAATAAAATCATCTCATTTCATTATGTATTTTACACTAGGACAGCTTCTTGTCATGCATGTCATGCGGGTAGCTTAAGTGAGTTTTCCTTTGATGGTTTTGTTTATTATTTTTATTTTTTTATGGAAACTCAAATTCTAGCATCTATGAACAAATACGTTACGTGCGAAATTTGAATTTGTTCTAAAATAAAACCCATTAGTACACCTTATTTTAGTACAAGTCGTCCGTTAAATTTTTAAGAAACAAATTAAGATTTATATACTTTCTACTTGTTTTAGTTAGTTTAAATTGTATTTATATAAAACTTTATGGCTGAAATTATGGAAAGATCAATATAAAAATAAATAAAAGCTTAGGAAAAATACTTAATTTTGCAAAAAAGAATTTTTCTTGGTCGGATTAAATGTAAAAAAAGATTTGAATTTTTGAATTTTTTCAAAAATTGAGGGCCTTTTAACTAAAAAATTAACGGACAAAACAGCTGTTCAGAGATGCTAGCTCAAATTGAATATCATAATTTTGAGTATACATGGATGTGGATTTTTGTTGGCTATAGAACTGAAATTTCAATGATAAACTGATGAACAAAGATGATTATGATTGAGCATATAGTTGCTTTTAATGCCATCAATTTATTAACATTTAATCATAACTTGTTATAATCTCAATTTGCCATCATTTTCAGTGAAGAAGAAGAGATCTGCCAATGTCTGTTCGCAGATAAATGCTTCCACTCGTTCATGCATCTAAATAAATTTAAACATTAAGTAACATTTCATGATATTAATTGAATTCTCAACTTACAGCTTTACAGTTAAATTCCTTCAATACTTCAGGATATTTGAAGCCTTCAGCTCCAAAATTCAAGCTGACTGTAGCATTTTTATGAATCGATACAGATGGATAGTAAGAGCCACTGTAAATATTCTCAAAAGCTACTCCTTGACACTTTCCATTTTTGAAGAAGGAAATTTTACTTTTTGGATGAATTTTCAAATTTTTCAAGGAATCGCTGACTTTATCTTTATCTTCGTAGTAAAGATGACTCTTAAATTTAACCAATGGACGATCCTTGTATGTATTTGGCAAATAACGAATTCCTTCTTGTTCAGGAAGTTCAATTAAAAATCCAAGAGTATCTCCTTCACCATATCCTTCACTGTAATGCTAAATTTTAATATTAATTAGTATGTGCTGCTATGTATTGGATGGATTTAACTATTTACCCGTCCATGCGATTCATGAAATTTTGTTCCTTTACGAGATCTCCAAGAATAACCAAATTTGTCATATCCTAAAGGCGATTGAAGATTTGCATACTCTTGACCCCATCCTATACGAGTTGCAGATCCTTCTGGCATGTCTTCAATTGTTGCTTCCCAATAATATGAACCTCGAGAAACGACTGAAAAGTATCTTGAAATCATAAATCATTATTTAAAAGAAGTATAAAGTGACTTACAATGACTGCATCTAGTCGTACAATAACCCTTATCTCCAGTTATTGACAATCGATCCTCAGATACCTTCATTTGAGGAGCTCGATCATGAAGAGCAACGAGCACAGCATTTGGTGTCAGAACGCGATATAACCAGCCTGGAATCGGTTTTCCAGCCCAATCTGAACTCTCATCATATTCCTGTCGAAATGGTGCATGGGGATCTGGTTCAGCAAGTATATATCGATATCCTTCTTTATTGTAAGGATGATCAAGTGGATAACCATGCTGTGGAAGTTTTACTACGACTGATAAATCTGATGCTGGTCTTCCTTTCTTTCCAGTTACAGTTGTTGCATCAGTTAGCTTTCGTTTTGGTTGACGACCAGCTTTAGAGACATTTTGACTGCCTGATAATGGAATGGTAAACGGATATTAAAGAATTTACGTATTTTAAGCTAGAAATTTCGATTTACTTTCATTACTGTCCATTTTATGGGTCTAGTTTTAATTAATTATCACAAAATGTTGCTTCAAAGGCAATTTTTCAGAATTTTTATAATAAAGCACTTTGGTGACTTTAGTCAGATATAATTTTGAGTGTCAAACATAACTAAAGAAATGGAATTTCTAAATAAAATTTACAAAATTATGAATAAATTGATAAAAAGTGATCTTTTGTGTTTGTATTAAATTCAACTCTTTCCTGTGACTGTATTGTAAACCCAACAGTGCTATATGCTGGATTTTTCGAAAAAGTTGTACTTATTAAAGCACTTTGTGCCTACATAATTTTTATTTTTTGCATAATATTGCATTAATATTTGAACTCATGGGATAATTATTTTCATGTATGTATACATATTTAATGCGCTTTTGGCGATCACAACCTGCTTAGTTCTTAATGAGACACAGCATTAAATAGCATTTTCACCACACTTATCATGCATTGCACTAATCACAGCACCAAAAATGACCGTTTCATTGACTTAAATTCTATCAATTAAATTAACACTTACCATCATCTTTTTGACCAACTTTTGAATCATATTGAGGCTTAATGACTGTCAAATCGTTATTAATTAATCCAAAATACATTTCACCGTCATTTTCTTGGCATGCAAATAGATTTTGATGTGATTGAAGAGTTTTGATGATGTTAAAGTGCCAAGCATTTGTTTGCTTTCTTGGCAATGTTGTAATACTCTCCCAATACATATCAATGAACGTAATAATATCATCTTTAATAAAGAAATACTTTGGATTCCCATCCTTTTCAGTTTTTCGCTGTAAATTTGCAATTGCTGTAATACACATTTGTACAATAGTTGCTGAAGTTCTACGATAAGTTTCTAATCCAGTTGGAGAGCATAATTTGCAAGTAAATATGTAATTCATCGAAAAACTCAAGATTTTGCCAATTTGATATCCTAGACATTGAGACACAAAGGATTAAGATCCAATAAAATTTGTAAAATTTCTTAACTCACCAATACAGGATTCGTGAAAGAAACGATTACAGCTTGAACATGCCACTTCCACAATACTCAAATTTCTCTCTTTTCCGCTATTTTAGAATAGTTAAAGGCGTTAGATTAATGAAATATTGCATAAAATATTGACTTACCAATAACAAATTTTCTTTGTCGCTGATTTTTCATTATTCTGATTATTTTCCTGGTTTGACTCCATTTTTAATGTCTTCTATAGTCAAAAATCAATCAATGTTAAGTCATTAAAATGATTAAAAGGCTGTAATTTACGAGAAAACTCAAAATTACAAAATTGTGACTCTAATTCGTTTGTAAACAACACAAATAAAGGGGTCCTCGATTTGCATAATTTCGGTTTGCAAAAGATTTTTTTCGGATTTGAACAGTTTTTCAAAACAAGGACCCTTGTGGTGAATTAATTTTTCAAATATGTATTTGACCGTTAAATTTGTGGTGAATTTTTTAGCAATTCAGAAGCCTAATATGCAGGATTTTAAGGAACTGAAAGCACTTTAAAGAACATAAAACACTCTAATTTAACATAATATACAGATAAATTATTTATTTATAATTTAAATACGGAATGACAAGCTTATCAACAGTTTAATAACGTACTCTGTCCATTTACTTTTTATGGGAATTTGAAGCAGCAATTATCTTCATTTGATTCATTTCCAATGAGAGTTGATCTAAATTCTCTTTTAATGTAATATTCTTAAGTATTGTGTCCTCAAGTGTACTTTGAAGTTTCCTATTAACTTCCATGGCCAGCTCAAAAGTCATGTTTGTTGTGTCAGGAACTTTTCTGGATTTAAGTAAATGACCTGCTTGTTCACGCAATAAATAATGATGAAGAAGTTTGGACTTTTTCTTTAATTCTTCGACTAGTTGTGCCTGATGATTTTCAAGAAAATCAATTTTCTCACTTTTCCTTACAATCTCATTTTGAAGCCTTACAATTCGATCAATTAATGACTTTTGTGATGGCTCAAATGACAATGTTGGATATTCATTATTTTGTGACTCGTTCGACGATTCACTTTCACTTGCTGTCGATGGTGTTGGACTTTTCTTTTCACTTCTTTGTGAATTTGAATCTAATTTTTTAGTCAATTGAGCTATTTCACGTGTCAGTTCCTTTACGGTGTGTGAATTTTTCTTACCCTGAGCTTCCAATTCGCCACTTAGTTCCTCAATTTTTCTTTGTAAATTTTCAATCGTTTTTGTCTTTTCAGATATATGTTTTGCCATTAATTGACAATCTGAGTTTCTCTTCTTTACATCCTCATCTAATTGATTTTTTAAGTCACTAATTATGTTCTCATAATAGCTTTTATCCTTTTTAATCATCTCATTCTCAACACTCATTGCTAGTGCCTTTGAATTACTTGTTGAGCATTCATTCTTTAATTTTACAACAGTTTCTGTCAATTCCTTATTCAATTGAAGCAATTCCATTTCTTTTGCCTTCCATTTTTCAGTCTCTTCATTTTGTTCATCAATCTGTGCTGTCAATTGATTAATCTCGTTCTTAAACTGCCGATTTGATTCCTTTTCTAATGAATATTGAGTTTTAATAATTTCCAAGTCATTTTGATTGGATTGAAGTTCAGCAATTTTGAGTGTCTGCTTGTCTAATAGACATTGACAGTCGTCATTTTGTTGTCTGAGTGACACAATGTCCTTAATTGTCTCATCATGTTCTTTTGTCAAGTTTGAATATTTTGAACTTAAACTATCTAATTCAGCCTCAAGATGATGGCACTTCCGCTCGAGTCCTTCAATTTTTCTCGTCTTCTCCTCATTGTCATGTTTAATGAGAATCATATTGGCATTAACTTCGACTAGTTGCTTCTCTGCCAGTATATTTCTCTCAATTTCAACTTCTTCTTTGGCTCGATTAATTTCACTAAGTTTTAATTGATTAATTTCAGCTGTTAATTCTTCTATTCTCTTTTCTGCCTTCATACGTGCTTCTGTCTCTAACAGTGCCTTCTGTGCATGCCATTTTAACTTTGAATCTAGTCCTGTATTTTCATATTTTAATTTTTCTATTTCTTTTTGACTGAGTCGCAGTTCATGACACTAAAATAATTAAAATACAGACATGATAACTCATCATTTGTAGATATATAGATAAGATTAAGACTAACATATTGTGCAATCTACTTATCACATAAAACTCACTTTATCATCCAAAATTCCACATATTCTTGTTTTATCGCTTGCTCCTTGCTTAATTTTACCATTAAGAAGTTCAATTTCACGTTGCAGATCTTTTACCTTCTTTTCGAATGTTTGACCTAAATTTTTAGCATCCAGTAAACTTTTCTCGACTGTCGCGTACCGAATAACAACATTCTCACGTTCTTTTTTCAGCTACAATCAATTGCGTGATATAAAATTAATTTATTCTAAGCAATAAAGTCATAATTATTTACCTGAATCAGTTCCTTTTCAGAATTGATTTTTTGTTGTTCCAATATTTTTATAAAGTCTGTTTTGGAATTTACTGTTTGTTCAAGTTTAGCTATTTTCTCTTCAGCTTCGGTCAATTTCTTGATAATCTCGTCATGGCCATTTGTTTCAATTATCGGTTCCACTGACTCGATACTTTCTTTCGTCTCTTGTTCCTCCTCATTTTTAGAGATTTCACAATTTTCAATGTCCATATAAAATTTTCTTAGGTATTAAATGTTGCTCAGTTTTGATAAACAAATGATTGCTCAGATTTGCTCAGTTTTAAAAATTCACATTTTTGCATCAGAAATTTATTAAATCATTAAAAAATGTCTAAAGCGGTGAGAAGAAATGTTAAAAAGATTGTAGAGAAGATTAATCATTCGTCTAAATTGCGTACAGATATTCCAGCACAAATGGCAGTTGGTAAATTCATCAAAAATTCATTAAAACTTTATTTTAAAATAATATCAAATTTAATCAATCAATTACAGCGGCTCCACCTTTAGGACCTCAATTAGGCCAGCGAGGAATCAATATTGCTGCATTTTGTAAAGATTTCAATGAGAAGACAAAGCATATAAAGGAAGGAACACCACTTCCATGTCGAGTATGTAACATTTAAACTGGATCTAATCGCTGGATCTTTTAAATTCTTTAACTGATTTTAGGTATGGATGAAACCTGACAGAACATATGAGTTAGCCATTCATTCACCACCAGCGACATTTTTATTAAAACAAGCAGCTGGAATTCAAAGAGGAACAATGTATCCAGGACGTGAAATTGCTGGAAAAGTGACATTAAAGCATATTTATGAGATTGCAGCAATTAAAATTCAAGATCCACCAAATGCGTTGTTAACAATGAAGGATATGTGTAATTTATTAATAGGATCAGCTCGATGCTGTGGAATTGAAGTAGTAAAAGATTTAGATCCAGTTGAGTACGGGCAATTTTTGGAAGAAAGGAAACTCATCGTTGAGCAGCAAAAGAAGGAATTGGAAGAGAAAAAGCAAGCAAAGATGTTGAGAACTGGATAAATTTAACAATTTTAATAATCTTAGCATTTTATTAGAAATTATTAATAAATTCTTAGTAATTAAATCACTTTTCGATGTTCATCTTTTTTCGTTCCTTGCCAGCTTGCTTCTTACGTCTTTTATCTAAGTGCTTCTCAAGTTTTCCAGAATTTTTGAGCTCTATGAATTTATTTACTAAATCTTCTGTCCTTTGGAGCTTCTTAGTCTTGTAAAATTTAGTTCCATCAGCTAGCACTTCCACTTTTTTGTTGCTGTTTCTTGCCTTATTACTGATTTTCTTTAAATTTTCTCGTTTTTGATTTTCTATTCGCTGGATTAAGTATTTCTTTCTCTTGTCTTGTTTAGCTTGCTGCTTTTGAGTAGTTTTAAGATCTTCAAGTTCCTGATCACGTAATTTAAAGGCAAAATCGTAATTTTTTTGGAACTTTTCCTCATTAAATTTTCCGATTCGATTATCAAATCGTGGATCCCTTGATCGTGGCTGAAACTGTCTATTTCCTGTATGCTTATTTTTCTTAAATGGTTTTTTACTTGATATTTCAAGCGGTGCCTCATCATCTTCATTATTTAATTCATTTCTGGATCTTTTGTTTTTGTTATTTTGTGACTTTTCTGATTTATTTTTAAATAACACTTCAGACTCAAATTCCTTAAATGACTTCAATCCTACTTGATCTCTTAACTTTAGTAGTGCTTCAAATGATACTTCTTGATCCATTATAATGCTTAATTTTATTAAAAACTGTAAATTAATGAAATCGAATTTAAATGTGTGTTTATTTTGAAAACTGAGTGAATTTGAGCAACATTTTGTGAAGTTGCTCAATTTCTTAACGGTTTTCAAAAATTTAAATACCTGAAAAAAGAAAGTTATTGCATCAAGTGTGGAAGTTAAATAGTTTCATCATTTTAGGAATTTGCTGAAAAATTTTTATTTTTAATTTAATTAGTCTTTCTCGACGTATTTTATCGGTTTTAAAATGGTTAACGTAGTATTCAAGGAAGCATCAACATCATTTAAATCAAATGCACAGTCTGTAGAGGCATTAATCATCGAAATTAGTGAAAAATTTGTAAGTGCGACGTTTGTTTTGTTTACGATTTAAAACATTTTCTGAAATTATATCAAATCTTAATTAAATTAAAACTATAATGCAATTAATCGATGAGAAATATCACTAATAATTGTTTTTATATATTTATAGAACATCCCTCCATCAAATTTCTTCCTATTATCAAATGGAAAAATTCTCCAAAATGAACTTACAGAATCAACAAATGACATACAGTTGGTGCTTAAATTATTTGGCGGTAAAGGTGGATTTGGTTCAATGCTTCGAGCTATTGGTGCTCAAATTGAAAAAACAACAAACAGAGAAGCTTGTCGTGATTTAAGTGGACGACGATTAAGAGACATAAATGAGGAAAAAAGACTAAAGAATTGGCTCGAGAAGAAAAAAAAGGAGGAACAAGAGAACAATAAGGATGAAAAGTTTCAGCGAAAAATTGAGAAACTTCTAGCAAAGCCAAAAAAGGAGTTCAAGGACGAAGAATATGATACCGCACGTTCAAATTTACTTGAAAATATCAGTGATTCCGTCGAGCAAGGATTTAAAAAGTCGAAAGGTGAATCTTCATCACAAACAGAACCGCAAACAATCTTATCATCTGTTGGACTAAAACGTAAAGTACCTGATGCAAATGGCCAAAAGAAGAATGTCAAAAAGATCAAAGGAGCATTGTGGATAGATGAAGGCATTAGCTCAGGATCTGACGATGATTCAGATGATGATTCAGGCAGTGAATTTGAGAAAGGTGAGTCATCAGGTAGTAGCAGTAGCGGTGGATCGAAATTGTAACTTAATCGTTAATTATAATGTATTAATTAATTAAATCATATGTAATGGAAGAAATGTAAACTTTAAGACCTCTTTGAATATTAAGCATATATAAGTTAATAAGTGGAAATATACAAAAAAAAAAACATTTATTATATATATTCTTTATATATGTGTTACTTATTATCCTTATATCCAAATATATGTAATATACAGAAAAAAACGTTGATGCACGACGAGCAACAACCATTATACCGATGAAATAAATAAATATGTTAAGGAAACGTGTTTCGGAATTTAAAGGAACAAAAAAATTTTTTTTTTCTTCTCACTATTTCTATGTCTATTTTGCAGTATATAAAGAAGAATAATGTCTTCATAAATTTCATGCTTATGTCATTCATACATTTTTCATTTTGTGGTGTTTTGTTTCAAAGAGGAATTTCTCATCGCTTTCTCAGCCATCTACAGAACAGAAATGCCGACGATCAATAAAAATGAATACAAAATAGGAAGTTGGGAAGACTCATTTGGATGGAACTAAGAGAAACGCATGAGGTCCACTGATTTGTTGTGCAATTTATTTGAATAGACTTATTGGCTTTGGTATAGGAAAGGAATGAACTAATCAATACTAAAATTTTGTGAAATAGACCTTTAAATATATTTTATGTCCATTTGGTCCCTAAACATGTTAAGGTAGGGTAATTTTAAGGACTTACGCCTTAGATCCTCAACATTTCACCGTTACGTACGTGTTAGATGTGCCTATGATAGTACAATATATTAAGGACAAAATGACCCAAAACCATCCACGCTCATCACGAAAAAAATAAATAGTCGGAAAAACTGCTGTCGATGACGGTGATGATGATGAAGTGTATTGTATATGAGCATGAAGAGTCGGAGATACTTTTGCTTTCGTTCAGAAAATAGATCATAAAAGTTAATAAGGCGAAAAGTATTTCTTCATTCTGTCTCTTCCTTTTTTTACACACTTACATCCACTATTTACGAAGAAGTCATAGTAGCATGCATGCATACATTGTATAAGCATTGTTTTGTAAATAAACACTTCTTATGTTGCCTTTTTTTAAGCTTATCGATATACCCATACAAACTAAATTCATGTTTTACATGATCGCATTATGATGGAAAGTGCGTTGTATTGGATTACATTGAGTAAGTTAGACTCTAGTGTAAGAATGAGAGGAAGAAAAAGATCATGATTTATGCATTTACTTTGAAACATATGTGAGAAAATCATGTTGAATGCAGTATGTGAGGAAATTTGAGTAGCTTGTGGACAAAGATTTATGGACTTATTCTTGCTTTACATGAATTTTTAAGAATCATAAAATGAAATTGTAATTTAAAAGAGTTTTATGAATGAATATTGTGAGGAACTAAAGACATCCATATGTGGAAATAATTGATGGTTCTAAGTTGGCAATAAAAATCCTTTAAAAGTCAGTTTTGATTTTATTGAACTATATTTTGTTGAATTATGCTTCTGGTTTGAACTTTATGATCTTTGTGGTCTATTACTATTCAATCTGATCATTAAGTCAAGAAACTATCCATATCATACCCAACATCCCTATTTCCATCCCCACGAAAATCGCATTAATTTATCCATCCGTGTAAAAACTCTTTAAACTCTTTTGCACACGGCACTAAAGTTTGCGCACGGCACTCAAACACACGGTACTAACAATCAAGATTATTTCAATAAGCAGTAAATGAGAACATACTTCTGTTATCAAAACAACAAGCGTATTAGCTCTGTTTGTGAGCTTATCGTGTAAAAAATATTTTTTCAGGTGGAATTTTTTTTCCTCTTTTTATTCTTGCATAAAAATGCAATTTTTTTCGTCATGTCTGCAAGGTTAAAATGACAACAGATAAGTGGTCAACTCTTATTGTGGATTATGTAGGCAATACAATGGATTATTAAGTTCAAAATGATTAAGATTCAAAAGATGAAATTTGTTTCTAAGGAGGATTTTGGACATGTGACTTGAAAAGCCCAAAATTTTAACCTTTCAAGTGGAAAAATTCAAGATTGATCAACAAGGAGCAGAGATTATGGATTATTGGATACGCTTAATTCAAAAACAACAGGATGCTTTCTTAAATTATGTGTGTGAGACCTGCGATTAATAGAACAATGAATTTTAGATTAATTTTGATGCAAAAAAATTTCAAATATTTATGGATTAAGAAACGAAACAAATGAATGCTCCAAAATCAGAAATCTTTATTTTTAATTATTACATAAATCTTTGAAATCTTTTTCTCTGATTTATTCCGCATTGTGAAAAATTAAATTTTATGAAATTCGCCAATTTAAGTTCAGACTCAGAATCCTGACTATTGTTTAATTCTTAAAATCAAATTTTAAAACCATTTAAATCAACCTTTCACTGCTAGATTGATCTATATTTTTATCTTCATTCAAAATCCATGAAAAAAATTAATAAAATTCTAACCTCAAAAATACCTAAAATTAGAATATCTTCAAGGTCATCGAACTGGAAAGTTAAAAGTCAACAAAAGTAGACATCATAAATGAATGCACCTACAAATCTTATCAAATCTCTTATCTTAAGAAATAACTTCTACAAACAACTTTCATAAATGATAAAGGCTATACGCAAGTATTTGTGTCACAACAGTATATAAAAATGTTCATTTGGAAGTGCCATTCAATCGACAAGTATCAAACAAGCTAATTGATTGCTTAACAATTTTTCTCAAAAAATATAAAAATCGTGAAAAATTCTTATAAAGAAATTTTAAATTTTCAACTTTTCAAAAATTCTTCCGAAATTTTGGAAAGTACTCAAAAAACTTTGGAAGATCCTCCAAAGAAAATTAAAAAAATCTTTAAAAAGAATCAAAAGACATTCAGAATTTTCTGAAAGTACAAAAAAGTTTACAAGAAAACTCAAAAAATCAATTTATTTAATTAAAAGTTTTCAAAAGTTCATCAAGCACATAAAACACAATTCACAATGGATATGATGACAACTACAACTCCACCTAATCCAAATAAATGTGATCCAAAAATGAACATGTCATTGCATTGGGGAACATGTGAATGGGTTTTAGTAAAAACATGGAAGGCTGACACAACAGGTAAGAAGAGGATTAAAAAAGTAATTGACCAATCGTAGTAAATTGGATGTGTCCACAGGAAAATTTGTATTTGCTGCTATTCTCGTGTGCCTTATAACAGTAGCTTATGAAGGATTAAAATTCTATCGTGATTATTTGCTTCAAAAAGCACAAAAGACTCGTGCAGAAAAATTAAGACAATCTGATGCACCTTTAGCTAGAAGTGATGGAAGTAGAAATTATAAAGTAAGTAGCACTTATGAAAAAGTCTTATGGACCATAAATTAAACACATTTGTAAATTTATAGCAAGATTTGTTCAACTTCCATCACGTCCTTCAAACATTCCTCCATGGTATTCAAATCTTCATATCCTACATGCTTATGATGATTGTAATGGGTGCCAATATGAACCTTATTATCAGTATTTGTGTTGGAGCTGCTGCTGGATATTTCTTCTTTGCATGGATGAAAAAGGATTCATGTGGTGACGGTGGGGAATGCTGCTATTAAATATTCCACTGGAATCTATGATAGCCATTAGAATTTGATATTATTTAGCATAAGTCATAATTAACAAGCTAACAAACCCCAACAGACAAAGGGTCCTGAACATGACTGATATTAACCATTACTAGCCAAATTGTCAACAATTTTTATTATAATTTTGATTTACTTTAGAACCTGTTCAACATTGTAAATAATCTGCATAAATATCTCACAGCAAGAAGTGAAGTTCATGATTTCCATAAAGGAGAATGAAATCTGAAACTAAAAATTTAAATTTGGATGTTCTCAAGTGCTCTAAAAAATTGTAAATTATGGATATAAAAAATACATATTTAAAGCAATAAAAAATAATTTTCATACTGAAATATTTGTGACTCAAAAATTCTTACGATCGGTATCAACAAAAGCTAATTTTTTGCGATATGAGACCCAGAAACATTCATGCTAATCAAGAACAGATTACAAGAAAAGGACACTTAAAAGTGATTCCAAGATATTTAATTTCATCATTTATCTCATTGACTTCTGTGTGTGGTAAATCCCAAAAATTCTTTTAAGAATAAGAGAAGCAGCAAAAGTCTCAAATTTCACAGCGACCGTTCGCACATTTAAAGAATAGAAGAAACACTCTTCCATGTGCTACTGTCATCGAAATTCTGCTCTAGAAAAAAAAAATATTTTTTTGCTACATGAAAAAATAGATTTTATGCATATTAAAAAGAGTGTCATTAAGGAAGTGGGTTGTAATCTTCTTTTCTTCTTGAAAATTGATGCAGTACCTAATTTATGTTTTCTGGTCTGTAACTGAGATTTTAAAATAACATTATGGAATTTATTTTGAAGAGGAAAGGAATTTAGCAAGAAAATGTTAAAGAATTTCAAGTTGAAATGGTTCTTATTTAGGTATCTTTGAAACTTGTATTTTTGAAGCATGAATTGCTAGATTGTCAACTAAACATCATTTTCTCATACTTTATCACTTGGAAAGCCAAATTTTGATATGAGAAAATCAGAAGTCTATTCACTGATAAGAACCATGAATTGCTTCATATTTAGACTTTATTTTTATTTTATCAGTCTCAACATGAGTTGTCGGCTTGTGTCTGCTTTATCTTAATTACTATAGCTTTGATTGCCAAATGATAAAATTTGATAATGACAGGTTGAAAATTTTTTAATCTTTTTAATTATTTGGGGAGTAACTTGATTCCTTTTGTGAATTTTTGATTTAAAAAGATTTATGGGGCTGTTCATTTATGACGTCCATCAAAATCTTGGATTTTTAGAACCTCCTCCCCCTCTGTCTCAGAATCTTCATACGAAAAATTCTATTATTTAGAACTGTTACACAGTCTCAGAACCCCCTCCCCTCTCCCTAAAAATTGGACATCATAAGTGAATGAATAAACTTCCTGAAATTTAAAAATTTGAATTTTGAAATTCATAAATAAGCTTTCATTAAACTTATTATCTTATCAATTTTATTTCCTTATTTACTTTCACTTGTTACATAGGTACAATAAAAAGAGCATGAGATTAACATAATAACAAGAAAAAAATCCGATAAAAATTATAATTCATTTAAAGTTAATTTATTACAATTTATTATGTATTATTAAGACTTTACACCCGAAATTATGGACAACGACGGCTAAATGTCTTTTGTTTCGTGATGATGATGATGACTTTATTTAATTTACAAAACTACAAAATGTTTATTATAAATTTAGTAATTTTACACATTTTATTAATTATTAATAGAAAAATTTCTGTTAGATCTTAAATATTGTAAGAGGCAAATAAAAAAGGCACAAAAGACTAGAAAAAACTCTTTTTTGTCTGTAAGAATTTTTCTTAATTAGGAAGTGAGATGAATTTGTGGTTAACTTCTTGATTTTTTAATCCTTAAAAATTACTTAAGTTCACTTTACAATTTTCTATCAAATTTTATAGATTTAAAAAATATTTTTTTTTTCTCGGAAAAATATCCAATGCACACAATTCCATGAAATTCATTTGGAGATGCAAATTTAACCACAACAAATTCTCTCATTTTTTTTCTTGTTAGTTGACACATTTCACGTTTGTTATTAAGAGTTAAGCTATACATATAGTTCAATGCTTTGTTTTTGTGTTTAAAAGGTTCATCATGTTGATTTTTTAAGGCGCTCTTTTTGAAATCCTTTAGGTATTTTATTATTTTATAGAAATTAATATTCCATTTATTCAATTGATCATTAAAAATACCCCCAAAAAAGTGTCAATAACAAGCAGTCGAACTAAATATTTTACAGTTCATAGCAACAAAAATTCACGGTTATAAAAAAACTTACGGAAAAAAATGTTCAAAGTCCTCGTGTTGTTAATCGAGGGACTTAAGCGCATTTTTGTCGCAGCGATCAGTAATCGATTAAATAGAAATTGTTTTAAATTACAAAACCCCTTAATTTCTCTTTATATCTGCAAAAAATACAATTTTTATTTTAAAAAAAACTGTACAACAGTAACAAAAATCATTAACTTTCGTCTCTCTAGCATGCATTATGCATAAAAAGTCTGTTTTCAATATAATAAATACAAAATCTTTCAAAAAGAAAGAAAAAAATTTGGACCAAAAATAACGGTCAAAAAAATTTCAAATTTCAACTGTCAAAAAAAATTCAAATTTTTATCGAGGGGTTTTCAACAAATTTTTTTCCTTATTTAATGTTAAATCGTTAATTACAGAAATTGTAGATCGTTTAACGATTTTTTAATAAGCGAGGCCGGAATAACTCGATAGTAGAAAGATAATTCATCATAACAGAACTCTTAACTATGTCTGGTTTCAGAGATCTCAGAGCTCATCCAGCCTTGAACCACCCAGCCAGCCAGCCAGCCGAACAAAGTGAAACTATAAGCGTCATTTTTTGCAAAAATGCGCTAAAAATGGAGAAGTGAGAAAAATTCTTAGAAATGTTTATCACAAGAGAAACAGTAAATTTAAACGAAGGAAAGGAAAACAAAAAAAAAGTTCTAAACATAAAGTTTAATTTTATAAATTTGCACCGGTCGAGATGCCATTACCGCCACCATGCATGGCAGTATTTTGAAAGTACATATAATAGTTATAATTTTGTGTGTGAGCATTTTGTGACGTATCATGTGTATTCATCATTGGTGATGAAGTTGCTAATTGTGGTGATGTTTGTGGCTGTACAAATTTTTGATTAAAACTTAATATATCATTCACAGAGTGTGTAATAGCTGCTGGATGTGATAATGGAGACCAGTGATGACAGTTTCGCGATAATAAATTATTTGGCGGCGATGGACTGCCACACGATGACGATGTGTTTGGCGAATTTTCACTTTTAATTGATTGTGGTGTTGCGTATGGATACGTTGGATATATTGAATTATATAAATGTGGATGCGTGTGGGCATGTGTCATTGATGGATTATGATGGTGATGATGGTTTGTCACCTTGTTTCTTAATATTCTAGATATTGAGCTCACACTAGGAACATTATTTTTATCACAGACACCATCTGCTAGAAGCCTATCTCTTATCTCCCATGCGAAAATGCCTGTATGGATCAATTAATAATTAGCAATCGATCACTTAAGTTATCATGCGTTTTAGCTTACCTGGATCCTTCATCTTCAACTCTCGAATATAATTCACAACTTTTGGTGTTGTGACACGTGGCTTTGATCCTCCAATTGCACCAGGTAATATAGATCCTGTAATTTATCACATTTAAATTAAAATTGCACATCACAAGTAGGCATTGCATAGAAAATTTCTAGTCACAAACAGACCATAAAATTACTTGCAATTACAAGGAATAATTACCTGTTTCATGATATCTAGCTAAAATTTTTGAAACACATCCATGTGAGACACGTAATTGTCTAGAAATATCACACGGTCGGATGCCTAATCGTGCAAGCTCTACAATTCTCATTCGTGTTCCATTTGGCAATGGTCGACCCTAATTTTTATAAACATTTAAATAGAAAATACAACAATTCATGTAAGCAACAAGCATAAATTTATTTACATTTACAAAAACTCCTCCTAGTTGATTGACTTCGCCATATTGCTGAACGTGATTATCTGTTACTGCAATAAAAATAAAAGAAAAGAAGAGAAAAAGAGAATTCATGAAATATTCCATAAAAAATATTTAACTTGTTTTTTACAATGAATTTCGCATGAATACATCAACACCAACATCAGGAAAGACATTTTGCTGCATTTTTATGAGCAACAAAGAATAAAATAAAGAGATTTTCTCGTTAGTCAAGAAAGTGGATAAATTATTAGCTGGGAAGAAGTTTAAGTGATTGAAAAATGGCGCATTTTGGAGGTGTGATTTGTTTGGATTAATTTTGCTCTCTACAGCAATTTATAATCACAGATTTACTGGAAGAGGATTGATTTTTCATATAACATAAATTTTTACTGGATTTTATGAGGCTAATTTCTTTTTTTGTCATCGAAATAAATAGGTTCGAGTAGCAGTACAACAGCAAGTATAAAGCAAGATATATAGATGGGCCAATGTAAAAAAGTTGCCGTTTTTATCGGTTAAAAATTTGAAATATTTAAAATTTTTGTAAACACTAACACCATGAAAGAAATATGGAAAATTTTAATTTTCAATTTTTTGGACTTTTCATTTAGTTTTTGTGGGTAAGAAGCATTAGATACGATAATTCACATGATAATGTTACTTTACTAATCACCAAAATTAGATCCAGTAAACAAATTTGAGTTAAAAATCAAAAATTAAATTTGGATTTTTTTTCAAAATTTTTTTTTCATGTTTTTGTTTACAAACAGAAAAAAGCGTATGGTTGCGTATGGTCGAGTATGGTCGAGTATACTTTGTATTGGCCCATCTATATATCTTGGTATAAAGTTTCATTTAGAACACAAACTATGAGAAAAAGGTTGAGTCATTTAAAAAAATTCATCAATTAATAATGAATGCATAAAAATCTGACCTAAAACTGACATACTGCAAGATAAACTTCCCCATTTCCCTTTAAAATACCCGCTTCAAGAAAAAAAAAAATCGTTTGAAACTTTGCGAAAAATTAATGAGAAGCGTTGTCGTATTACAAATTGCTTTATGAAGAAAACACATCGTCAGACATTCAAAATCATGTTCAAACATATGTATGAAAATTTATTCTTAATATCTCTTTTTTCTTCATTTTAATTATGTACATATGCATATATATCTGCAAAACAACAACAAAAACAGTTTTACGGCAAATGCTTTAATTGTTAATTTGTTCATATTTTTGGAACATAAAAAAAATTGGAAGAAGAAATTTTTTTTACTGTCGAAAATTTTAGGGAAAGAGGAAATTAAATAAAAACATTAATTTTGATTTTATTTAAACATATTTTGATGGTGGAAAAGAAGAGGAAAGAGGTTCTTAGAAAAGGGATAAAAATCTTTTGTAAAGCGATCGTTGAAGATATTTTTAGGAAATTTTAGAAGACTTTGAAGTTTTTCCGATGATTTAGAATACAAATTTTAATTTTTTGCTGATTTTTAGATTCTATTGTGGAGCTTGCTGTATATGTAGGATAAAAACTAAACCTTTGAACAAAATAAGAAAAATTGACTCAAAAATGTCAAATAATGCACGGATTTCATCATCATTGTCTTAATGAATGCAACCATGTCTTGTCAGCTTACATAAATTTTTCATGGGTATGACAGATGTCATCAAATATCATAGCATAACTGATATGATCTAGCAGCAAAACACAATATTTAGAAATTAGAAGTAAACAAAAAGTTTCAAGACTATCAAATTAATCGAAGAATTTCTTGGATCAAACATGCCTGTTCTGCATTATTTAATTAACTGTGTGCTAATAATTTTCAATTCCTTCTGAATCATCTTCATTCGACCATTTCTATATGCATAGTTACATACACAATTTGAAATAGATTTCCATTGAATTGTTTTGTTTTGCGTTATGCAAATTAATGCTAATCACTTCACACATTATATCAATTTTAGCTACAGAGACTTTTTATTGGGAAAGAAAAGAGTTTTGTGATCATTTTGTTTGACTGGTTGTGGCATGTTGAATTTTATGGATTCTTGAGGTTTGCATTTAAATTAAATATTTTGCATCTTTTAATCCAACTAAAATACAGATTTTTAGATTTTTGTCACCATTAACCATTAACTGTTCTAGCATCTGTTGAGAATCATCCAAAAAAATTAAACTTATAAGAGTCAAGTTGATTTTTTTTTGCTTAATTCAACGACCATTTCGTTCCTTAACATTGAAGATCAAAAAAGTAAGGGAACTGGAAGCTTTTTAATGTCAATTCTACTTCCATTTTTCTTTCTTCTTCCTTTAATTAATAAAACTAATTGTACACCTCTTGTGTATTTGTTTCTTCTTCACATGTCGACCACATGCCAATTGACTTGCATATGACATACAATTTACACTTTCAATTGCGAAAGTAAATGAATCAAAGACTGAAAACTTGATGATGTATGAAATGAATGTGTGAGGAAGATGGAAAGACAAGAGAAAGAAAGAAAAATTTATGACAAATTCTTCCAAATGGATTTTTGATGATCCTCAGTTATTTGATGTTTGAGTGTCAAGCGCAGTAATTTATGGGGTCAATTTGTGTTCTTAAATAAGGCACGATAAACTATGTATAACGGGGATGTGTCTGCGGAAACTAGAAAGTTATTTTCTTTAAGGAAAATTCATTATCGAATAAATTAATTAATTTTTCTTTTCGTGTCTCTTTTTCTCCCCTATTCATCATGATCCTCATCATTCATTTCCACTTGCCTTGGGTTCACCTCATTAATCTTTGAAATGAATGCGTTCACCGAAAAAATGAAATGAGAGAGAAACATTTCAAAAAACAAAAAAAGGTGGTAACAAGTTGTTAAAAATAATCATCAACAAGCAAACAACCGCCGCTGTTGCTCGAAACAATAAATATCCAATACAATAAATTAATTATGTCGTAAGGAGCACTTGTGCGTAGCACTTTTACGGAAACAATCAAGTGAGGCAGAACGATGCACGAGACTCAAAATTTCTCTTTTGTTAATTCTGTTGTTACTGCATAGCCTCCCACTTAAGAAATACACTTATATATATTTTTCTGTGAGAATACATTGAAATATTTTGTCTGTTTGAAGTGCATTGAAGGGATTATTTTATGCTGCAGGGTTAGACTTATTTTTATTTTGACAGACTGTCTATTTTGATAAACCATTCTATATCCAGATCAATTTTCCGTCGGAACTAAAATTAGCTTTCAGAAAAAAATATTCTTAAACTGCCAATTATCCATAAAATACATCTAAACTAATCTTCAAATCGCTACCGCTTCAATCTATCAAGTGCCTTCCCAACCAGCAATAACTCACATTCTACATCTGATTTTTCAATTAATTTCTGTGATTTAATTAAATGCCATCTCTCATAGCTTTCAGCTGCAATTACATTATAGAGAAATATTTCTTTATGAGATTTTCACCTGTTCATCATCGTCGTTCGCAGTACTTCGTCGTCGAGAATTAAATTGTCCTTTAAATAAAATAGTCTCTAATGGCGGCTCGATATTAATTTTAATGTGCAATTGCACATTTGCTTGTTTTTTTATATACACAAAATTAAATTAATTTTCTACAAAACGCATAGCAAGTAAGGGAAAGGAATAAGAAGTTAAAGTATGAAAATTTATATAATTTCTTTAGTACGTCTAGTTTCTTGCATCATATGCAATACATTGTAATTGAAAGTTATAGATGCGTGTAATTTAGTAATGTTGTGCACATTTCATTCCTTTTTGAAAGTGAAATTTTCATTTTAATTAAATTTTCATTTTCACAAATGAGAGAAACAAAGAATGGCAATAGACGTAAAGAAGTGAAATGAAATGTTTTATGAGACTTCGTCATAGAAGAAAAAGCCAGCATTAAATTGAGTAAGAAATTGTATTCGTTTTGTGTGATGGCAAAAATTACGATAAAGTTCTACTTCTTTTCAACATTCTTCTTCTGCTCTGCCTGCTTAATATACTGCAACAATCATAGACGTGATCATCTTTTTTTTTGAAATGTACTAGCTGCATACAAAAGGAAAGAATTTTTATGTGTCGCATTTATGCGATTTATTTCAACAAATAATTACAAAATGAAATTTTAAAAAAGTTACAGAGTCTCATTAAATGCATGACTAAGGTGCGTCCTAAATTATGGTGTGGCATAGAAATCTTATGAAATTCTCGATAAATTATGCATGAATTTTGGGTAACAACCAGTAAACAACTGTTAAGATAAAATATTGGTAGCGAGACCTCCTAGCTATAGTATCTGGTAATTAAGTTAGAATTAACTTTTAGTGTATTAAGGGGATGAAAAGAATGAGAAATTATTTGAGTTTTGTTTAATTTTGAGTTTAAAATCAGATTCTAAATAAAATCTGTTTTCATTCTTAATAAAACATAAATCTAGAACATAGATATGCTATCAAAAATCTCAAATAATTCAAAATCTCCCAGTGTAGCTAAATTTAAAGCAAATCCAATAAAAATCACACACCAGATTTACTTCATTTCAGGAATGAAAATGTGTGCAATGAGAAAAGAGCTCAAGATTTTCATGTTGAATAAAAAGGAAAGTGCATATGAGATGGATGACAAAAACTGACTTCTTCTTCATCATCATCATCTTAAAGAAATAAAAAAAAAATATGGAAATTTGCCAAAAAAATGAATCTTTTTTCATATGAAAAAAAAACATAAAACAAAATCTTGATTTTCATGGCGAAATGTGAATTTGTATTTTTAGTGTTTCTTAAAAGTTTCTTCTTTTTACTTTACTCTTTCCTGATTGCATTTTTATACATTTTACAGTAGTTTCATTTTTCTTGTTGGCTTCACCTTAATAGAGAGAAAAGAAAAGAGTTTAGAAACAAAATACAATATAATTCACGAGAAATAAGAAAATGTCGCATGATTCATTTCAGTTTTAATTTATTTTCAATGTAATTGCTACTAAACTTTATGTTAATAATTTATTTTGGTTGATGAATTAGTTAGTTCAAGTATTTAAATTTATCAAGATGTTGAGACGTAAACTTCAAATAAAAAGAAATTAAATTAACAAATTTTTCTTCATTTAAATGGGAATTTTTGTAGATGAAGGTTGTAAAAAAATTTTCATTGCTTTATGATTAATTTTTGTAATCAAAATGGGGAAGGTTTAATGTGAAATTTAATTCTCAGAAATATTTTGGTGAGATCATTAAAATCTTTTATGTTAGCCGAAGTTTGAAGATCTTATGTCGAATTACTGGCGACATAAAGATATGAAATTCAATTTTGATGACAGCTTATGACAAGGAGCAACATTAACATTCATTAATTAATGTCGATTTTAAGAGTGTAGGTATTTAAATGATTTGATACTGATTGACAATCTTAATCATGATTTTATTAATTTATCCTGAAAATCGGACTCTCAATTACAGCCACAAAATCTTACATAACAATCCATTACATCACGCATTAATCTCTAAATTAAATTTCCTAAATAACATTCGCAAAATAATGCTTACATAAGCTACCAGGCGCTAACTCATCGAGCATCAAATTTTTAATTATTTAACTAATTAATATTTTGTCTCTACTGTCATGAAAATCGCCGAAAAACTTGCTAAAAGCCATTTCAATGTTGATAGCTTATAAGCACTGCCGTTGCAATTGTTTGATTTATCTTTTTAAGCTAATTGGTCGTAGAATTTTTAATTACTTGATTAGATTGGTTATCAAAGATTGGAACCAATGTGATTTTTTGAGCTCCTAGATTTTGAGAACTAACTTCAAATTGCATCAAAAAAGCAACACAAATGTTTTGTATCAATTTACAAAGCAATTCACTACAAAGAGAACCGTATGTGTTTCCAATTTATCACATTAATTAAATAGCATAGTGTATAATATTAAGCCACAAAGAATCTCACAAAAGTGATTTATTGCATTGAAGGACTGAAACTAACAAAATTAAATAAATTCTAAACTAATTTCTGAGTAGCACGACAAGAAAATCTGTGACTTTAACAAAATAGACACGTGTCTGACAACCCAGCAGCATCACACATGAAGAAGAACTACAAAAAATAATTTTAATGTCATTTAAATTGCCTACCGATCAAAGATCGCTAATTATGTTAAAGTTGGAAGTAGATGTTAAAGTTTCTAACTTGAATCATTAATTAGTTGTAGCAACCAATTTATCTAACCATAACATGACACTTCAAACAACTCAACTTGATATTCTTCCTTCTCATTTTCATTTATTTGAGATTTTTTTTCTCTTTTCTGTTTGTTTTGAAATAACTTTTTGACTTCTTTTTGGATTGATTTTCTATGCATGAAGGAAATGAAAATAGATTTAGTTTGGGAAAAGAGTTCAATGTAGGGTTAATTGTTGTATTTAAAGAACTTTACAGATGAAAATATTAAGTCGCAAGTAACAACATTTTTGGGTATGAAATACCTAACAATGATTCAAATATGCAATTTGATGATTAACAAAAATGTCTAAAAATTAGCCAAAATGTCTGCATAATTGCTCGCGATTTCCCACAAAAAAGTCACACAAATGAAAAATTTTCACTTTCAAGTTTTGTTGTTTATGCAAAGCCAACAGCAATTGCACTTTGCATTTTTGAGAAGGAAGTTTACTTTGATTCATGCGCATATAAAACAAAAAAGAAACAGCATCATGAAGATGAAAAATAATGAAAAACTGACATCAAGAAAAAGAAGGAAAAAATAATAAAAGAAGATTGTGAATCAAATGAGATAAATCCTTTCATGGAATCATTTACCATATCGTAAAGCATGAAATCTAAATTAATAGCTGACAAAAGCATTAAATTTAATTAACCACATTCAGCATGTTGGTGCATTTTGTATGCAAAACATTTTCTTTTTTCCCTTTTTTTTCTAAGAATGAAACTTGATTTAATCTTCATGGCTGGTTTTCTTTAGAAAAACTTTTTTTTGCATGCATTAAATTGCGCCATCATTAACCCGATTTTCTGTAGTTTTGCCTTATTTTTTTCTTTTTGGCATCTAAAATTACATGTAAATTCTTTTGTTTGTTTGAAATTCCGTGTAAATATCGCTTTAAAATTTTTTGTTTTTCGATTCCGCATTTGAATAAAAATAAGAAGAAGAAGAAGCAATTTTTTCGTGAACATGTTTATGACTGAGAGGAGGTTATCGGTCATGGATGAGGAACAAAAATTTCATTTTTTTTGTGATTCGATGTTTGTAAATAAATAATTGTAGCCTTAAAAGTTATCAATTCAGTCAGTCATTAGAGTTGTTTACAAATGACGTCTACGAAAATTGTATTTTTTAGATTTTAAAATCTAAAAATTATCAAAGAACTGCAAAGAATTAAAAACTTAAGACATAATTTTCAAACTGACCTCATTTAAAAATCAAGAAGAATTAAACTTGTGTGCCTGTATAAATTTTTAATTAATTCTGTTCAAAATAGATTTCTAGCATAATCTAATCATTCATCCTCAATTTAATTAAAAACTACGTAACCAAATGTCTAATAATCTAAATTATTTCCTTTAAATTATGACATTTAGTGTAGCGACATAGTTGCAAAAATTAATCAATTTGAGGAGGGGACGACAGAACAAAAGTGTCAAATAAATTAATCGAATTGATAACCCAAGACTGCCAATATGCTTTTTAATAAACCGATGACTGCGGTTTTCTTATTTATTTTGTAAAAAAATATAGAGCAAAGATCGTTCTCATTATTTTGTGCTATATTTGAGGCTAGCATTTAATATTAAATTTGGGCAAATATAAATTCGTTCACAAAATGTTCATTTTTGCAGCATTCCATGAAGAAAGATGTTAAATAATGCAAAACTCAACAAGTGCACTCAATGCTTAATGCTATCATCTCCAAAAAGATGATAAATGTCAATTACATTACTCCCAGATGAAAGGTACACAATAAAGTCTTTCTTGTTGTTCAACACTTGAATATAAAAAAGTCAAACAGTAGAAGAAATAAATGCACCGCTTTTTCCAATGTGCTGCATCAAATACTGATAATGCGTGAATACAAAAAGATGGTTCTTCAACATTACAAAAGAAATAAAGGAGAAGAAAGGTACAAAAAATAAGAAAAGATAAAAAAAGTGGCGGTGCGACATGAAACGCATGAAGAAGCATCAGAAGAGAGGAGAAGTAAAAAAGCAGTAGTCTATTTGAAGAGCTTTATATTTGTTTTACAATTCAATCTTTTTTTTCTTTCATTCCAACATTAAAGGCATTCAAATATTATTTATATAAACATAAAAATGCATTTAGCATGATCCGTTGATGATGGTAATATAGTGCTTCAATGTATTGTATAAATAAATATTTATGGAGTCGTCGCTAAATATATTAATGATGATGATCATCATGAGTAAAATTCCCCATATATACTCGAATGTATCCTATATGAAGAATGTTGTCTGTGTGTATTCAGGAAGCAGAAGATTTGTTCTAGTACAAATGACTTTATGGATTGTTTGGTTAAGTATCCTTTTACCATAGCATGATTTTTGGTAAGAATTCTTTTGTTTTATTCAGTTTGTCGAGGTTTGTTTGTTTGAATGCTTCTGGGCTATTTGAATAGATGCTTAGTATAATTAGTGTTGGAATAGTTAAAAAGGATGTGCTTAAGCAAATTTGTAAGTCAATAAATAGCTTCAAAACTCTTTTAACAGATTTTACAGCCTTTAAAACTATAAAAGCGTTCCATTCACTTCCAAAAGTTTCCACCCACATTCCAACTTGATTTCCTTTTACCACGCACGTTGAACATTAAGTGGCAATAATCTGCGGCACCATAACTTTAATAATCTCATCAACAAAAAAAGACCGACATGAGTTATGTGCTGATTGTGCATAAACCGAAATATTTGAATTAATTTTCATCGTTTTTCAAGGCAATTGCAATCTTGTAAGAACACAAATATGTGAGTGTATTGCAAACAAATCATCCAAATAAATAAATTAAAACATCCATGAAATGATAAGAAATGAATCTTGAATCTCTCTCACTCTCCTTCTTAATTCTCGTGTTGTATATAAGCGGCAAGTAAACGGCCATCAATTTGACCCGTAACCCATTTATCGCTACATTGAAAATTTGTGATAATTTTTTTGTGTGTTTCGGTTGTATTATCTCGTGATTAATACGCAGAATGTGAGAGCGAGTTGGATTGAGTTTATAATGAATGTAGAACTTTTTTTTTTTTTGTTTTGTTTATTTATTTATTGTGTGTCAAAAAACATTTTTCAAATTATTTTTTGAATGAGTGAGAATGAGTTTAGATGCAAGTGTGACAAAATGTGATTAACGGTTTTAGTGACTTTTGAGATTTTTACGAAATATTAAAAAAAAATGAAAAAAAAGTCCAAAAAGACAAATTTAACAAGTTCCTTTCAGACTACTTTTCTAGGATTCGAACCTAAGACTTTTTTTCGTCTTTAAACATTTTTCAATACTATTAATTTATTTCAATAATGTATTAAAGTTAAACAATTTATAAGTATTGCATATAAACAAACGCCATAAAATTGCATAAAAAATCAAACGTCCATCACCATTCACTTTTCAAATCCTTTCATCATCACATCAAAAAAATTATAGGATTCAAAACAAAAAATCCGAAAAATTTTCAATCTTCAAAAGTCCGTTAAAATCAATTAAATCACTTGACAATTCATTCATGTGAGGCTTCATTCATCTATGCTTTTAATGCTTTATCATTAATCCAATTGACAAAAATTAAAAAATCGTAGATCTCAAAAAAAAAAAAATATTTGAAGTATAGTCGATTTTTTATTTCAATAAGCCCGCAATATTATTTTTGTCTGCGACGTTACGCTCTTATCAATTTCTTACAGTAATTATTATGTAAACACTTACGGCTAATGGAAATCAAATCATTCAAAGCCGTTCAAAGATTTGATTATTAATTCTGTATATCTGGTTGCAGAGTTGGAACTTTTGGTTTATTATCTAACTGCTTAAAGCTGGTTTCAAGTTACACCATGAGAATGTGAAAAATTATGGATTCTTAAATGAAGATTTGTGATTTTTGTAGGAACTAATCAGTTAAACCAACCCTGTCAACATCATCTTCTATTGTGTATACTGCCAGCTACTGCCTTATTGCTTGGACATACAAAAGTGTAAATGGTTATTGATTAAATAAATTTTATTTGTTTTAAAATCTTTGCTGCTTCTTTTTTATTGATGTGTATTTTGCTACCGGTTTTTTTGGTTTTCTAATCTATGGGGCATGCACAATAAATACAAGAAGAAGATAAGTAAGCAGTACAAGATACGCTTTTAAGACTCACAAGCAATTATCGAAGCAAGAACAACGAAATAAGAGAAGAAAACACCATTAAAATATTAAAACTTATTTGTGCACACATTACTACTCTTTTTGGGTAAGAAAATATGAGATTTTTTGTCTTGTCGGCTCTACTTTGCATCTCGACTTGAAATAAGAGATGAAATGTGTGTATATACTGTGTATAAATGAAAGAGATGAGTTTAAGTATTTAATGGAGAAATCTTTTGAGTACGAAAATTATTTTTAGCAGACTTTATGGAGAATAATGAGAACAAGACGGAAGTGTCCAATTCTTTGATGGCTAACAGTTCTGTCATATGACTTTATGTGATTTTTGAAGGGGATGATGATATAAATTATACTATCAGAAATATAATAAAGTTCAATAAGATTCGAACCTAAAATCAGTTATTGAGGCAATTGTGATGCGCTTCGATGCAACAAACTCAAAAGCACACAAATACCATTCATTTTCATTGCTACTTCTCCTTCCTTTTTAGTGAATAATAAATTTTCAAACCAGACATCGAAGAATTAAACAAAATGATAATGGCGCAAACAGAGTATAATCAAACATTATCATTCAAATATTTCATCTTCATATATTTTTTTGTACATCAAATTTATTTGCATATCTACTGTCCATTAGTGCGATGAATGTACGTGTACTTTTTAGGTACGATCGGCGTGTGCTATATGCAGAGAGCTTCTTTTGTTTCATTACGAAAAAAAAGTTAAGAATGTTATTTGAGGAATTTTTTTAATAATTCAATGAATGGAAGTAAAATGGGAAAGAAAAGAAATGTGGAAAAAAATTATCACTAGCAGCATGAAAGTAATACGTATATGGCTTTGTTTTGTTTGATCATTAATTCCTTTGACTCGTGTTTAAATAATTAGACAAATAGCTATAAAAATATATTAGACTTTGGTGGTCAGGCATTGTTTTAATGAAAAAAATTACTCATTTTTTTGGGTGCTTACTGCTTAGTTTCATGTCTTTAGCATGTTTAATAGATCTTTTGTGTGTGCACAGACAATTTAACTTCTGGGCGGTTTGTGTGATGAGATATTATGAGGAAATCATTATGCAAGAATTTATTTAGGAATTTCAAGTTAAGTGGAGTGATTTTTTTTGGAGACGTGATTTGCTAATTTTATGAATGAAGTAATGATTTAATTTTATTAAAAAGTGAAGAATTGTAAGCTTGAACTTTTTCTGTTTTCCTAATTAAGATCCTCATTGATGAATTATTAATCATCGTCAAAATGATTTTTTGATAGGTAAATGAGATCATTAATGTGTGTTCAAGCCTCAATAATTTCTTATTTTTCATTAAATGGTGATTGATCTTGTTAACATTTTTGCTAATTAAAGTTTTAAAACTTTTTATTAAAATCTTGATTTTGTGATAAAGCTGCTAATTTTGGCATGAAAGTACGTTCCGTTTGTGATTCTGTTGTTAGAATGAATTCTAAGAATCGTACTTTAATTGTTGATATACAAATTTATTTAAACTGTAAAAATACTAGTAAAGAAATTCTTATACAATGTCATAAAATGATCTGATGTAATCCAGTATTCAGATATCAGTTGTTTACTTAAAATTCTAGAAAAAAAGCATTAATTAACGAAATGCAAACGAAAATAATTTATTTTCTTCAAAGGAAAATGATAAGACACGGCAGATTTAATTATGTATGTGATTATAATGTGCTTATGCTAATGCATTTGAACTCTTATCTATGATCCATGAAATTATAATTATCTCAACTTTTCTTTGCAAAAGACTGAGTCTTATCATTGAATGATTACATTCTGTCTTAATTAAGCATGTTGTGTAATTAATTTAAGGCATGATTGACACAAGGTGGACTTTTTTGCAATTAATGGAATTTTTTTTAGATTATTAAGGATGTGGATTTTGATCAGTAGGCAACAACCAGAAAACTTGTAAATTTCAACAAAATTTACCGCTAACAAAATACCACTAAGCCATTATTCCATTTCATTAAATCCTCAAAAATTATGATGTATTCATAGAAATATATAAATGATATCCTAATTACCTGATGGATCCATCGTTTCGTATTGTCAGTTGAAGGCTAACTTATGCAATTTTAAAAGCTTAAATGCCACAAAAATTTGTTTTCAATTTGGCAAAATAGACTCTCTTAAAATATATCCAGTGATGCAGAAAGGCACCAATCAAATGAATTTTGTGCACATTTACAGTAACAAAGCTGATTGTTTCTCTCAAAAGATTACTTTTAAATTTTAATATTTCACACTTCAGTCAAGCGACGTAACAAATTTCCGACAGTTTTCTCCTCTTTTGCTTAATTCCTTTGTTTCACTTTGTCGGCAATTTTAAATTCTTCTTTTTCCAACAATTTTTCAATTCCACTTTAGTGTTTATCGCGAATTTTTTTTTAACACCGCAAATAATTTAAAAGTTTGTACTTGCAAATGTATTAGGTTTCATGGGAAAAATTTCGATATTTTTTTTTTATGTGAAAATTCTTAAAAATAGGCATTAAGTGTGTCCAAAAAGAAAAGCAAATTTTCTCGTACAGAGAAAAATTAATAATTAACTTGGATTCGTTACGATTGGCTGGTTATTATTAAACATCAAATTAGTGATGTTGTTTCACACAGCTAAGGTTTTATTAAAATTCTTGATATTTAAGTTTTTTCAAAAGATTTTGAAGCTTGAAGCTTTTAAATCTAAACTTTTCATTAATTTAATTATTTTTTGTCAAATGTTCAAAAATTAAATGAGATCATCAATTTTTCAGTTTTATACGATTTCTAGCATTTAAATTCCTAGATTTTTGACTGTCATTTATCACAAAATCCTGCAAAATCCTTTAAATTTCACTTTTCAAATTTTAAGATTTTTATTTAAAATTTCAGTTCAATGTCATTAAAATTTTATAATCTTTTAAAAAAGTTCACTTTTTCCAACTAGCTCTGCAATCATCAATTCACAAACAAAAATTCGATTCCGATTTCATTAACTTCAATAATTCTCAAGAAAATAACAAAACTTAAAACGAAAAAAGTCCGATTAAATATTTTACAATCCAAAAAGCAGTAATCAGTAAAAAAAAATAAATTTTCGGGAGCTCAACGACAAAACCTTTCTAAATGCTTCAATGCTCAAATAGAACTGAAATGCGGGGCATAAATTTTTTTTTTACAATATGAGAAGCTGAGTGATATTTGTGATCGACGACAAACAAGAAGAAAAAGAAAAAAAATTTTTTGTGAGCCACTCAAAAGTCTCAAGTGAGATCATACACAAACTTACTGTGCTATACAAACGAATGTAAATGTACAGGGCTGCAGACGGTGAAATTTTGTGTACGATCGTATATCCAAATGGCATTTTAGGTCGATATCTCTGCTTAGTGGGTGTGGTTTGTGAATCTCAAGCACACTTTTGCATTTAATTTTGAATGCTTTGTTGAAAAAGAGGCGTATCCATGTGAAAAATGGAAGATCGAGGAATATTTTTTTTTTGGAGAGGAAGTGGAAAATTTTTCTTTCAAGTGTCAACTAACTTCCTCGTTTTTATTATTATCTAATTTTCATTTCTGCACGAGATCACGACGATCAGCATCTATTATTATTATCACCATCATCTGTGTTCCCATCATCATCATCATGTATGCATGCATGGATCAATTAGCTAGCGTTAATAATTTTTTAAGCAAATTCATTTCTGAATGCTGATTTCACAATTCATTTAGAATGACGATGTTTCGTTTTATGTTTAAATCTACGCTCAATTTAAATTGATTTTCTTTTCTTCAAAAAAAAAAGTTTCTTTCTGCTTACTTTAAATGTTTTTCTTTACAGCCAGAAAAATCAACACACAACTGTTGGTGTTGATTAAATAAATCATAAAACAGGAATGAAAATTGTTGACTTTTTATATTATTAAAAAAAAAATAAATTTAATATCAAACATGTGCACATTTACGATAGAATCTTGGAAGTTTAATGTTTAGATTCATGAAAGTAAAACAAATTTAGTCATGTGAATCTTAGCTTGATGTTTAGGCTAATATCATTTTGGATGATTTTTAATGCATTTTTTGGAATTTAATTTATTAAGATTGGATGTAACGTAACCTTTACCTAAAGTTTTTAGACGAATTTCATTTGAAACCCAAATTTTCACCATCCAAAACTTCACTCAATTAAAATCGAATTTTTTTTAAGAAATAAAAACAGGAAAGCTGAAAAGCTCAAAAGGTTTACAAACTACCTTAGATTCCACTTCCATTTCTAATTATTATTATTTTATTAAACTAATAAACGAGATTTATTTTACATCGTCTCTTTTTATTTCATCTTATTTCCTTTCATTAACTACACATTAGTGTTTATTTACCTTTTAATCAGCATCTAAGCATGAATCCTCCACCAAATGTCTCGCTAATATTTTTATTCGTTGTGTAAATAAGTATTACAAATTGTTTTAAGAATTAAAAGTAGATGCAAACATGAACCCTTTTAGTCTTAATATAGTCTCTGTTGTCTGGTGTTTTGTTGACTTTAGAACCCAGCAAGAAAAGATCTTTTCTTTGATTTGAGCAACAAGTTTTTGTGACTAGAAATTGCGAAAAATCAATTTTGACTTTAATTTGAGGTAAAAAATTCAAATTTTACCTTTTAAAAAACTTTTTGGTTAACTTAATTAACCAATACTTAAGGTACCTGAATTTAACTAATTCATGCGAATTTTAAGTACCCATTTCAATCTGGGTTGTTTAAAATTTCCTCAGCTCCTATTCTATTCAAAAGAAACCCAAACAAGACATTTTAAAAACCACAAAACATTTTGTCATTTTATTTTAATCAAGACCACATTTCCATCACATCTCATAATCCAAACAAAATGACACAAGATGAATACGAACAGAAATCTCAAGATCGCGACTCAAGAATTTTTTATTCCTTAATATTCTTTCCATATCACATTTCATTAATTTCATGTATTTGTTTTACAAATTATCGTGACATTAAATCATCCTTATTTCCCCACTCATATTTACTTTATGTATTCAACCAGATTTTGTGTGTTTGATATTTGCCTACTCAACACACTGTTGCGACTGCCAATGTCACTGACTGCCATATGATTTGAATTAAATTACATCCACGAAAAAAAATGAAAAATATGAAATATGATGAAAGAAAAGAATACAAAAATTTGTGACAGTTCATGGGAATTTGGAGTTAAATTTTGATTAACCGAAAGGATATACATTGTACAGCATCGAATGGCGGAAAGAAAGAGTTGGGAATCATGTGTTCATGTGCCACAGACATAGATTTTATGACAATAATGACTTGGCAGTAAACAAAATAAAAATTAATGAATGGACAGTCTTTCTTTTGATACTTTTGGCAAATATTTGACATGTCTTGGTTATAGTATGTAGGAGACCACATGTTAAGTTGTTTTGTTTTTCGGCAAATTACCAAAGGCTTGCTCAATATGATTTGATTCTTGGAATGGATTTTTTGAAGATTTTGGCTGACTTTTGGAGTTTTTTAGCGCATTTTCCTCTTGGGAAAAGGACGCTATTATCCGCACTTTGTCCGTCTGTCCGTCTGTCTGTCCGTCCGTCTGTCATCGCATCTCCTCCTCAGGGTTAAGCTTTTTTGATGCGGTTTTTGGCTTAAAATGTGTGTAGTAAGTCTGGCTAGAGCTGGCGAAAAAATCAACACGAATGGTCACTTCCTCTGCTGGAACCAGCGTAAAAAGTGCCAAAATTGCATTCCTTTATATGTGTTAGTGTGGTAAAATGCACTAAAATGTTGACTTTTCGAAACCTTAGCTGTCCTCGGTTCGAATCCCACCGATGACAAAAATTTTTTTTTGCTTTTTTGATACTTTTTTGATTTCTAATGACATATAATATTAAATCATGTCATGATTTTTCATTTTCATAATTTTCCCGAGTTTTTCCGACGATTTTTGTTAAAATTTTCAATATTTTCATACAATTTTCATAGATAATTACTTTTTTTATATTTTTTGATATTTTAGTTGTTTAGTTTACTTTTTTCATGGATTTTTCATAATTTTTCCGGAAAATTTTGTGAAAATTGTAAAATAATTCACTTTTATTAAAAAAAAAAAACTCATCAATATAAATAATCAAATTGTCACATAGAGATTTCGAAAAAAGAACAGCAGTGGCGTAAGTGGTAGAGTGCGCGACTCTTATCATGACAGTTATGGGTTCAAACCTAGCCCGTGACCAATTACTTTTTTGCTTTTTTTTAATTCTATGTTGCATAATGTTTTTCATCTATTTTTTTCTGTCAATTTTAAAATTTTGGATAAAAAAGAATGGTTATAATCAAATATTTGGCTTTGTACTTTTGGGGTTTTACTTCTTTGTGTATTTACTGATCGCGGAAAATGCGCTTTCGTCGGTCACGAGTGACCACCGTTATACTTGTTTTATGGCTCTTTTTGGAATTTTAGGAATTAATGGTTTATTTTTCCTTATTTCAGTATATGGTAAAAATGAATTAAATGTAAAGTTATAGAAATGACAATCGCAATGTATATCTATTAATCAATCAAAAGAATAACTCCATACGGATAATAAATATTAAAGATGTTTATTGTTTGAAAATCAGAAAGAAAGTATTTTTATGAAGGGGAAATCAACTACTGAATTCAAATATAATATTTGAATATGAAAAGAACGTTATTGTCGAATTCTTAACAAAAATTTAGAATTTATTAGGTACGAATAAAAAAAATTTTACTATCCATGAAAATTTATGAAAATAATTTTTAAATTCAACTCAAATCCCCGACAACTAGTATTATTGGAGGATCAACGGATTTTAATAAAAATCCCAAGTAATTTCAATAGCATTAATTTTCGTGGTCGCTTTATTTATTTAATTTATTTTTTACGAGATTTAATTTCTTTCAATTTTTTTCGGATAATTAAAATTGAATATGAACATGAACAAGTGAATAAGAGGAATAAAGGCTGAAGAGAGTGAAAATTTAATTACAAAAAAATAAGCATACAAATGAGAAATCATACTTATGTGACGTTGTTGCATGTCTGGTTGACATTTTTGCTGCATTTTCGTAGAAAAGTGATTTTGATGGTTATTGTGGCAGACAATCAAAATTTTAGTGGAAGATTGACAATTATTAGCAGGAAATGATGGAGACGAGATGTTGTAGCCAATTTGAGTTTTTGATTGAATTTTCTTCAAATAAAATTTAATGCGCTTTTGGAACTGACTTATCAACCATCCTGCTCAAGTGATGTAAAATACTCATTTGGCGACATAATTTAAAGCATATACGTAAATGTAAAAAATACGCACAGCAAGTCAACAACATTTTTATAATATTAAGTATTGTTACGGTTAAGAAAATTCGTTTAATTGAAAAAATGCATCACTTAATTCTTAAATTAAGCAACTCGAATGAAAGGCAAGTTGTCATCAAATTTTTCAAATTTTACGTTTTACTCATTTCATCTATTTGCCTGTAATGTAAATATTATACATGGCATGAAAAAAAAGCAACAAAAATTTAATTAAAACACATAAAAATTGCGAAATTAAAAATATAAAAAATTGAATTTTAGTAGAAAATTATGTCTGTGAAAAAAATTCGATTAAGTGCTGACAAGAAATATGTTCACATTTATTAATTTTGAAGATGACTTGTAAGGTGATCAAATGAGATTTTGAATTATTGTGCGAGCATAATAAATAAGCATATAAATTATGTACGCTATGACATGACATAAATGCATTCTGAAGACAAAAATTAATGCATTTCACATGCAATTGCGCTGTCTTAATCCAATGTGAAAATTCTCTTTGCTATGTCACCTATTAGCCAATCAATTGCACTTAGTAATTTATCGCCTGTTACTGCACTTACACCGACTACGGACCAATGGTGTGTTGTGATCTTGTCAAGTTCAAGAATCTGTTGAAATATCATAGAATATAAATTTTGATTAATTGGATTAAGTTAATTAAATTTAATGAGTCAAATCGTTTTAATTGAAATTTACAAGTGTTCATAGTCGCATGATGCATACGGTTTTTGTGCAATAATCAATACATTGTAGGATATGAGACAATGATGGTCAAAAACCGTGTAACATACACGACTTTTGGTACTTACGTCTTTAATCTCTTGTGCTGATAATGCACCTGGAAGATCCTGCTTATTGGCTAATACTAACAGTGTTGCACCTGCTAATCGCTCTTCTTCCAACAAAATATTTAATTCATCCTTACAAGCATCTAATCTCATTCTATCAGCAGCATCTACGACCCAAACAAGTCCATCAGTACTTTCGAAATAATTCCTCCAATATGATCTTAATGACTTTTGTCCACCAACATCCCATAAGTTTAATGTATATCCTAATTAAGAGAAAATTTTAATGAATTTTCCAATTATGACTCATAATTTTCTTACCTCTATGTTCTAATGTTTTTATATTAAATCCTAATGTCGGTGATATTGTATCGATTGGCTCGCCATTAAATCTCTTTAGAATTGTTGTCTTTCCTGCATTATCTAATCCTCTAATAGTTAAATTACACAAATTAATTTTTCACAAAACAGATGATCATAAAAATTTCAATTCTTACAGCAATAAAATTCTCATTTCCTTTTCCTTCTGTCTCATCTTCTTTAGTACGGTGAGAAAACCCATTTTGAATGTCTAGATTACTTGATTATAGCTTATAATATCACAAAAATCAATTTTTAATTTTTTATACATACAATTTTTTTAATGTTTTGAAAAACTTTTAAAATTGTAAAATCCGTTAGATAGTTCGTAAAAATAACGGTTTACTTAGATTCAAATAAAAAGGGGTAGAAAACTCCGGTTTTGTTTACATTTGTAATTGTTGTATTTCAGTGTTTTTAAAAAACTTATAGACATTTAATTGAATTAGCAATGATTTTTGGCTTAAAAGAAGAGAATTCATTGAACAAATATTACAGAAAGTAGAGGAAAATTGCATAAAAATAGGCATAAGATTTAGCGGTATCAAAGAATTTGAACAATCGTCATAATTCCTACCCTTTGTTTGTTTTCTTCACAAAAAATATAAGAAATTTCAGTAAAAACTTATTTTAATTAAATTCAGTGAATTTCTCAATTAAGTGCGATTCAAAATAACGTAATAAAATGCATAGATTTGCGGGCTAGCAAGATATCAAAAGGACATAACAAAATTAGTAGTTAAAAGTGCTTAAAAAGTGTTAAAATTATAATCAAAATCAAATTTACTATAATCCGCGACTAAAGCAATTGAAAAAAATGTCTGCAGAACCAAAACGTGTTTCATTTATGACAATTGATACGTCTAGTGACTTCCTAAAGAAACCTGAAAAGGATACAACAGCCGGCAATACAAAGAACAAGAGTTTTCGACTTGATTTAGAGATTTTTGAGCCCGATGAATATAAATTTCCCGAATTTAATTACAAAAAACTTATTTACATAGAAAAGGTATGAAAAAAGTTTCATCTGTGTGATGCGGGGACATGATGAAGGAAGAAGAAGAAGGAGAAAAGAATCCATATATACACAAAAAGTGTACATTTTTATGACATAAATTACGTTCTCTCTTTTTGTTTTGTGTTCCTTTATGCCAATTATACTATTTCGCGTTATCAATCTAGTCTTTTTCTTCTTCCTCCCACTTCCATTAGTTAATATGTTTCGACATTTAATTGCTACGGGTCATTAACTGTGTGAATAATTTTATTATTATTTCTTTTTATTTTTCTCATATTAAAAAAAAATTTGCATTGATGGCAGAAAAAAGTCAAGAAATTGGCAAAATTACCGAATGGCACACACAATGATGATCCTTTGGCAGCTGATGACGATGATGTTGCACGAATTGCGAGAGAAATGGAGGCAAAATATGTAAGTTGAGTTTTTTTGGTACATAAACATCGTAAATGAGTGTGAAAGAGATGGCAAGATGGTATATGTGTAAATTTTTTTATGAATGAAAATTACTCTTTAATTTGTTGGTTTTACATACTTTATCTGTATTTTTAAGCTTTAAAAAAGAGAATTAAATTAACCACATATTTAAAAACCACTATAGAATTGAATTTCCATTGAATTTTAAGAAATATTCAATCAGTCACGTTTGCTCTATTATTGCCATCTCTTTCTACATTTATGTTTCACACATTTATGTTTACTATATTTTGCCGCTATATTTTTGATTTTTAGGGTACGGGAAGTTCATACAGTAAGTCAAGTCGAATGGATTTTGATCGAGGAATCGGATATGACGATAATGATTCATTCATAGATAACACAGAAGCTGTAAGTTTAAATTGTCAAAACTTATGAAGAGTTTAATTAATCAATCACGATTTTCTTAATTTCAGTATGATGAACAAATACCCGAAGACATTGAGACAGTTCGTGGTGGATTTTATATTAATAGTGGCCTCTTGGAGTATAAGAAAATGCCGAATTTTGAACGTCCTGGCGATGAAATTAGAATGCCAAAAGCAAAGAAACGTGTACTGTCCACATCGAGTGAATCAAGTGGATCGGATCATGAAAATGATCAGCAACAAAATAAATCGATTGTACCAGAAAAGTCTAAAAAGAAAAAGACACATATAGAGAAGAAAATTAAGTCAGCAACATCGTCATCTGATGAGCAAGGAAAGGCAGCAAAAAAATTAAAGAAAGAAAAACAAGAAAAATTAGAAAAGCAGGATAAACCTGAAAAACCAAAGGAAATTGTACAGGCACCAGTTGTAGCTAAAGAAGCAGACAAGAAAAAGTTTACAGAAAAGGAATCGACGGATGACAGCAAGAAAGTAATTAAAACGACAACAGTTAAAGATATGTTGCGTGCAAAACGCGATAATCTACGAAAATTGGAGCAAGGGAAATCGAGTGGTGGAACAACAACAACAACAGACAATGATGATGATGATGGAAGTGAATCTGTCAGTAGTCTTGCCGTATCAGAATCTTCCCATGAAAGTAATCAAGAAGAAGTGCCGGTAAATGGATCAACAGCAGTAGCAGTAACAAAAGAATTGTCATTTCCAGCAAATTTCTCGCCTGAACTTGTTCAACTCATTACAAATCTTAAGCAATATGCTGAAAGTACTGCCAAGAATAATTCAAATTTCTTTGATAATCATGTAAAAGAGCAGTTGATTGCTATCGATGGAGTAGCAAAATCACATAGTACACAAGTTCGTGTACAAGTCTATCTTCAATTAGAAACATTTATACCATGTACGAGAAAGACAATTTTAGCGAAAGTAAGTCGATATCGTACACAACAAGCAGATTCAAAGGTCAAAACGGAAATTAAGAAATTAAAGACATTAATTAATACAACAATGCCGGATTTAGTGAGAAAGTATGATGAAGATTACAAGACGTATGAGAATTTAAAGAATATTCAGCATGTTGTTGGAGATAGCTCATTGGAACATAAAGCACCTCGCAAAAAATATCATTGGCATGATAATTCACGACAAATACTCAGTGACATTGTTCAATTAATTCAAGATTTATATAAAGTATCAAAAGTAAAGAAGGAAACGATTGATGAATACACGACAAAGTATTTAAAGGATCATTTAGTGCCATTATGGCCAGAAGGTTGGATAAAATTGGAAGATTTTACAAAGGAACTTGAAAGGAAGAAGAAAAAGGATGCAAAAGTTGCTTCTTCATCACAAATACTTAATCAATCAATTACATCCACAAATGGCAAACAGCCAACAACAGCTCAATCACAACAGCATCACCAAAATAAGACTGAAATGAAAATTAAAATAGAAACTGCTGAAAGTATCGCATTACCAACATTAAATGGTAAATCAACAGGTTCTGGAGTTCAATTATCACCTCAACAAAATTCAATGTCTGTAATAAAGAAAGCGAGTGATCATAGCATAAATAGTATAATGTCATCATCACCATCACCGCCTATTCATTCCTCTAGTAAACCACCACCACCGTCAACGCCAGTTCAAGTTGAATCAAAAACTCGAGTTATTGACCTTGAAAAGCTATCAAGTCCAAATGATTTACTCAAAGTATCACAAAAGGATTTAAATAGAAGTCTGCCAAAATATTCACAACATCCAACGATTGAAATTAGTCCTGAAAAAGTACGCATTTCTGATGGAAGTGATAGTGATTGTGCGATAATTGATAGTCCAATTAAAACAACCATTAAACCTCAACAACAACAGCAGTACCCTCACCATATAAATAATAATAAAATTAACCATTCGTCAATACAGCAACAACAGCATCAACAAGGCGAGATGAAAAAGACCAAAAAACACGATGACAATTACAGTAATTTAATCAAAAACATTGCGTCACTAACGGTAAGTAGATTTAAGGATTTACAATAGTTTTATGGTCTCATTCAAATGATTTTTGAGTTGTCATATATCGAAATATTAATTTCTTTGTCGGAAATTAATTATACAGCATGTCAAGAATCATTTTAAATGCAATAGTCGAATTATATTTCAAAATTAAGGATCAATTTGTTACTGATTGCTGTACTTCGAAAAACTGTAAATTTCATTGACTTATCACTTAATTCCATTCAATCATCATTTACATGAGACCATTCCGATCATATTTTACATATTCAATCATTTTAACCCATTTTAAAATGTCCACATTTTCATTTATTATCTCGTAGGATCCAAAAAAGAATAATCCATCGTTTTTAAGTAATCCACTATCAACATCACTTAATGACCAGAGAAAAATGGATACGTCACACGGTGAGTAATGAATTGTCCTGCATAAAAATTGCACGATGAATGAACGTAATGACTGTGTGTGTACATGTGTGTATCTCTGCTCGTGCTAATATAATCCATTCGATTTACATGTCTGTGTCGATGATAAAAAAAATAATAATAATAATAATAAAAAAAAATTCAAAATGAAAAAGGCATGAATGGAACAGCAACAAATGAACATTTCATCGATTCTCCAAAGATGTTGAAAGGTTACAACAATAATCTCCATTATTCGATAAATGAACTTATTGTAAATACGACAACGAATCGTACGGAGATGGTGAAAGGAAGCAATAGCATGAAGAGGTAGAGGATTACACAATTCTACTTCCAATGCCTTTATTTGAGCTTTTATTTTCTTCTTTTTTTCCCTTTTATTTCTGAAAATCGTTCTTTTGTTTCGTTTTATTAAGCTCTGACTATCAGAAGCAGTATACGAACACAAATAATAATAACAATACAAATCTCGTCCATAATATTTCAGTCATAACATCAACAAATGATGCAGGAAAGAGCAGTTATTCGATGCCACCTGTTTTGAATTTATCGAATAAGAAATAAATGAAAAAGTTCTTGTTTAAGGTTTGTTGTGTCTTGATTACGAGTCTGTTCGACTTTTTTTTGTTGTTCATTTGATTTTTTTGGGCTTATTTCATGCTTCGAGGATGGATTGAGAGGAATTTGAGAATTATTAACTTTAATTCCTTTAATTTTTCATCCCATCTCTTTTCATAATTCTGCTTTTAGTTTTTCTTGAGTGATTTTTTTGTTTTGACGCATTGAGCATTTTTCACAAACAATTCTGTTCTGTTTTTAAATGTATCATATGATTTCTAATCCATTATAATTTCTTTTTCTAAATTTTGTTCAGGCTTTGAAGGCTCGGAGTCGGAGACTGATTATTTCTTTTCTGAATTTTTAAATAAATACACAAAGCATCAAGCGGAGAACACTTGAGACTCTTTAAATACGCTATTATAATTTTTTTTTTGTTGTAGTTGACCTCCTCATTCCCAATTCTTTAATAATTTGTTTTCTTATGAGTCATGCTTTTTAATTTCCCCAAGGTAATCATCAATTTTATTTTTCTTTTTTGATTGAGATTATTATTTTTATTTAACTATTAATAATGCTAACAATGCACTTAGGGATTTTACTTTTGGTTTTTTTGGTCACATTTTATTTTCTAATTTAAAGCGCATTTTTTTGCAATTAACAAAATTTAGTGATATGAATGAAATTTTGAGTGTATCTAGAGGTAATTTAGTCAGTTATTATATCTCCCTTTTTTGCTATTCCTTCAAATTTTCTAAGCTGACAGTTTGTGGTATGTCATATGGTTGTGTCACTTCGAAACAACTTGTCACTTGTTACACACAACACATGTCACATTTTCAAAAAAACGAACTTTTTAATGCTAGAATTATGACAGTAACTTATGTCGCATGGATGTATGACGTGTCACACATTTGCATACAACATGTCACATGATCACACGGTTCAAAATTAATCACTTCTGACGTCCATCAAAAATTTTGATTTTTAACCCCCCCCCCCTTTGTCACAAAATCTCCAAACAAATAATCTATTGTTTAAAACTGTCACACAGCTTCGGACCCCCTGCCCCGTAAAAAAATGGACATCAATTTTTAAATCTTCTCTAAATTTTCAATTATTTTTCCTAAATTTAAAAACAATCTGAACTGGATACACTCATAAACGAAATGATTTAACCATTGAATGTTTTAAAAGTGCGCTCAATTCACATTTCATTAATGACAGTTTTGCTTGCTCTAATTCCTTTAAATAATAATTTTTCTAATAACATTCTCAATTGTTCAATTACAGATTAGTGTAACGTAAGAATCTTTTGCCTAAAAAAGTTGAAATTGTAGCAACGGAATGAAGAAAAACTCTCAAAACAGCAAATAACAATGATGTTAAGTTACACACACAAGAGGAATGGAATTTTTTTTTTAATTTATGCGTGAGTTTGTCTCATAAAGTTCTGACATTTGCTGCCAAATATGCTTACAACAGTGTTTATGAATATATTTATTATTTATGATTTTCTACTGTCTTAACTTTCAAGTGGAAGCATGAAAGCTATTTTTTTTCTATAATTTTATTTTTATTATTTATTATTTTTGACTTTAAATTGATGGAATTTGTCAATGTTATTGCATTTTTTAATCAAATTTACTTTTTATAAGGAATAATCTTCCACTATTCAGCAACAAACTAGCCGATCATTTTTAAGTACCGACACTAGTTATATGTAACAATTCATTTTGTAATTTCAACATTTGTGGAAGAATTTAATGTTAAAAAAATACTTTATAAAAAAAACTTTTTAAAAAACCACGTTTTTCGCGTGGACTAAAAAGTAGAAAATAACTTTGTTTTGGATTAAATATAATTTTCTTTAAAAAATTTAATGTTTCAAAATTTTTTTGTTGATTCAAATCGCATATGACCTAGTACGACTTAATGTTATCGTATACTTTGACAACCAAAAACGTGGGCGCATTACTTCACAATGAACAGTTGTTTACAATAGATTATAGTTTGAAAAATTTTAATGCAATTTAGAAACTTCAATTTAAATACTTTTTCTTTAATGCGCCCACGTTTTTGGTTGTCAAAGTATACGATAACATTAAGTCGTACTAGGTCATATGCGATTTGAATCAACAATAAAATTTTGAAACATTAAATTTTTTAAAGAAAATTATATTTAATCCAAAACAAAGTTATTTTCTACTTTTTAGTCCACGCGAAAAACGTGGTTTTTTAAAAAGTTTTTTTTTATAAAGTATTTATTTTCTACTTTTTAGTGTTATAAAGAGCAAAAAGTAAAAAAGTATTTTAAAAATTTTTTATAACTTTTTATGAGCTTTTGATGATCTTTTTGTAAAAGGAAAAATTACAGTGAAATTTTTTTGTCACAAAATCCGATAAAATTTTTTCTATCGCTCGAACATTTTTACAGTTGCCATATGAATTAAAAGTCTGGGTACGTATTTGGAAAATTTTCACACCTTCACTCGCTTCGCTTCGTTCAGGATGTAAAAATTTGTGAGCTTCGCTCAACCTGGTTTGAACTACGTTCAAACTTTTTATGTTCGAGCTTCGCTCGAACATTTTTACAGTTGCCATATGAATTAAAAGTCTGGGTACGTATTTGGAAAATTTTCACACCTTCACTCGCTTCGCTTCGTTCAGGATGTAAAAATTTGTGAGCTTCGCTCAACCTGGTTTGAACTACGTTCAAACTTTTTATGTTTCGAGCTTCGCTCGAACATTTTTACAGTTGCCATATGAATTAAAAGTCTGGGTACGTATTTGGAAAATTTTCACACCTTCACTCGCTTCGCTTCGTTCAGGATGTAAAAATTTGTGAGCTTCGCTCAACCTGGTTTGAACTACGTTCAAACTTTTTATGTTCGAGCTTCGCTCGAACATTTTTACAGTTGCCATATGAATTAAAAGTCTGGGTTCGTATTTGGAAAATTTTCACACCTTCACTCGCTTCGCTTCGTTCAGGATGTAAAAATTTGTGAGCTTCGCTCAACCTGGTTTGAACTACGTTCAAACTTTTTATGTTCGAGCTTCGCTCGAACATTTTTACAGTTGCCATATGAATTAAAAGTCTGGGTACGTATTTGGAAAATTTTCATACCTTCACTCGCTTCGCTTCGTTCAGGATGTAAAAATTTGTGAGCTTCGCTCAACCTGGTTTGAACTACGTTCAAACTTTTTATGTTCGAGCTTCGCTCGACCATTTTCAAATTTTACTTTATGAATCCAATATCTGCAGTTGACTATTACAAATTTCAAGAATGTTAGAGGTAGAGGATTACAGGAATGTTGAATTTCACTTCACTAAGCTTTGTCTGTTCGACTATTATATTCGCTTCGTTCCGTTCGACTGTTAAAGATTACAGGAATGTCGAACTCCACTTCGCTTCGCTTCGTTCCGTTCGACTATCATAGATTACAGGAATGTCGAACTCCACTTCGCTTCGCTTCGTTCCGTTCGACTATTATAGATTACAGGAATGTCGAACTCCACTTCGCTTCGCTTCGTTCCGTTCGACTATCATAGATTACAGGAATGTCGAACTCCATTTCGCTTCGCTTCGTTCCGTTCGACTATTATAGATTACAGGAGTGTCGAACTCCACTTCGCTTCGCTTCGTTCCGTTCGACTATTATAGATTACAGGAGTGTCGAACTCCACTTCGCTTCGTTCCGTTCGACTATTATAGATTACAGGAATGTCGAACTCCACTTCGCTTCGCTTCGTTTCGTTCGACTTTTATAGATCACAGGAGTGTCGAACTCCACTTCGCTTCGCTTCGTTCCGTTCGACTATTATAGATTACAGGAATGTCGAACTCCACTTCGCTTCGCTTCGTTCCGTTCGACTATTATAGATTACAGGAATGTCGAACTCCACTTCGCTTCGCTTCGTTCCGTTCGACTTTTATAGATCACAGGAATGTCGAACTCTACTTCGCTTCGCTTCGTTCCGTTCGACTATTATAGATTACAGGAATGTCGAACTCCACTTCGCTTCGCTTCGTTCCGTTCGACTATCATAGATTACAGGAATGTCGAACTCTACTTCGCTTCGCTTCGTTCCGTTCGACTATTATAGATTACAGGAATGTCGAACTCCACTTCGCTTCGCTTCGTTCCGTTCGACTATCATAGATTACAGGAATGTCGAACTCTACTCCGCTTCGCTTCGTTCCGTTCGACTATCATAGATTACAGGAATGTCGAACTCACAAAATGAGATCCAGTGAGCATTCATGATCATAAAATGAGAATAAGTAAGCATTCATGATCATAAAATGAGATCCAGTGAGCATTCATGATCATAAAATGAGATTAAGTAAGCATACATGATCATAAAATAAGATCCTATGAGCATTCATGATCATAAATTGAGATCCAGTGAGCATTCATGATCATAAAATGAGATCCAGTGAGCATTTATGGTCATAAAGTTAGATCCAGTAAGCATTCATGATCACAAAATGAGATCCAGTGAGCATTCATGATCACAAAATGAGATCCAGTGAGCATTCATGATCACAAAATTAGAATAAGTAAGCATTCATGATCATAAAATGAGATCCAGTGAGCATTCATGATCATAAAATGAGATTAAGTGAGCATTCATGAACATAAAATGAGATCCAGTGAGCATTTATGTACGAATGATATGCAGTAATCATACTTGTCCATCAAACAAGATCCAGCAACTTTTTATGTCCTCTAAATGAAGATCCAGTAAATATTTATGTCCTTTAAATTAGATTTAGTCACAATTTCAGTCACAAAACACAAAACAACAATTAATTTAATTAATTTTCAAAATGAGATTTAATTTTGTTTACAACAAAGGGAGTCCACTTTTCAAAAAATTTACCCTTTAAATAAAATGATTTTCAGTGCAATATTTATAAAACAGAAATAAATAGTATAAACATTATTGATTAAATGTTCATATACAATCATTAACTAATTGATATTTTGATGTTTTGTTGTATTTTTCGTGATTTTTTAAAATATTGAACAATTTTTAATATTGAAGACCCCCTTGTTTTTTTTTCGTTTTGACCGTTATTTAAAAATTTAAATCTTTACTTTGAGATTCCATGAAAAAAATATTTTTATGATAAGATTTCATCATAAAACAGCTTTTAAGTAATGAAATTAATAATTGGTAATATTAATTAATATATAAAGAATCATTTAAGATTATGTTCATCATCTAACACATGATGTATGAAGCAAAGAAAGCACATACATCATTGATGTCGGATTATTTTTTCCTTATTTAACTTTTAATATTTAATTATAATTAAATGATGCATTTTTTAAATATGAAAACGATGGAATATGAAAATGTCCATTGGAATACATGCATGTAAAAAAAATCAGCCCAAACGGAGCAGTAGAAGTGGTCGAAAAATCGATCGACTTTTTTGCTCTCGACAGATAAACAGAGAGACAGAAAAGAAAGCAAGTTAAGAAAAACGTGGTAATTAGACAAGATGAAGGAATTATCGCATTTTTGTATAAATTGTAATATAGTTAAATAGTTATTTATGAAAAATGAAAAATAAATGAAATAAGAAAATAATTTAAAATTCAAACTTTTTGCTCTTTATTTATTTTAGGGGTCGTTCACTTATGATGTCCGACTTTTAGGAGGGAGGGTGGTCTGAGGCTGTGTGATAGTTTTAAATAATTTGATTTTTTTAATGAAGATTTTGTGACAGAGGACGGGGGGAGCGATTAAAAAATTCTTGTTTTTGTTTGGCATCATAAGTGAAGGTCCCCTCATGTAATTTTACAGAGAAATGTGTTCCTTTGTGAAAATTAGTAAAGTATTTAATGCGTGATAAAAAAAAATCAATTATTTCATAATAAAATTTATTTGATTCTTCGTGATTAAATCTTATAAAAGAATATCCCTTATTTTTTTTATTTATTGACTAAATTAGAATAACCTAAGATTTACCTAACTAAAAAAATATCACAATCATTGATCATTGTTAATCGAAATTTTGCTTAACACGATTTTATGTCAATTTTTTAAATCATATTTTTTTCGATAATTTAAATTAAACTGCACATGCTGCCATGTTGTAGTGTCATGACAACCAGAATAAGATTAATGTTTCGTGATTTCACTTCAACGAACATTTGTCAACGCACAAAAATCACATTTCAATATGTTCACATTCATTATTTAATTAAAATCGTGTATTTATAAGGACTTTTATATTTTGTTGAATAAAATAATTAATTTAATTATAATTAATTTGTCGGAATGTGGGAAGAGTTCCCTTGATGTAAATTTGGTCTTGATTTTATCTGAAATTAATTTTAATTTGCAATTCTATTAAATTTAAATGTTTATTTCATTATTGCCGTATAAAGTTTGTTTAAGATGACTTAATCGATGGTTGTTTTATGATTTTCGACTTAAATTCAATAGGGTTCGAGACTTCAAAATTTGAAAAAAGAAATGGATGCAAAAACAAAAAATTCTAAAGTCTATGTGCCAAAAAAAATTTCCAAATAACCAACAATAATCTAACAAATTAATCACGCAAGGATCAATCAGCAAATAAATAAAAACTGTCCATTTAACACATGCAAATGTTATGATTTCTGAAAAATCACCGTTCGCATAAAAATCATTATTGGGCAATTATCACGAAACAAACAGAAAAAAATGTTTTAGTGATTTTTCAGTGGTATATACACACATACGCAAAAAATAGCAGCCATATGCACATCGACGGAAAATTGATGATTAAAAAAAAATCTGTTCAGCAAGCAAAGTAGCGAGAAAAATGAAAATTAATTTCAATTTATGAGCTTCATTGATTTTTAAATAATTATTGCCATACAATGAGTAGGTTGAGCTGTTATTGAGAGCTTATTTGTTAATTAATTAAATATTTCAATGCGTAATTAGAGCAGTGAGTTTGTGTGGAAACTTTATGAATAGCATCAAGTCATTTTCATGAATGTGTTATTGCTACCCGTGATTTATGTTTTTAGCAAGGTAATTATGAGATTTATTGGGTAAATTAGCAGAACTGTTGGTTAAATATAATGAGCTTATATGGGGCTGCACACTTAGTACGTTCGCTTTTTAGGGGGAGGGGGTGGGGGTCTAAAATTTTATAACAGGTCAAACAAACGAAATAAATTTTCATACAAAAAACGTAGCAAGAGGGGCGGGGGGTCTAAAAAAATCATTTTTTGCGTAACGTACTAAGTGAACGGTCCTTATGAACCCTATGATTATTGATGAAGTTTTTGTAGTAATTTGAGGATTGATAAAAAAAACCAAAAGCTTTAAACTGATATTTTGTATTTTTAAATTTTTAAGTTCATATTTCAAAGCGAAAATTATTTAAAGTTTCAAATTTAAAAAAATTACATCAAATTAAAATTATTAATCTGAAATTGCACCCGAATTTGGAAATAAATCTACAAAAATTTTAAACAAGAACAAAAAGCTAAAAAAAAACCTAATTAAATCTCAAAAAAAAAATGAATCAAAAAAACTGGAAAATTAACTTACAAGTAAAATTTATGTTCAAAACTTTTTCCATAAAATTGAGAATAAAAAACATAAAATTTTCCCATTGTTGTAGAAAAAAAAAAACTTTCCCATCTGTAATAATTCATTTAAGATCATTCATCAACTACCGGTAACATATTTTTTCAAAAGCCAAATTGCAATAACAACTTTACGGTATGTTTGCATGTTTTATCCTCGAGTGTGAGATGGACATTGTACACAAAAAAAACCACTCATACAGAAAAAAAGTCATTTAATGGATGTTGGTGGACATGTGAGAGAAAAAAAAAAACACGACTTACATAGAAAGCCACGAACTTCCACGCCACTTGCTCATAGACATTTGAACTGATAGATTACAGTATATATAATAAAATATAAAATATGAATTGAAACTTTAATCCTGCTAAAATCCTACTAAAGACTTTTAAAGTCCTGCTCATATATTATACGATTGGGAAATATTTTCACGCTTTCGCTATGCTTTGTTCAGGATGTAAAAATTTGTGAGCTTCGCTCAACCAAGTTTGAACTGCGTTCAAACTAATTGTTGTTCGAACTTTGCTCGAACATTTTTAATTAGATCACTCCACTTCTCCGTTCCGTTCGACTATTATAGATTACAGGAATGTCGAACTCCACTTCGCTTCGCTTCGTTCCGTTCGACTATTATAGATTACAGGAATGTCGAACTCCACTTCGCTTCGCTTCGTTCCGTTCGACTGTCATAGATTACAGGAGTGTCGAACTCCACTTCGCTTCGCTTCGTTCCGTTCGACTATTGTAGATTACAGGAGTGTCGAACTCCACTTCGCTTCGCTTCGTTCCGTTCGACTATTATAGATTACAGGAATGTCGAACTCCACTTCGCTTCGCTTCGTTCCGTTCGACTATTGTAGATTACAGGAATGTCGAACTCCACTTCGCTTCGCTTCGTTCCGTTCGACTATTATAGATTACAGGAATGTCGAACTCCACTTCGCTTCGCTTCGTTCCGTTCGACTGTCATAGATTACAGGAGTGTCGAACTCCACTTCGCTTCGCTTCGTTCCGTTCGACTATTGTAGATTACAGGAATGTCGAACTCCACTTCGCTTCGCTTCGTTCCGTTCGACTGTCATAGATTACAGGAGTGTCGAACTCCACTTCGCTTCGCTTCGTTCCGTTCGACTATTGTAGATTACAGGAATGTCGAACTCCACTTCGCTTCGCTTCGTTCCGTTCGACTATTGTAGATTACAGGAATGTCAAACTCCACTTCGCTTCGCTTCGTTCCGTTCGACTGTCATAGATTACAGGAGTGTCGAACTCCACTTCGCTTCGCTTCGTTCCGTTCAACTGTCATAGATTACAGGAATGTCGAACTCCACTTCGCTTCGCTTCGTTCCGTTCGACTTTTATAGATTACAGGAATGTCGAACTCCACTTCGCTTCGCTTCGTTCCGTTCGACTATTATAGATTACAGGAATGTCAAACTCCACTTCGCTTCGCTTCGTTCCGTTCGACTATTATAGATTACAGGAATGTCGAACTCCACTTCGCTTCGCTTCGTTCCGTTCGACTATTATAGATTACAGGAATGTCGAACTCCACTTCGCTTCGCTTCGTTCCGTTCGACTATTGTAGATTACAGGAATGTCGAACTCCACTTCGCTTCGCTTCGTTCCGTTCGACTGTTATAGATTACAGGAGTGTCGAACTCCACTTCGCTTCGCTTCGTTCCGTTCGACTATTATAGATTACAGGAATGTCGAACTCCAATTCGCTTCGCTTCGTTCTGTTCGACTGTCATAGATTACAGGAATGTCGAACTCCACTTCGTTTCGCTTCGTTCCGTTCGACTGTCATAGATTACAGGAGTGTCGAACTCCACTCTACTTCGCTTCGTTCCGTTCAAACCTTTCAGTACTATTAAATAAAATCTTCTAACTTTACATTATTAAGTTTCATAAGCATTCATGATCATATAATGAGATCAAGTTAAAATTCATGATCATTAAATAAGATCTCGTAAGCATTCATAATCATAAAATGAGATCCAGTGAGCATTTATGATCATAAAATGAGATCCAGCAACTTTTTATGTTAAATAAATGAGATCCAGTAAATATTCGTGATCAAAGAATGAGATCCAGTAAGCATTCATGATCACATAATAAGGTCCAGTGAGCATTCATAGTCTTAAATTGAGATCCAGTGAGCATTCATTGTCATAAATTGAGATCCAGTGAGCATTCATGATCAAAGAATGAGATCCAGTAAGCATTCATTACAATTAATTGAGATCCAGTGAGCATTCATGATCAAAGAATGAGATCCAGTAAGCATTCATGATCATATAATAAGATTCAGTAAGCATTCATAGTCATAAAATGAGATCCAGTGAGCATTCATTGTAATTAATTGAGATCCAGTGAGCATTTATGATCATAAAATGAGATCCAGCAACTTTTTATGTTAAATAAATGAGATCCAGTAAACATTTTCTCCCTTTTGATTTAATTAAGCATGATCCAGTGACTTTTAAGTCTTACATTGTCTTTAAACTTCTACAAATGATTGTTTTCATACAAATTTTACGTACGTAATTTTACGTAACGTAAAGTTTACGTAACGTATGAAAACGTAAACAAATTTTTTTAAAATTTTTTGTCAATCTTTTTAATGCTGTAACTTCTTACAGAAGCATCATAGGTATAAACATAGCCGAGATTATTTGTAGCTCCTATGTTAAACTTTCATTTTATGCCACTTATCATTACTAACAATTAAAATCCAGGTCTGAATCAAAAACCACGCAACTCTTGCAGAATTTGCAGTTTTTTGCATTTTTAGGTCACTTAATGGACATAAAGTTCAGATTTTATTCAGCACAATTTTGTTTTTAGGTACGATCTATCAAATCAAATGAAAGAAATTCTTAAAAAATGCTTCCTTAAGAAATTTTCCATACAAAAGTATGGATTTTTAACGGTTTTTTGCGTCTAGTTCCAACAAAACGGAAGTGACCGGAACTAAACATACTTTAGGTGATAGATATTCAAATTACCAATCGAACGAGACCAAAAACGTCATGATTGGTGCTTCCGTTGGCTCACAAAATAAAAAAAAAATGAAATTTTGAAACTTACCCAAATACAATAACTTGCACGCTATGCGTGGAAGTTAATTATCAAAAATTTATTAAAAACTTTACCAATCTGTGACGCTAATTAATGTTCACAACACAAACTGCCTGTTCTTTTGAGCCTCCAACCGTCGAGTACCTTGTAATCACATATTGGACAACATGAAGAGTTGGGATCCAGTAGAAAAAAAAATTATATTTATTTTGTCCATAAATGAAAGTTATAATTAATTGCTTTTTGTTGTGTGCACATTGAACAAAAAGTAACGAGTATGATGAGTTGCTGGATTAAGGAGATATTTATAGCGCAAAAGCTCATTTTTTTATAAAAAATTGTTGAAGTTTTATTAATTTTCAATATGCTCATCAACTTCTGATTTTATCCTTAATCTAGCTACATATTTGATTCTAACTACAAACTCATTAAAATTTGAAATATTATGCAAAATTCCTTATTTTTCCATCTTTAATTATCCTTTAAAACTTTGAAAAAGCCATGCATTAAAAAAATTCCGTCCAGCAAAAAAAGTTTAATTTTCAAGGCTAAAAAAAAGAAAAATTCACAATAAGCATTTTTCCTCAAATAGAAACTCTCATTCATCGCTAGATAGACAGTCATGCAAAAAAAATCTCAGCATATCTGCTTGAAAATCGCAATAATTCAACCGGAAGAGCATATGTATAAATAGCAAGTGGTATGAATTTTTTTTCGCATGAACACATTATGCTATATGAAAGTATCATTAATTATTTCATACATGATAGATGGATGAATGGAGGATGTGCATGAACAAGAGAGCTAAAGACTGAGAGAAAAAAAAGTCGAAATGCTTTGTAATTAGATAAACTTTTATTGAAAAGTTTTTTCTAGATACTTTTCATGTATGATTATGATTATGATGATGATAATAGTATCCTTAGTAATGAGATAGCGCCAGATGAATGAGTGGAATTAATTGATATTTAATTAAAAGTCAGAATAATTTTATGAAATGAATTGGAAGTTAGGGAAAAGTGATTATGAAATTTTTTGATGAATTAGGAATTTTTATTGATTACTCATTGTTGTATGCTGGAGTGTACTTCTGGATGAGTGTACAGGATTGAACACAGTTGTTTATAATAATAATAATTAAATGAATCGTTTGGGGGTTATCAAGTCAGCATGAGATGTTAGTAAACAATGCAAAAGTAGCTTTTTATGCTGAATAGGAGTAAACTAAAATCAAAATAATCGATTTTATGGAATTTTAAATAAATTGTTGATTATGCTTTTCTGATTACCTATTTAAAATTTGCTTTATTATTAAAGTTAATAAAAATTGATCTAAAGGTTCCAAAATATGGGAAATAAGTCAAAATTGATGAAATTCGATGACCCAACCAAATAATTTTCAATCATTTGTGATTCATCATAAACTGTAATAATAAATTTTAAAACGTTCGGCTATTTACACTTTATGTATGCATTCACAAAATTCAATCCACCCAATTTACTATCCATATTGAATAAATTTTAAATTGTAAAAACTCAATTCGTAAAACCTTCTCAGATTTCCAGAAAGGCGATTATGTGAACATTTTAACACATCCAAATCGGATTTCAACATTCTCGTCTATCCAAAGCAATAATCCAATTGCAAAATTCTGCTAGAGAATGAAGAAGTAGAAAAAAAATGTAATTATTTTATTTTTCGCATTAATTTTAATCTTTTTTTTCCACTTTTTCCTTTTCTCTTTTCATTAAAAAAAAGAAAATAGTAGAGGAATTGAATGTTTGCAACAGGATAAGCGAGTGAAAAGGAGGCAAAAGGAAAAGTTTAAGTTACGGAGGGAAGCAATTTTATCGGAAGGTTTTACAGTCGATTTCACAATTCCATTTTAATCGAATATCTTTAAGCTGTGATTTATTTTAGCTTATTCTTTATTTGTATTGGTGATTTATTGTGGCTGAAAAGAAGAAGAATAGGTGGTGGATGGGTACAGAAGGGATAGAAGTTTTGATTTATTGATAACAGTAAGTTCAATTGAGATTTTTTAATTTAAAATTTGAGTTGGAATCTAAACATATCTTCACGTTCCTATAATGTTCAGTGGAATGATAATAAGAGATCTTTAGAAAAATTTTAAATCGTTGTCTAAATATCCAAGGAATTTGCTACATTATGTACTACAATAATTATTAAAGCAACATTACAATTGTAATTAATAACTGAAAATACCACCACTTATTTATACTGAAATTAAAATTAAATTGCTAATTTCCATCCCTTGCCAAAAGAGCGGAATGAAAATTCTACAGAAAATCCACTAAATAAATAAATGCATTCCATTTAAAGCTTGTAAAGCTTCCTTCTTCATCTCATTGCACATTCATATATGAATCAATGTTCCTTGTTCTTTATTTTCATATCGTCGTTTTGGCTTCCGCTGTATGTGCAAATAAAGTCACTCAAGTGGAAAAAAGTGCAATTGCAAATATGAGAAATGCTTGCGAATTGAAAAACAAAGTTTTGAAATTAAGTTTTATCTGCAAAGCATAACGAGAGATGAAAATGTGAGGGGGGTAAAAGAAGCGAAAATATTAAAATGTCAAAAATTATTTCGCACTAAAGCTCGAAAAAGAGTTGGAAATTTTTTTTAAAATTAAAAAACTTTTACTATTCATGTGAATGAGATGCGATGAAAATAATGGTTCAATGATTTTAGAGGAAAATGAAAAGGAATCAAGATTTTTAGGAGGGGAAATGGCGAAAGGTGAATGGGAGGAGTTTGGATGATTTTGGTTGAAATTACAGAAAAATTTAAAATTTATCATTTTTTTTTTAAAAATTCAAATTTAATAAACTTTTTAAAATTTTATTTTATTATTTTATTTATTAAAATTTCACATTACTCTATAAATTTGAACCATCTCAAAGTTTAGCATTCTAGTTTTAAAATTGAATCAAATATGAAAACTTTATGATTGCAATAAATAAACAACATTAAGTTACAAGATGATTGGCAACTTATATTAAATTAGAATCAAAATTACATCAAGGAATTTCACTGACTTTGTTATGAAAAATATATTTTCTTTAAAAAAATCAATATGAAAGCTTAGTTGCTATTTTGTTTACCACAAAAACTTTTCACATTCTTTATTTTTTTAATACAATTTTTTTTATTTATTTCATGAGAAAATGAAGCAGCAGATTGTAAAACTTTTCCAATCGATTGAAAATGAAGGCAACAAAAAAAAATAAAGTTTTAGTAAGTTTGCAAAAAAAAAGCTTAAAAAAGTCAATTTCTCAATACATCTTTTATAAATGTCATCTCACTTTTCTTACTTCCTATCCTTCGCCTCGTTGACTGTGTATCTCATATTGATGACGAAATGCTTCTGCAGCAAATTGAAAAATCATTTGTCAATTGACAATATTGTGTTGAAACTTTTCTTAAGTCGTAATAAAAATGAATGCAAAATAAGAAGGAAAATGAGATCCTTCCATTCATGGTTTGACAGCTTCAAGTTTTCATGATTGCTATATTTGAATTTTTGTCGTTGTATAGATTGAAGTTGGATATTCATTTGGAATGTATTTTATTAGAAAGCGTTTTTTGAATTCAAAATTTTCATTTTCCTTTTCAAAATATTTTATATTTTAATTTTCATAAGAAATTTTTATTTTTACATACCTAAAAGGTTTAAATCCCTTAAAATTCAAAGTTTAAATTTTTGATTTCTTTAACACATAAAAATTTCAAAAATTCTTTATTTAAAGGTTTCATTTGATTTTTTTCTAAATATTTGAATTTTTATTTCCGGAAAATTTAAATTCCTAAAATATTCTCAGTATCTTAATTCAAACAGACAAAAAGCAAACATCAGCACTTCCAAAACAAGCTTCAAAAGACTAACAAGAGAAAAGAAGATATTGAAACTGAAAATGGGAAATGTTTTTTTAACAATTGTTTCTTTTTTGCATTCTATTCTGTCGATAAAGTTTTTCTTGTTCATTTTTGTCTCGTGACTTTTATTGAGGTGTAAGCTTGATTCTTATTGCATTTAAAAAAAAAATATTTATAAAGTTTGATGTTTTTTATGACACTTTAAGGAATTTATTAAAGTGTTAAATTCTTGAATTTTTTACTGCAGAATATTCAATTTGCTCACATAACATCAAAATTATCTCTTACTGCTGTGTGTATTTTATATTTCGTGCAGCAGAAGAATTTACCTTACCTAATCATATCTCACATCACGTACATACTCAATGAACATTTATACATCTTATATCACATCATTCACTCTCATTTTACATCTGCACCATAAAAATAAAAATTATGATTAAGCTTATGTGTATGTAAATACATGTCAAGTGAATGCAAACGTCACGTAGAATGAGATGATAGATTCACAGCTGCTTCATTACACTAATTTTCATCATGTACATCCATATGACACAATAATAATGCATTTTATTTGATTAAATTAAGGATAGAATGGAAATAAAAATCTCTATGATAGCTGACTATCTCTTAAGTCATCAGTTTAACAATTTATATCTTTTTGAATGATGGCGTTTATTTTATGAATTCCACTTGCATTCATCTTATGATTTAGTAATGACATGTGCAGTTTTATATCCACATCCATTTACCTGATACCTTCAAATTGCTTTTTGATGGATTTTTTCCAGCATTTGTGATGCATAATAATTTACAAGGCACATTAAGATTTTTTAGACTAGCATCAAATTTCATAGTTTGCATGTTCTTATCATGAGTTCTGCATATTTAGCAATTAGTTGAATTTGAATACATTTCTCAAAGAAGCCAGGAATCGAAATGACTTTTGTTAAAATGTTTTTATTCTAACAATTCCTGATTTCGTCATCAATTCACTAAAATAAGATTCTCTTTAGCCCCTTTTATCATAGCAATTGTAAACTTTATTATTCATAGTAAAATTTGTATTTATATCAATTTATATCCATTGTAAAATGCTCCATTTCAAATAATAATCCTGTGAAAATTTGTTCAGCAATGACAATATTTGTAATCGGATTATGTAATTCTACAAAAGATAACCACCGCATTCATTTACATTTATTTTATCACATAATTCCATTAATTTTTAATGCATTAATCACTTCATTATCAGAACATTTTAATTCAAATGACAATGTTGTAATTAATTTTTGAGAGGCGTTACCATACTGGAAATGTCAATAATATTAGCAGCCCATGAAGGACAAAAGTACCGAAATCGTAAAAATGAAAAGGAATGTGTAAGTGAAATGAGTTTCGAGATTAATGTCTGCAATAGAGAACAACAATATTGTTGACTTAAATGCAACATTTCATTTGACGTATATTGAGACAAATGTTTATGGCTGGTTGCAACAAAAGGAATAGAATCAAAATAGAAAGCAGTGAGGAAAGAGATATGGGAAAGTGAGTAAGGTGAGTAGAAGTTGTAGTAGGAAGAATAATGTGTATTGTTGGTACAACTAGGATTTGGTTTAGTTTTAGAACGGATTGAATTTTCATAATGCCTTGAAAGTTCTTGAAAAATTTAAAAGTACAGTCTAGATTAGGTTCAATAAAAGCAAAAATCAGTAGCCAACCAGACAAAGTAGCGAACAAAATAAAATATTTTTATTAGATTCAAGATAACAAAAGTAGAAGAAGAGCAGTAAGAAGACAGGCAAATACAATAGAGACAGAATTTATTGCATATCGTTTTAATATCATTACATAGTTGAATGTCACCAAACACTAATGGAAAAATGTTTGCCTTTGTGCTTTCCTTCTCTCACAATAACATTGCTAGTATAAAACTACAGAAGTTGTTATTGCTATTGCCGTGAAATGAACAGCTAGTAGACTCAATTTTAGATGCTGCAAATTTCTACTTTTACTCGACATTCACATGATAAACGTGCGATAAAGTATTATTGCATTTTCTTTTGCTTAATATGAAGATGAAGTAGCAAATATGCAGTAGTATCTAAAAAAAACATAGAATAAAGAGAATAATGCAAATTTATGTGAGACGATATTCCAATGTCGTTGCCGTCTTTCTTACCATTTTATGAAGATTGACTTCTCTATTTTTCCAGATTATTTTTTATTACAATATTTTTTTTTTATTCAATTGATATTTATTTGCTGCATGAAAAGGGATTTGTTGCAATTGCAATAACTGAACAAATATAAGTGACATGACAATAATACAGCTGGGGATATATTTATGTTTGTACATTACATTTCAAATGCATTATGGAATAATAAATATTTTATGTATTTTTATTTTGCTTGATGCTGAAGCTGAAATGATATAGATTTAATCCTTCAAATTAAATTTATTTGGTTTGAATTATTTTTTTCGAATTAATCCTCTTTAAGAGCTCGTTCACTTATTACGTAACGCAGTGGGGGGGGGGGGGTCGAGAGGAGAACAATAGAATTTCTGAGAATTTCATTGTTCTTTTCTGAAATATGACCGTTATTTTGTTACTTGTTTGTTACGTAATAAATGAACGATACCTTAGGAAGTTTTTATAAATGATGTTCTAATGAAAAAATGTTGTGTTTTTGAAACTAAATTGCATGGATGAAAAACTAGGTAGGTAAAATGTAAAAATATGAAAAAAAATATCAAAAATCTGATGTTTTAGTTAAGAATCTTAAAGTTAGGTAATATTAAAAATCAATAAAATAAAATAAAAATGGATAAAAATTTAAATTTTAAATGCGAATGACATAGTTTTCTAAATATCCCTTAAATTTTGAATATACAGAACTAAAAAAAATTCAAATTGACAATTCATTCAATTCAAGAAATCCTTATTACAATGAAAAATACAATATCAGTAATAAACATGCAAAGACGTGCACTTACTTTATAAGTGATGATGAATGTTGCAGATTTATATGATTAATTTCATAAAACTAATTTACTACCCGCATAACAGGAAGCAAATTATTGGGCTGTTCAAAAAAAAACCGGCCACTTTAGAAAAGTACAAATATCTCAGCAATGAAAGCGAGTTAACGCATGAAATAAAAAGTAAAATGCGTAGTTTTGAAAATAGAATGAACTTTTAGTTAGAAAAGTTTTCAATTGTGTAAGGAAAATTGGAAAAACTCGTGAAAACTTAGCTAACAATGTATATGAAAAATTTAGCATGATTTTTCTCAGAAGTTTTCCACTATTCAAATCCTAACTTACTTACTGTAACATTCTAATCCTATAGAAGATTAACAATCACAATAAGTTTGAATTTTTCCATTAAGAGTTTTCCACGAATCATGAAAAATGTGAAATTTTCACATTTTGAGAAAATTGTTGATTTTTCACTCGTTTTTCACTTTTATGAAAAACTAATTATACTGTTATGATTGTATTACTAACAGCTATAGTTTCCAATAGAAAAACTTTGAAAATGAAAAGCTTTTTGGACATTGGAAAAATCATCGGAAAAACTAAGGAAATCAAAACTTGAGATTTTTCAAAATATACTTGTTCTAATGTGTAGCTATTAGTTATACGATCATAACAGTATAATTAGTTTTTCATAAAAGTGAAAAACTATTGAAAAATCAATAAATTTTTCAAAAATTGAAAATTTCACATTTTTCATGATTTATGAAAAACTCTTGATGGAAAAATTTAAACTTATAGTGATTGTTTATGTTCTCCAGGATTAGAATGTTACAGTTAGTACGCTGGATTTCCTTTAGTGGAAAACTTCTGAGAAAAATCATGCTAAATTTTTCATGTGCATTGTTAGCTAAGTTTTCACGAGTTTTTCCGATTTCCCTTGCACAATTGAAAACTTTTCTAACTGATAGTTCATTCTACTTTCAAAACTACGCATTTCACTTTTTATTTCATGTGTTAACTCGTTTCCATCGCTGAGATATTTATATTTTTCTAAAGAGGCCGGTTTTTTTTTGAACAGCCCAATATTTGCGCATTTAAAATGCATACAAATAAGATTTCCATAATAAGATTATTTCACAGAAATGGGCATCAGAGAGGAAGTAAACTAAAAATAAATAAAAAACAATGAATGTTGGAGATGAAAAAGTGCCTTAATTTATAGTTGACAAGCTTGGGAGATTCTGAATTACAGGAAGAATGAGAGAAGAAAAAAGCACAATTTTTCATGTTCTTTTACTTCCTCCAATCTACTTCTCGTTTCATTTGCCTTCCTTTTTTGTATACTTTTATTGAAACAATAGAAAAATGGAGAATAAAATGAATAGTTTTCACTATGTAATGTATACATAGAGACGGCAGGTAAGGTAAGCAAACTGAAACGATAAAATCTTAAATAAATTTCAGTGTACTTTGTGAGATGTTACAAGGAAAGATTATTGCTAACGCTTAATTTGTCTAGGAGTCTGCAATTCTGGTAATTGATTGGATTAAAAACAAACATGCATCCACAAAAGTGATATTCATTGAAAAATCCATAACTTCCCCGAACCTACAAAGAAGGTAATCATGACTGCCATCACTCAATTTTGTGATGCTATGGTCACTCACATACATTTGAGTGAGTACGCTACTTTACGCCTCGCGATTACAATCACTGATGGCCATCACTATGGTCCTCACTGATGACCTAAAGTTTTCAAATTGAAAGCTTTTTTAGGGCATCACTGATGACCATCAGTGATTGCCATCAAATGATGGTAATCATTAAAAGCTTTTATGAGTACGCTACTTTACGCCTCACGATTACAATCACTGATCGCCATCACTATGGTCCTCACTGATGACCATAATTTTTGAATTTTTTAGGTAATCACATGATTACAATCATGATGGTCATCACTGATTGCCATTACTGACTACAGTTAGTGACATACATTACTAACTACCATCACTGATCGTAGTTGTGATTACCATCACTGAGTACCAAAATTTTAATTAAAAAAAATATTTTTTAATCTTTAACTTTATTATTATTATTATTATTATTTTTTGGCTTAGAGGATGTTTTGTTGGTGTCTGTAATGATAGAAAATTAATTATTATTAATATTAGTAGTGGTTAGTAGTGTTAGAATATTTTTTAATTTACCGATTTTGATGAGATTTGAACCTTCGCCTCCAGATCTTGTTTTGATGAAACCGCACTCTTTATCCTCTAAGCCAATAACTGTAATGAAAAGATATTTGTCGTGCGGCGTTTTGACATTTTTAAATTTCAAATTTTTTGAAAATCAAGTTTAACCTACTTTATGGTTCTAATGAGTATCCTTATTATAATATTACATACTTTAATAAATGCACTTTGGTATATACTCAGTGATTGTAATCATTACTGCCATCACTGAATGCCATCATGGTGATGACAACAGTGATGGAAGTCACTACTGTACTTACTAAAACTTAGAAAATGTTCAATTCACGGTGGACTGAAAATCGATCATTGTTCAACCTAATATTGATACTTTTGTAGTTATTAGTCTTGGACTTGGGATATTCAAAAATGAAGTCAAAAGCTTGGTTAAAAGTTTTTTAATCCATATAGGCACTAGTAAGGACAAAGAATGTGTTTTTGTTACTAATTATTTTCAAAAAAAACTCCCGTGCCTTACTGTGTGCATGAAATATGACAAACTTTTTTTATTCATTCAAAACATACTCTAACTTTCGTATAATAATACAGAAAAATATGAAAATTTTTATTTTTGTAGTCAAAATCTCAAAAAATTGCTATTTTTTTTACATTTTGCCTCTAGCTCTTACAGGTTGATCTTAAAAAAATCTAAAATCTTGTGGTTGTTGTAGCTTATGATTAGACCAACAAAAACATACCAAAAACTTTCGATTTCTCCATCGTTTCTGGGTTTGTTGCCCTATATGGCCTACTAGATGGCCTCGTTAACTTTCAAATGACATTTTTCTTTTAGATCTAATATTGTACCACCAAACTAAATATGAAAATAATTTTTTCCGTTAACTCAGTTCACTAGAGGCTTCCAAAGAGTCTGGTAGTCTTCAAAACAAAAATTCATTTCTCGACAATACCTTCACCAAGTTGTCTGAAACTATTTTTTATGAAGGACAACATTATTATTGATCTTTTACAATTATTGGGTTGGTGACTTAATTATTGGACATTTCTGCAGTACATTTTTAAAATCAAATATCTCGACGACGATTAAAGATATCATAGTGAAATAAAAAGCATTTTGTTCGTTAATATAGTAGTAAGTTTTCTGACTAGTTTGAATTTTCCAACTGTCAAAGGAAAACTCTGTGGAAAATTCGAAAGTCAATAAAAATGTAAAAAAAAGAATACGACAGACTACCGACATTTCATTTCGAATTTCTTCGACATTAAGTTCGATTTCTTCGACATTTGATTCGAATTCTTCGAAATTCCAAAACAAAAGAAATTTTAATAATCAAAATTTGACTCTTTAATGTGAGTTTAGCTTAAAGTTTTAAACTTTAAACTAAACTTTGATGATTAATAAATGATTCTCTTTTGCATTACATATTATACAAGTTAGTAGTAAAGAGAAATTAGAGAATATATTTCAAAAATTTTGATTCACAAAAATTTTGTTATTGTTTACAAAATTTTAATTTAATCAAAAATTATACTTTAACCCATTTGAACAGATAAAAAATGATTATTAATACTAAATAAAGTGTTAATAAACTAAATTGGATGGTTTCTAGTTTGATTTGAGGCATATTAAGAAAACTAATAAAAAATTTAACGACTGGAATTTTTTGAAAAATTTTGAATTTCGGTTTTAACGGAGATATTTGAAATGTCGGTAGTCTGGAATACGATTTCATTGAAACTTTGTTTTTCTACTTTATTTAATCAATTTAAGCTGTTTCTTTATCTTAATACTTAGATTGTGTATTGTTGTTAATGAAACATAACTCTTCAAATTTTCTCTTTACTTTTCCTGTGACATCATTTTGAATTTTCCTTCCAAGGATTTTTGAAAATGTTGAAAATCTCAAATTTCTCTAAAACTATACAACTAATTGAAAATCTAATTATACAGTTGTATTAAGAATATTTATGATTAAAAAATGGCATTTAAAGTTTCCAAAAATATGACATTTTTACATAACTCCAATACAGACCCCAGGGAAATATTTAAATTACGGAACTTTTTATATGCCATTTTTTAATTATAAATATTCTTAATACAACTGTATAATTAGTTTTTCAATTAGTTGTATAGTTTTAGAGAAATTTGAGATTTTCAACTTTTTTCAAAATCCTTGGATGGAAAATTCAAAATGATGTCACAGGAAAAGTAAGCAAGAGAAAATTTGAAGAGTTATGTTTTCATTAACAACAATACACAATCTAAGTATTAAGATAAAGAAACAGCTTAAATTGATTAAATAAAGTAGAAAAACAAAGTTTCAATGAAATCGTATTCTTTTTACACGCTTTTTATTTACATTTTTATTGACTTTCGAATTTTCCACAGAGTTTTCCTTTGACAGTTGGAAAATTCAAACTAGTCAGAAAACTTACTACTATATTAACGAACAAAATGCTTTTTATTTCACTATGATATCTTTAATCGTCGTCGAGATATTTAATTTTAAAAATGTACTGCAGAAATGTCCAATAATTAAGTCACCAACCCAATATTTGGACCCATTTAAATGATATAGTACAATACACATCCAACGAGGTATAAATCATGATATATGGTCAAAATATGACTGAGTTATGGTCATATTTTGAGTACTGAGTCATATTTTGTCAAAATTTTAAGTATATGTAGCAAATTTGGTATCGTTGGAAAGATGCATACTTTAGCAATTCGATAAAATAAAAATCTGAGTTTTGAAAATTCTCAGTAGACCCAAAAACTTCAGTAGAGGATGTATTATCAAATTAAAAAAGTTTGTGAAATGCCATCCACACAGTAAGTCTGAGGAATTTTTTGAAAACTACTAGTACCCAAAACACATTTTAAGTTCTCCTGAGGGGCTATTAAAGTTATATGCCGAAAGTTATATGTTTCTATAATTCCTAAGACCAGGGCTACAAACCATCAAAGTCTCATTAGTTATTTCCAAAAAATCCTTTTTGGGCCCATTGTAATGAGTTTATTGAGTTCCTTTAGTCATTGTAATCATGAAGGTAATCATGAGTACACTCAGTGATTGTCGTCAGTGAGTTCCAGTAGTCATTATAATTATGAAGATGATCATGATTGCATTCAGTGTTTACCTTTAGTGAGTTCCTTTAGTAATTGTAGTTATGAAGGTAATTATGAGTACATTCAGTGATTGCCTTCAGTGAGTTCCTTCATTCATTGTAATCATGAAGGTAATAATGATTAAATTCAGTGATTGACTTAAGTGAGTTCCTATAGTAATTGTATTTATGAATGTAATCATGAGTATATTAAGTAATTTCCTTAAGTGAGTTCCTTTATTAATTTTATTTATGAAGGTAATCATGAGTAAAGTCACTATTGAACTCAATGAGAGGCGATCACTGAATGTACTCATGATTACCTTCATAACTACAATTACTAAAGGAACTCACTGATAACGATCACTGATTATACTCATGATTACCTTCATAACTACAATTACTAAAGGAACTCACTGAAGGCAATTACTGAATATACTCATGATTACCTTCATGATTACCATCAAATTTAAAGTTTCTTGGAACTCACTGATGGCGATCACTGATTATACTCATGATTACCTTCATAATTACCATCAAATTTAAATTTTCTTGGAACTCACTGATGGCGATTACTGATTATACTCATGATTACCTTCATGATTGTAATTAATCTTGGAACTCACTGATGGCAATCACTGAATATACTCATGATTACCTTCATGATTACCATCAAATTTAAAGTTTCTTGGAACTCACTGATGGCGATCACTGATTGTACTCATGATTACCTTCATGATTACCATCAAATTTAAAGTTTCTTGGAACTTACTGATGGCGATCACTGATTATACTCATGATTACCTTCATGATTGTAATTAATCTTGGAACTCACTGATGGCGATCACTGAATATACTCATGATTACCTTCATGATTACCATCAAATTTAAAGTTTCTTGGAACTTACTGATGGCGATCACTGATTATACTCATGATTACCTTCATGATTGTAATTAATCTTGGAACTCACTGATGGCGATCACTGATTATATTCGCGATTACCTTCATGATTACCATCAAATTTAAAGTTTCTTGGAACTCCACTGATGGCAATCACTGATTGTAATCATGATTACCTTCATGATTACCATCAAATTTAAGTTTCTTGGAACTTACTGATGGCGATCACTGATTATACTCATGATTACTTTCATGATTGTAATTAATCTTGGAACTCACTGATGGCGATCACTGATTATATTCATGATTTACCTTCATAATTACCATCAAATTTAAAGTTTCTTGGAACTCACTGATGGCGATCACTGAATATACTCATGATTACCTTCATGATTACCATCAAATTTAAAGTTTCTTGGAACTTACTGATGGCGATCACTGATTATACTCATGATTACCTTCATGATTGTAATTAATCTTGGAACTCACTGATGGCGATCACTGATTATATTCATGATTACCTTCATAATTACCATCAAATTTAAAGTTTCTTGGAACTCACTGATGGCGATCACTGAATATACTCATGATTACCTTCATGATTACCATCAAATTTAAAGTTTCTTGGAACTTACTGATGGCGATCACTGATTATACTCATGATTACCTTCATGATTGTAATTAATCTTGGAACTCACTGATGGCGATCACTGATTATACTCATGATTACCTTCATGATTACCATCAAATTTAAAGTTTCTTGGAACTCACTGATGGCAATCACTGAATATACTCATGATTACCTTCATGATTACCATTGCTGTTTGTCATTACTGAAGGCATTCACTGATTGTGTTCATGATTATCCTCATAACTGTCATCAGTATAGTAACTCATTGATGGCAATCACTGATTATAGTTGTGATCATCATTATAACTGCCATTACTGTTTGTCATCATTGAAGGCATTCACTGATGATAGTCATGATTATCATTATGATTGTAGTTACAAAAAAATAATAATTTTTGAAAATTGAAAATTTTCTAAGTTTTAGTAAGTATAGTAGTGATGACCAAAGTGATTACCATCATTGCTATACTCACTGTGATGGTAATCAGTGAGTACCTAAGTGATCGCCATCACTTTGGTCATCACTCAAGTGACTGCCATCACTGTTTGTTCGGGTTCATAAAAACTCTTCTTTAATTCTTGGTTTTTTTGTCAACAAATAGTTTTATTTGAATGCGTTCACAATGCCTAACAATCCATTGACTTTTACTATAAAATCTATGCGGCTTTTTTTGTACTTTGTATGAAATATATTAAGGTAGAACAAATGATAAAAAGCTTCGGGTGAATTCTTACTATTTGAAATTGCTGTGCTATGGAGGTCGGTGTCGGTACGTAAATTTTAGTCCTAACTGAATTTTATCTGATGTACTAAAGATATGATTCCATTCAATCATTTGAGAAAAGCAGCCCATATGAAATAAAATTTTTAAATTACTCATATTTAATTATATGGTTATGTGACCTTCCTGTGAAAAGCTCCCGTACCCAGCCATGTTCCTTTCCATTATGCATAAAACTAAAGAGAAATAATACAAGACAAGAGGGAGAAAAATTAGTATGGTAAATCCATTGTTCAATTGTTCCAATGGTACAACAATAAATGAGCCGATTATTTTAATCTCCATTGCATGGTTAATGTGGTGGAATTTTATTTTATATTTCTTGTACTATGTTATAGTCGCTAGCATACTAAGGGTGATTCACTGGCTTTCGAGAGTGAAATTCTGTGGATTGAAACTTTTGTGGGTAAAACAAAGCTGATTGGGTTTTCAATCAATTGATTTAAGGTGGATGGTTTTTGTTAGATGCCTCTATTCAGAATTTCAATTTCGGGTAGAATTGTTTAACACTGAACGACTTTTAACACTCAACGACGTTTAACAAGAAAAAAATTGAAAGTCGAGGACTAAACCAAAAATCAATAATACACCTGAATGATTAATGATGTTATCGTATGCGTATGATTGCATGCTACCCACGTGGAGCTCTTTTAAAGCCGTAACAAACGTTTAATGTCAAAAAAATTATAAAATTTTACGATAAAATTGAAACACAAATTGAGTAAACATAATATTCCAAACACAGATAATGACTTAGAAGTATAGTATAATGATCTGAATTATATCTTTAATGTAAGAATTTGGGTTAATTTATGTAAAAAATTTACGAAATCAAATAATTTGCACTGAATTTCACAACATTTTGATATTAGATTATACATGAAAGAAAAAAAAATTACAAAAGTCCTCGTGTTTCATATCGAGGGACTTCAGCGCATTTTTGGCGCGGCGATCAGTAATCGAGCTACGAATTGAAAGTATATCAACTTTCAGGACAGACCTTGCAAAATTCTACATAAAAATAACGATAATTTTACAAAGATGTTACAACAACAATCAAAAACCCTTCAGTTTCAATTTCCTCATATTCATTGTGCATTAAAAGTGTGTTTTCATTATGCACAAACTAATGAAAACTGAACAAACTTGCAAAACTGAACAAAAAACTTTTCGTAAAAAATAACGGTCAAAAAATTTTCAAATGTCAACGGTTAAAAAATATTTGAAATTTCTATGACGTGAAGTTGCAGTCATGTGTTGATTATTTTTCTTTGTGAAATTAAAAATTAATTAATTAAGGTGTTTAAACACAAATTTGGGACTTTTAAATACATTTGCCGCCAATAACTTTGAAAACAAGTTTCCAAAAATGCGCTAAAAAATTCCCACAGTAAGCATAGATCCGAATAAATGTTTACATCCTAAAAATAGTTCTCGCTTTAGGTTCGTGAAGTTTTCTTTTTAATTTTCTCACACATAAACGCTAATCGATAAAATTCATTCATATTTTTTTTGTGTCGCGTATATTATGATGATTTTTTTGTTAAAGTGTTTAGTTTGCGGTAGGACTTTGAATAGTACGCAGGGAATTTAAAAAAGTTGAAAATTAAAAACAATCTGTTGCATTTCAGAAGATAAAGTTCTTAATTGATTAATAATTGATTGGAATTCGAACAAATTATTTATAGAATTTTAGTAAATAAAGATAGAAAAAAGAATATTTTATGCGATGAATCCACAATTTTGTGGAAGTGTTTTTTGGGTAAGTATGTGAATTTACTTGAAAATCGTGGAATATTCTGTGAAAATTTTGGAAATATTAATTTGTCAAAGAATTCTTTGATTAAAAAATTCAACGTTTGGTGCCAAAATTTTATTGAATAACGCATAATGTAACCCCAAGAACTTTCCATGTCCATACATGTCAATTTTTATCTCCAACCAAAATCCTTGAAAAATTCTGAAAAGGTAAAACAAACATTGATAAGATAACGAAATCAGAGATAGACTATATTAGTGCAAAAAGTAATCCAGAATTTTTTTTACTACCAACATAATCAAAATCAGCTGTACAATTAAGATAAGATAAGAACATATGGCTATCTAGCCGCCGTGTTTATTTAGGAATTTCATAAAATCATTTTGTTATCAAATATTATGAAATACTTCAGCTGTTGTTAAGCACGTGCTATAGGTGTAAATATTTCGAACGTGCTGAAGGGAATTCCTTTGATAATAAAGTACGAATTTTACTACAATAAGCTTAACGGCATGAAAATGATGTCAATAAAAAATCATTGTTATCAATAAAAGTTATGGAAGTATGATTGATTTTAATTTGAATCAATTTGCGTTCATCAAAATATTTGGATATGTGATAACAAATATAAGTGGTTCCTCCATGGAATTGGAGTATCTAATACACACTAAATTATTTGATTGAAAATGATGTTCTCAATTAGCAAATTTTGCTCCAAATTTAGGACACCGAGTTATCATGGTCAGCGACAAATCCAGAGCTAACATTTTGTTTCAAAAATTCAGTTTTAATTTGGGCACCATGTGCCTTTCTATGGATATTCTCAGTGCCAGAATTTTATCGAATACGAAAAAGTAGATATTCGAATATTCCTGCATCGTTCCTTAATGTCACAAAGCTTTTAATTGTGATACTGTTGATTCTGCTGTCAACAATAGACTTAGTTTTTATGATATTGCATAGGATGAATGAGGATGCTGTGGAGGAAATTTATGATGTTCAATTTGTGTCAACAGGAATTAAAATTGTGACATTTGTAAGAATCAGACCTTTCATCTCCTTTTTGTGCCAATGTTTTTTAGTTCCATTTTTCGTTCACAGATTTATGTCATAATCATAGAACAGTACCGTAAACGTAAAGGACAAAGAACTTCAGCACTTTTGTTTCTTTTTTGGTTAATTTTATCCATTTGTGCTGCTCCACATGTTCTATGGGAAGTAAACAATTTCAATATAGACTTTAATGATGATGAACGTTTATGGGCATCATATCATTCAATCACTTACATAATCTACTTTACATTGATATCCATCATGACTGTACTGACTGCAATTGCTGATAAGGAACCAAAAAATTCAACATACCAAAAATATGCAAATCCAAGTCCTGAATTAAAGGCTGGAGCTTTAAATTTATTCTTTTTCCAATGGTTTTCATCAACAACGTGGAAAGGATTTAAAAGACCACTGACGGAGGATGACATTTATGACGTTAATCCTGATTATGCTTCAAATGAAGTGATTCCTCAATTTGATAGATATTTCCAAAAGAGTATTGAGAAAAGTAGAAGGTGAGTTACAATTTAAGTCTTAAATGATGCCTCAAAATTTGTAAATAAAAGGAGATATAGTACAGAAAAGGAATCGAGAACCTTCAATTAATCATAAGGAATAACAATTCAGCTTGATTTTAATCTGTTTGTTGCCTTCTTGTTCTTCTATGCAGGAAATCAGCCAAATCGAAAGAACCAGAACAGGGAGATCAAGCTGTCACAAATGGTTCAATAATCTATGCCTTACTTTGTGCATTCGGTGGAAGATATCTTTTTACTATCTTTTTAAGAGCAATTGCTGATTTTGTACAATTTGCATCACCATTTCTGCTATCATTATTAATGGCATATGTCGGAAATAATGGTGCTTTATGGAAGGGATTATTGCTAACATTTACATTCTTCTTCCTGTCTTCCATTTCGGCCTTAATCAACAATTATCAATACTTAATTGCCTTTCAAGTTGGATTCAAAGCACGTTCAGCACTTATTGGAGCTGTTTATCGCAAAGCATTAAAAATTTCCAGTGCTGCAAAGAAGGATATAACAATAGGAGAAATTGTAAATTTAATGTCTGTAGATGCTCATAGATTCTATGAAATGATGCCATATTTACCTTTTGTGGTTACGATGCCGTTTGTGATGGGACTTGCAATGTACTTATTATGGACTGTCTTAGGTGTTTCAGCATTTGCTGGTCTTGCAGTGCTGATCATCATGTTCCCATTTTCAGGAGTTATTGCCACTCAGTTACAAAAATATCAAGCCAATCAAATGCAGTACAAAGATGATCGAGTCAAAAAAATTAGTGAAATTCTTGGTGGAATCAAAGTTATCAAATTTTATGCATGGGAGAAAAGTTTTCAGGAACAAATTCGAGAAACTCGTGAAAGTGAGCTGAAGCATCTTCGAGGTGCAGCATTAATGACAGCGAGTACAGATTTTCTATGGACATTAACTCCATTCATGATTACATTGGCGACATTTGCAACTTATGTGTATCTTGGAAATGTTTTGACTCCCAATACTGCCTTTGTTGCCATTGTTTTATTTAATATCCTGCGATTGCCAATAACATTACGTAAGTTGTCAAAAGTATATTTGTTTTATGAATAACTGGTTCACATTAATGTCGTTTTACTTAGTTCCAATGTCAATAAATTTCATTATGATGGGTATTGTGTCAACGAGACGATTAAATAAATTTATGAACTCAAAGGAACTGGATCCAACAAATGTCACAAATTATCCAAGCGAATTTGCACTTCAAATAATTGATGGCAATTTCTCATGGGATGGAAAGGACAAAGCATTGAAGGACATTAATTTGAGTGTCAAGAAAGGAAATTTAGTGGCTGTTGTAGGTCAAGTTGGTTCCGGTAAATCATCACTTATAAGTGCTTTACTTGGTGACATGGAGAAGCTTGGAGGACAAGTAAATGTTGATGGATCTATTGCTTATGTCCCACAAATTGCATGGATACAAAATGCGACTTTACAGGAAAATATTTTATTTGGAAAGCCATTGAATGGGAAATTTTATGAGAAAGTCATTGAAGCTTGTGCCTTAACAGCAGACTTGGCGATGTTGCCAGGTGGAGACAAGACAGAAATAGGCGAGAAAGGAATAAATTTGTCAGGTGGTCAAAAAGCAAGAGTGTCCTTGGCAAGAGCTGTTTATAGCAATGCTGATATTTATATTTTTGATGATCCTTTATCAGCTGTAGATTCTCACGTTGGCAAGCACATTTTTGATAATATTTTCGGCGAAAATGGATTGTTGAAGGATAAGACAAGATTTTTAGTCACTCATGCGATTTCTTATTTACCAAGAGTAGATGAAATTTTTGTTTTGACAAATGGTGAAATTAGAGAGAAAGGATCCTATAGGTATGGAAACATTTTCTACTTCAATGCCTCATCATATTGAATGTTTTTAATTTACAGACAATTGCTTGCTCAAAAAGGAACATTCGCAGAATTTCTCATAGAATATTTACAAGAACATGAAGAAGATGAAGACATATCTGAAATTAAAGTACAATTAGAAAATGAAGAAGGACAGTTTATCATGAGAAGATCTATTTCAAAAAGTTCAGATCATGTACTTAAACGTCAGGGAAGTAAATTGTCAAACAAGGATAAAGCAGTTGAGGACAATAAACTCGAATCCAAAAATAATGAAAATACAAACGATGTTGATAAATTAATTGAATCCGAGGAAGCAGCTGTTGGCGATGTTGCATTTAGTGTTTATATTCGTTACTTTAAAAGCGTCGGTGGTGGATTAGTGCTTTTAATTTTATTTGTCACCATCTGCAGTGAGACATCATCTGTTTTGGCAAACTGTAAGTTATTAAAGTAATTTGAAGCTTTAACATAGATTTTATACAAGAAAATCTTTAAATTAGTGCTGATTGTGCAATGGGCTGAGGATGAAAGAGCTGGAACAGACACATTTTGGAGAAACTTTTATGTTGGAATATACGGTGCTTTTGGATTCTTACTTGGACTTTCATTTTTAACTGCTGCAGTTTCATTTGCCTTTGGTGCTATTCGTGCAGCACGAAACCTTCATAATCGATTGCTTGCCAATATTTTGAGACTTCCAATGGCATTTTTCGATACGACTCCTTTGGGCAGAATTGTCAACAGATTCAGTCGCGATACAGATATGATTGACTCTTATATTCCCGCTATGATGTTCTCATTCTGCAACATGTTCTTCTCAGTTGCAGGCACGATTGCATTGATTACTTATGCCACTCCGTTATTTGCGAGTGTTATAATTCCATTGGCATTAATGTACTATTTTATTCAAAAGTTTTATATTAAGACTTCAAGGCAAATTAAAAGAATCGAGTCTGTTACGAGATCACCAATTTATTCGCATTTTGGCGAAAGTGTTGGTGGACAGTCTGTAATAAGAGCTTTTAAGGAAGAAGAAAGGTGAATTTTAAGTTTATTCACATTGAAATGACTGTTCAAATATTCGTATACCTTTCAGATTTAAAAAAGAGTCAGCAGAGAAAGTTGATAAAAATTTGTCAATTTTGTACCAAACTAACGTTGCTGATTGCTGGCTTGGAGTTCGATTAGAGAATATTGGAGCATTGATAGTTATGTTTGCATGTTTATTTGCAATTTTAGCTAGAGATACTATTGGTGAAGCAATGGTTGGTTTGTCAATTTCTTATGCCATTCAAATAGCTGCAGTTTTGAGCTATTTTGTTATGATTGCTACTGAGGTAATTCCTTTATTTGAAGACGCAACTCATCATTTAAATTTTAATGCTTTTCTCAATATCAGGTGGAAACAAATATTGTGGCCGTAGAGAGAGTTGAAGAATATGCTGAACTTCCACAAGAAGCTCCATTAAAAACAATCGATGTAGATCCAAACTGGCCATATGAAGGAATAATCGAATTCAAAGATTTTCAAGTTCGTTATCGTGAAGGACTTGATTTGGTATTGAAAGGCATCTCATTCAAATGCAATAGTCAAGAGAAAATTGGCATTGTTGGTCGAACAGGTGCTGGAAAGTCAAGTTTGACTTTATCGCTGTTCCGAATCATTGAAGCATCAGGTGGAAAAATTGTAATTGATGGAATTGACATTTCCACAATTGGATTGCATTGTTTAAGATCAAAATTGACTATTATTCCACAAGATCCAGTACTATTCAGTGGTTCATTGAGAATGAATATTGATCCATTCAATTCATATTCTGATGATGCTGTTTGGACAGCACTTGAACATTCTCATTTGAAAAACTTTGCATCACAACTAACTGATGGATTAAACTATAAAGTATCAGAAGGTGGCGATAATTTGTCAGTTGGGCAACGACAATTAATATGTCTAGCTCGTGCACTTCTTCGCAAAACAAGAGTTTTAATACTTGATGAGGCAACAGCTGCAATCGATATCGAGACAGATGAATTGATACAAAATACAATTCGAAAAGAATTTAAAGACTGTACAATCCTGACAATTGCACACCGACTGAATACAATTATGGATTCAGATAGAATAATTGTATTAGACCAAGGCAAGATTGCAGAATTTGACAGTCCAAATGTTCTTTTAAGTAACAAGGATTCCATTTTCTATGGCATGGCAAAAAGTGCAGGATTAGCAAGTGGAGAAAATTTTAAAGAAATTGAAGAATAGCTTTAAAAAATTGAATGATTAATAAAAAAATTAAAATTTAAAATTAACTTTCCCAATTTTTCATGTTTTTTACTTTTAAAAAATTTTTTATGAGTAAATTGAAAATTTCCACAGCACCTAATTGAAAAAATCATTGCAGTTTTATAATTGTATCGCAACAATTTGAAAATCGAATTTCATAATGTTGTAATAACAGAATGAATGATGATTTCATTCACTTGTTTGTTGTATGATTGGAATTGTATGCGAAGAAAAATTTCTAAAGGGGATTTTCATGGCAGTAATAAAAAATTTCTATATTTGGAACTTAAAAGCACGGAAAAGCACAAATGAACCTAAGCAAGTATTTTGTTTTAAAAATTACCCATTACGATGAGTTTTGTTCCCCCTGCGTGAAGCAAAAAGCTATATGTTTATATTAACTTTACTCATACTATCAAGCATTTTGTAAATATATAACATTTGATTTCTTTCAAATCATTTAGTCAGCTGGAAGATTGAGTGACTTACACTATATTTTTATTAATTTTTACTGAGTGATCAAGTGTTTAAATCATAAATAATAAGATTTTAATTTTGAAATTGAACTTAGTTAGACAGTTTGATTTAAAAAATAGAAAATTTAATTCATAATTTGTTTAAAAAAATTTTTTTTTTATAAAAACATCAAAATGAGCTTTTTGTTCTATGTTGATGATTTTTGGGTTCGTACTAAAAGGATATGGAAATTCTTAACTCAGATTTAAATTTTAAATGTTGAAAGAATTAAATTAAATGAATTCATTGTAGCATTAAAAAGAGTAAAGATAAAATTCTTATCTTATGTCTGGAAATTTTGTTTATCTAAAATTCGAGTGTTTTGAAATTCCTAGCATTAACTAATATTGTGAAATAATAAATCCATATACTTAAATAAGTAATTTTTAAAATTTTCATTTAATTTTTTTATTCAATAGAATTTTGTACAACACATCAAATCTACATATTCAGCAACAGATTCAGAGCTAACATTTTGTTTCAAAAATTCAGTTTTAATTTGGCCACCATGTGCCTTTCTATGGATATTCTCAGTGCCAGAATTTTATCGAATACGAAAAAGTAGATATTCGAATATTCCTGCATCGTTCCTTAATGTCACAAAGCTTTTGATTGTGATACTGTTGATTCTGCTGTCAACAATAGACTTAGTTTTTATGATATTGCACAGGATGAATGAGGATGCTGTGGAGGAAATTTATGATGTTCAATTTGTGTCAACACGAATTAAAATTGTGACATTTGTAAGAATCCGACATTTCATTTCATTTTTTGTGCCAATTTTCTTTAGTTCCATTTTTCGTTCACAGATTTATGTCATAATCATAGAACAGTACCGTAAACGTAAAGGACAAAGAACTTCAGCACTTTTGTTTCTATTTTGGTTAATTTTATCCATTTGTGCTGCTCTACATGTTCTATGGGAAGTAAACAATTTCAATATAGACTTTTATGATGATGAACGTTTATGGGCATCATATCATTCAATCACTTACATAATCTACTTTACATTGATATCAATCATGACTGTATTGACTGCAATTGCTGATAAAGAACCAAAAAATTCAACATATCAAAAATATGCAAATCCAAGTCCTAAATTAAAGGCTGGAGCTTTAAATTTATTCTTTTTCCAATGGTTTTCACCAACAACATGGAAAGGATTTAAAAGACCACTGACGGAGGATGACATTTATGATGTTAATCCTGATTATGCTTCAAATGAAGTGATTCCTGAATTTGATAAATATTTCCAACAGAGTATCACGAATAACAAGAGGTAAGTAGTGATTAATAATATCAATATTTAATTTCAATAATTTGTATCTAAAATAGGAAGTCAGTTTCAAAATGTGAAGATCATCAAGAAACAAATGGATCAGTACTTTATGCTTTGATATTAGCATTTGGAGGCAGATTCTTGCTCGTTATTATATTAAGGGCAATTGTTGATTTTATACAGTTCGGATCGGCTTTTTTGGTGTCTTTTCTAATAGAATATGTAGGAACAAATGATGGTTTATGGAAGGGACTTTTATTGTCGACATCGTTTTTCGTTATTTCTGCATTATCAGCATTAATAAACAATTATCAGTATTTGATGGCTTTTCAAGTTGGTTTCAAAGCACGATCAGCACTTATTGGTGCTGTTTATCGCAAATCTATAAGAATTTCAAGTACTGTAAAAAATGATACTTCAACTGGTGAAATAGTCAACCTCATGTCTGAAGATGCAAACAGATTTCATGAAATGATGTCTTTCCTACCTTTTCTGATTACGATGCCATTTGTGATTGGATTAGCAATGTACCTTCTTTGGCATGTCATTGGATCATCAGCATTTGTTGGACTCAGTGTACTAATTGGAATGATCTCATTATCTGCAGTTATTGCTTCACAACTTCAAAACTTTCAGAATAAGCAAATGGAATTTAAAGATGAAAGGATTCAGAAAATAAATGAAATCTTAAATGGAATTAAAGGCTTCTGTTGCATAGAGCGGACCACTATTCTGCAGAATTCTGCAGAATTCTGAACCATAATTCTGGTGGAAAATTCTGCAGAATTCTTTCCAGAATTCAACAGAATTCTGCAGAATTCTTTCCAGAATTCAACAGAATTCTGCAGAATTCTGTTTCTTAATTATGCTATTCTCATTTAGGTAAAATATTTTGAAATGAGTCTGTTGCATAGAAAAAATATATGTCTCGCAACTTAAATGCAACATGTTTTTTGTTGCAAGATAGAAGCATTCATAATCTTTTAAATCAATCATATTATGAATTTAAAATTCATGTTAGATGGACGCTTAAATAATTTTTCGTAAGATGTGACATTTTTTTAATTAAATTCATCAATTGAATTTAAGCATTTTGTAGAATCGGTACTCAATTGCGGAAAATTTCATAGGTCAATGTTATGATAATAATGATAACATTTGTTTGATCACCATAATTCTATCCGATGTAAAGAAAAGCTAAATTATAAAACTTAGTAATATATATTAAACCCCTAAAATCCAAAGAGATTTATAATTTGAATTGAAAGTAGAAACTTCAAGCTAAACTTTTAAAATTTCTACTAAAACAAAATGCATAAAAACTGATTGCTGAGTTTGAAAAACATAATATTCACAAAACGTTTTCATTTACCTAATATTTTTAAAAATTAAAAATTTTTTAAAAAAAAAAATTAAGTATAAATCTTCAGAATTCTACAGAATTCTTCAAAATTTTAATTAAATTCTGCAGAATTCTCCAGAATTTATTTTCAGAATTCTGCAGAATAATTCTTGTAACAAAAAACATGTTGCGTTTAAATTGTGAGACATATATTTTTATGAAACCAGAATAAATTCTGGAGAATTCTGTAAAATTCTCCAGAATTCTGTTAAAAATTCTGCAGAATCGAATTTAAAATTCTGTTAAAAAATTCTGCAGAATTATTCTGCTCGGCCTATGCAACAGACTCATTTCAAAATATTTTACCTAAATGAGAATAGCATAATTAAGAAACAGAATTCTGTTGAATTCTGGAAAGAATTCTGCAGAATTTTCCATCAGAATTATGGTTCAGAATTCTGCAGAATTCTGCAGAATAGTGGTCCGCTCTATGCAACACACCCGAATTAAAGTCATTAAATTCTATGCATGGGAACGAAAATTTCATGAGTTGATTCAAAATATTCGAGAGAAGGAACTAAAGCAAGTTCAAGGTGCAGCTTTGACAACAGCTTGTACAGATTTTCTTTGGGCAATTACTCCTTATCTTGTGACAATTTCCACTTTTATATCTTATATAATGACTGGAAATGCTTTGGATCCTAGTGTAGCATTTTCATCAATGATTTTATTCAATATTTTAAGGCAGCCAATAACATTACGTATGAACCTTAAATTTTTTAGAATTTTTTTTAAAACTTTTTTAAATAAAATTATTCTTGAACTAGTTCCACAGATAACAAGTTTCTTTACAATGGGTAATGTATCTGTTAACCGATTGAACAAATTTTTGAATTCAAAAGAACTGGATCCAACAAATGTCACAAATTATCCAAGCGAATTTGCACTTCAAATAATTGATGGCAATTTCTCATGGGATGGAAAGGACAAAGCATTGAAGGACATTAATTTGAGTGTCAAGAAAGGAAATTTAGTGACTGTTGTAGGTCAAGTTGGTTCCGGTAAATCATCACTTATAAGTGCTTTACTTGGTGACATGGAGAAGCTTGGAGGACAAGTAAATGTTGATGGATCTATTGCTTATGTCCCGCAAATTGCATGGATACAAAATGCGACTTTACAGGAAAATATTTTATTTGGAAAGCCATTGAATGGGAAATTTTATGAAAAAGTTATTGAAGCTTGTGCCTTAGCAGCAGACTTGGTAATGTTGCCAGGTGGAGACAAGACAGAAATAGGCGAGAAAGGAATAAATTTGTCAGGTGGTCAAAAAGCACGAGTGTCCTTGGCAAGAGCTGTTTATAGCAATGCTGATATTTATATTTTTGATGATCCTTTATCAGCTGTTGATTCTCACGTTGGCAAGCACATTTTTGACAATATTTTCGGCGAAAATGGATTGCTGAAGGATAAGACAAGATTTTTAGTCACTCATGCGATTTCCTATCTACCAAGAGTAGATGAAATTTTTGTTTTGACAAATGGTGAAATTAGAGAGAAAGGATCCTATAGGTATGGAAACATTTTCTACTTCAATGCCTCATCATATTGAATGTTTTTAATTTACAGACAATTGCTTGCTCAAAAAGGAACATTCGCAGAATTTCTCATAGAGTATTTACAAGAACATGAAGAAGATGAAGACATATCTGAAATTAAAGTACAATTAGAAAACGAAGAAGGACAGTTTATCATGAGAAGATCCATTTCAAAAAGTTCAGATCATGTACTTAAACGTCAGGGAAGTAAATTGTCAAACAAGGACAAAGCAGTTGAGGACAATAAACTCGAATCCAAAAATAATGAAAATACAAACGATGTTGATAAATTAATTGAATCCGAGGAAGCAGCTGTTGGCGATGTTGCATTTAGTGTTTATATTCGTTACTTTAAAAGCGTCGGCTTAAAAATAATTATTTTTAATTTTATTTGTCAGCATCTGGAGTGAGACATCATCTGTTTTAGCAAACTGTAAGTTATTAAAGTATTTGTAAAAATTAATATTTCCTAACTACTTCTTCTTTCTGCATAATTAGTTGTGATTGTGCAATGGACAAATGATGAAAGAGCTGGAACAGACACATTTTGGACTTGCTTATATGTTGGAATATACGGTGCTCATTGGATACTTTATGGACTTTCATTTTACACTGCTGCAGTTTCATTTGCCTTTGGTGCTATTCGTGCAGCACGAAATCTTCATAATCGATTGCTTGCCAATATTTTGAGACTTCCATTGACACGGCATTTAATTCCATACCTTTAGGACGAATATTAAATAGGTTTATAAGAGATACAGATATGATTGACTCTTATATTCCACCTATGATGTTCTCATTCTGTAACATGTTCTTCTATGTAGGAATGACGATTGCAATTATATCATATGCTATTCCATTAGCTTTATGACTGTTATAATTCCATTAACATTAATGTTTTATAATCTTCAAAAATTTTATATTAAGACTTCAAGGCAGTTGAAAAGAATCGAATCTGTTACGAGATCACCAATTTATTCTCATTTTGATGAAAGCATTGGTGGACAGTCTGTAATAAGAGCATTTAAAGAAGAAGAAAGGTGAATTTTAAGTTTATTCACATTGAAATGACTGTTCAAATATGTGTATACCTTTCAGATTTAAAAAAGAGTCAGCAGAGAAAGTTGATAAAAATTTGTCAATTTTGTATCAGTCAAATGCAGCAGATTCATGGTTAGGAGTTCGATTAGAGTCAATTGGAGCATTGATAGTTATGTTTGCATGTTTATTTGCAATTTTAGCTAGAGAAAATATCGATGAAGCTCTGGTTGGTTTGTCAATTTCTTATGCCATTCAAATAGCTGCAGTTTTGAGTTATTTTGTTTTGATTGCTACTGAGGTATTGATTTATTTGAAAACACATATCATAATTTAATTTTCAATGATTTTTAATATCAGGTGGAAACAAATATTGTGGCAGTAGAGAGAGTTGAAGAATATGCTGAACTTCCACAAGAAGCTCCATTAAAAACAATCGATGTAGATCCAAACTGGCCATATGAAGGAATAATCGAATTTAAAGATTTTCAAGTTCGTTATCGTGAAGGACTTGATTTGGTATTGAAAGGCATCTCATTCAAATGCAATAGTCAAGAGAAAATTGGCATTGTTGGTCGAACAGGTGCTGGAAAGTCAAGTTTGACTTTATCGCTGTTCCGAATCATTGAAGCATCAGGTGGAAAAATTGTAATTGATGGAATTGACATTTCCACAATTGGATTGCATTGTTTAAGATCAAAATTGACTATTATTCCACAAGATCCAGTACTATTCAGTGGTTCATTGAGAATGAATATTGATCCATTCAATTCATATTCTGATGATGCTGTTTGGACAGCACTTGAACATTCTCATTTGAAAAACTTTGCATCACAACTAACTGATGGATTAAACTATAAAGTATCAGAAGGTGGCGATAATTTGTCAGTTGGGCAACGACAATTAATATGTCTAGCTCGTGCACTTCTTCGCAAAACAAGAGTTTTAATACTTGATGAGGCAACAGCTGCAATCGATATCGAGACAGATGAATTGATACAAAATACAATTCGAAAAGAATTTAAAGACTGTACAATCCTGACAATTGCACACCGACTGAATACAATTATGGATTCAGATAGAATTATTGTATTGGACCAAGGCAAGATTGCAGAATTTGACAGTCCAAATGTTCTTTTAAGTAACAAGGATTCCATTTTCTATGGTATGGCAAAAAGTGCGGGATTAGCAAGCGGAGAAAATTTTAAAGAAATTGAAGAATAGCTTTTAAAATTGAAAAAATAATAAAAAAAATTTAATTTAAAATTAACTTTTTCCAATTCCTCATGTTTTTTACTTTTAAAAATTTTTTTATGACTAAATTGAAGAATTTCACAGCATCTTTTTCAAAAAGGCATTGCAGTTTCATAATTGTATCGCAACAATTTGAAAATCGAATTTCATAATGTTGTAATAATGAAATGAGTGATGATTTCATTCTCTTGATTGTTGAATGATTTGAATTGTATGCGAAGAAAAATTTCTAAAGGGGATTTTAATGGCTGGAATAAAAAGTTTCTATAATTGGAACTCAAAAGCACGGAAAAGCACAAATGAACCTAAGCAAGTATTTTGTTTTAAAAATTACCCATTACGATGAGTTTTGTTCCCCCTGTGTGAAGCAAAAAGCTATATGTTTATATTAACTTTACTTATACTATCAAGCATTTTGTAAATATATAACATTTGATTTCTTTCAAATCATTTAGTCAGCTGGAAGATTGAGTGACTTACACTATATTTTTAATAATTTTTACTGAGTGATCAAGTTATGTGTTTAAATACATAAATAATAACAATATAATTTTGAAATTGAACTTAGTTAGACAGTTTGATTTAAAAAATAGAAAGTTTAATTCATAATTTGTTAAAATAAATATTTTTATATAAAATATCAAAATGAGCTTTCTGTTCTATGTTGATGATTTTTGGGTTTGTACTAATTGCCATTTTTAGAATATTTTAAGTCCTTTTTAAAAGGATATGGAAATTCTTAACTCAGATTTAAATTTGAAATGTTGAAAGAATCAAATTAAATGAATTCAATGTAGCATTAAAAAGAGTAAAGATAAAATTCTTATCTTATGTCTGGAAATTTTGTTTATCTAAAATTCGAGTGTTTTGAAATTCCTAGCATTAACTAATATTGTGAAATAATAAATCAATATACTTAAATAAGTATTTTTTTTTTTAATTTTCATTTAATTTTTTTATTCAATAGAATTTTGTACAACACATCAAATCTACATATTCAACAACAGATTCAGAGCTAACATTTTGTTTCAAAAATTCAGTTTTAATTTGGGCACCATGTGCCTTTCTATGGATATTCTCAGTGCCAGAATTTTATCGAATACGAAAAAGTAGATATTCGAATATTCCTACATCGTTCCTTAATGTCACAAAGCTTTTAATTGTGATACTGTTGATTCTGCTGTCAACAATAGACTTAGTTTTTATGATATTGCATAGGATGAATGAGGATGCTGTGGAGGAAATTTATGATGTTCAATTTGTGTCAGCTGGAATTAAAATTGTGACATTTGTAAGAATCAGATCTTTCATTTCATTTTTTGTGCCAATTTTCTTTAGTTCCATTTTTCGTTCACAGATTTATGTCATAATCATAGAACAGTACCGTAAATGTAAAGGACAAAGAACTTCAGCTCTTTTGTTTCTATTTTGGTTGATTTTATCCATTTGTGCTGCTCCACATGTTCTATGGGAAGTAAACAATTTCAATATAGATTTTGATGATGATGAACGTTTATGGGCATCATATCATTCAATCACTTACATAATCTACTTTACATTGATATCAATCATGACTGTATTGACTGCAATTGCTGATAAGGAACCAAAAAACTCAACATATCAAAAATATGCAAATCCAAGTCCTGAATTAAAGGCTGGAGCTTTAAATTTATTCTTTTTCCAATGGTTTTCATCAACAACATGGAAAGGATTTAAAAGACCACTGACGGAGGATGACATTTATGACGTTAATCCTGATTTTGCTTCAAATGAAGTGATTCCTGAATTTGATAGATATTTCCAACAGAGTATCAAGAATAACAAGAGGTAAATAGTGATTAATAATATCAATATTTAATTTCAATAATTTGTATCTCAAATAGGAAGTCAGTTTCAAAATGTGAAGATCATCAAGAAACAAATGGATCAGTACTTTATGCTTTGATATTAGCATTTGGAGGCAGATTCTTGCTCGTTATTGTATTAAGGGCAATTGTTGATTTTATACAGTTCGGATCGGCTTTTTTGGTGTCTATTCTAATAGAATATGTAGGAACAAATGATGGTTTATGGAAGGGACTTTTATTGTCGACGTCATTTTTCGTTATTTCTGAATTATCGGCATTAATAAACAATTATCAGTATTTGATGGCTTTTCAAGTTGGCTTCAAAGCACGATCAGCACTTATTGGTGCTGTTTATCGCAAATCTATAAGAATTTCAAGTACTGCAAAAAGTGATACTTCGACTGGTGAAATAGTCAACCTCATGTCTGAAGATGCAAACAGATTTCATGAAATGATGTCTTTCCTACCTTTTCTGATTACGATGCCATTTGTGATTGGATTAGCAATGTACCTTCTTTGGCATGTCATTGGATCATCAGCATTTGTTGGACTCAGTGTGCTAATTGGAATGATCTCATTATCTGCAGTTATTGCTTCACAACTTCAAAACTTTCAGAATAAGCAAATGGAATTCAAAGATGAAAGGATTCAGAAAATAAATGAAATCTTAAATGGAATTAAAGGCTTCTGTTGCATAGAGCGGACCACTATTCTGCAGAATTCTGCAGAATTCTGAACCATAATTCTGATAGAAAATTCTGCAGAATTCTTTCCAGAATTCAACAGAATTCTGCAGAATTCTTTCCAGAATTCAACAGAATTCTGCAGAATTCTGTTTCTTAATTATGCTATTCTCATTTAGGTAAAATCCGGTAAAATATTTTGAAATGAGTCTGTTGCATAGAAAAAATATATGTCTCGCAACTTAAATGCAACATGTTTTTTGTTGCAAGATAGAAGCATTCATAATCTTTTAAATCAATCATATTATGAATTTAAAATTCATGTTAGATGGACGCTTAAATAATTTTTCGTAAGATGTGACATTTTTTTAATTAAATTCATCAATTGAATTTAAGCATTTTGTAGAATCGGTACTCAATTGCGGAAAATTTCATAGGTCAATGTTATGATAATAATGATAACATTTGTTTGATCACCATAATTCTATCCGATGTAAAGAAAAGCTAAATTATAAAACTTAGTAATATATATTAAACCCCTAAAATCCAAAGAGATTTATAATTTGAATTGAAAGTAGAAACTTCAAGCTAAACTTTTAAAATTTCTACTAAAACAAAATGCATAAAAACTGATTGCTGAGTTTGAAAAACATAATATTCACAAAACGTTTTCATTTACCTAATATTTTTAAAAATTAAAAATTTTTTAAAAAAAAAAATTAAGTATAAATCTTCAGAATTCTACAGAATTCTTCAAAATTTTAATTAAATTCTGCAGAATTCTCCAGAATTTATTTTCAGAATTCTGCAGAATAATTCTTGTAACAAAAAACATGTTGCGTTTAAATTGTGAGACATATATTTTTATGAAACCAGAATAAATTCTGGAGAATTCTGTAAAATTCTCCAGAATTCTGTTAAAAATTCTGCAGAATCGAATTTAAAATTCTGTTAAAAAATTCTGCAGAATTATTCTGCTCGGCCTATGCAACAGACTCATTTCAAAATATTTTACCTAAATGAGAATAGCATAATTAAGAAACAGAATTCTGTTGAATTCTGGAAAGAATTCTGCAGAATTTTCCATCAGAATTATGGTTCAGAATTCTGCAGAATTCTGCAGAATAGTGGTCCGCTCTATGCAACACACCCGAATTAAAGTTATTAAATTCTATGCATGGGAACGAAAATTTCATGAGTTGATTCAAAATATTCGCGAGAAGGAACTGAAGCAAGTTCAAGGTGCAGCTTTGACAACAGCTTGTACAGATTTTCTTTGGGCAATTACTCCTTATCTTGTGACAATTTCCACTTTTATATCTTATATAATGACTGGAAATGCTTTGAATCCTAGTGTAGCATTTTCATCAATGATTTTATTCAATATTTTAAGGCAGCCAATAACATTACGTATGAACCTTAAAATTTTTTAGTATTTTTTTAAAACTTTATTAAATAAAATTATTCTTGAACTAGTTCCACAGATAACAAGTTTCTTTACAATGGGTAATGTATCTGTTAACCGATTGAACAAATTTTTGAATTCAAAAGAACTGGATCCAACAAATGTCACAAATTATCCAAGCGAATTTGCACTTCAAATAAATGATGGCAATTTCTCATGGGATGGAAAGGACAAAGCATTGAAGGACATTAATTTGAGTGTCAAGAAAGGAAATTTAGTGGCTGTTGTAGGTCAAGTTGGTTCCGGTAAATCATCACTTATAAGTGCTTTACTTGGTGACATGGAGAAGCTTGAAGGACAAGTAAATGTTGATGGATCTATTGCTTATGTCCCACAAATTGCATGGATACAAAATGCGACTTTACAGGAAAATATTTTATTTGGAAAGCCATTGAATGGGAAATTTTATGAAAAAGTCATTGAAGCTTGTGCCTTAACAGCAGACTTGGCGATGTTGCCAGGTGGAGATAAGACAGAAATAGGCGAGAAAGGAATAAATTTATCAGGTGGTCAAAAAGCAAGAGTGTCCTTGGCAAGAGCTGTTTATAGCAATGCTGATATTTATATTTTTGATGATCCTTTATCAGCTGTAGATTCTCACGTTGGCAAGCACATTTTTGATAATATTTTCGGCGAAAATGGATTGTTGAAGGATAAGACAAGATTTTTAGTCACTCATGCGATTTCTTATTTACCAAGAGTAGATGAAATTTTTGTTTTGACAAATGGTGAAATTAGAGAGAAAGGATCCTATAGGTATGGAAGCATTTTCTACTTCAATGCCTCATCATATTGAATGTTTTTAATTTACAGACAATTGCTTGCTCAAAAAGGAACATTCGCAGAATTTCTCATTGAATTCTCTCAAGAAAATGAAGTAACAGAGAATATTTCTCAAATAAAACTTTCAAGGAATTTGTTTACAGAAGAGATTCTTAAATCAAAATCAGGAGTTGAATTTAACAAGGAAGAATTGCAAAAACTGATTGAACCTGAAGAAGTTGGTACTGGTGACATCGATTTCAGAATCTATGTTCGTTATTTCAAAAGTATAGGCTTAAAAATAATTATTTTAGTAATTTTGTGTTCAGCATGTGGAGAAACAACAACTGCTTTAGCAAACAGTAAGTTACTTAATATTTGTAAAAAATTAATAGTTCCTAACTACTTCTTCTTTCTGCATAAAGTTGTAATTGCAAAATGGACAAATGATGAAAAATCAAATTCAAGTGCTTTTTGGACTTGCTTATATATAGGAATATACAGCATACTCATTATACTTTATGGATTTTCATTTTACACTGCTGCAACATCATTTGCAAGTGGAGCCATTCGTGCAGCTCGAAATCTTCATAATCTACTTCTTGTTAATATTTTGAGGCTTCCATTGACACGATTTAATTCCATACCTTTAGGACGAATATTAAATAGGTTTATAAGAGATACAGACATCATTGATTCTCAAATTCCACCTATAATGTTTTCGTTCTGTAACAACTTCTTCTATGTAGGAATGACGATAGCAATTATATCATATGCTATTCCTAGCTTTATGACTGTTATAATTCCTTTAACTTTGATGTTTTATAATCTTCAAAAATTCTATATCAAGACATCTAGGCAGTTGAAAAGGATTGAGGCAGCAACGAGATCAGAAATTTATTCTCATTTTGATGAGAGCATTTGTGGACAGTCTGTGATAAGAGCATTTAAAGATGAAAAAAGGTAAATTTTCTGCAACTTTTCTACGATATTTTAATGTGATTTAAAAATTTCTTAGGTTTTTAAAGGAATGTGGAAGAAGAGTTGACAAGAATGTTTCAGTCTTATATCAGTCAAATGCAGCAGATTCATGGTTAGGAGTTAGAGTCGAGTCAATCGGAGCATTGATAGTTTTGTTTGCCTGTTTATTTGCAATTTTGGGAAAAGAAAATATCGATGGAGCTCTGGTTGGTCTGTCAATTTCTTATGCTGTGCAAATTTCTGCTGCTCTCAGTTATTTTATTTTGATTGCTAATGAGGTATTGATTTCCTTGAAAACACATATTATAAAATTTAATTTTCAACGTGATTTTTTAAAATCAGGTGGAAACAAATATCGTGGCAGTAGAGAGAGTTGAAGAATATGCCGAACTTCCACAAGAAGCTCCATTAAAAACAATCGATGTAGATCCAAACTGGCCATATGAAGGAATAATAGAATTTAAAGATTTTCAAGTTCGCTATCGTGAAGGACTTGATTTGGTATTGAAAGGCATCTCATTCAAATGCAATAGTCAAGAGAAAATTGGCATTGTTGGTCGAACAGGTGCTGGAAAGTCAAGTTTGACTTTATCGCTGTTCCGAATCATTGAAGCATCAGGTGGAAAAATTGTAATTGATGGAATTGACATTTCCACAATTGGATTGCATTGTTTAAGATCAAAATTGACTATTATTCCACAAGATCCAGTACTATTCAGTGGTTCATTGAGAATGAATATTGATCCATTCAATTCATATTCTGATGATGCTGTTTGGACAGCACTTGAACATTCTCATTTGAAAAACTTTGCATCACAACTAACTGATGGATTAAACTATAAAGTATCAGAAGGTGGCGATAATTTGTCAGTTGGGCAACGACAATTAATATGTTTAGCCCGTGCACTTCTTCGTAAAACAAGAGTTTTAATACTTGATGAGGCAACAGCTGCAATCGATATCGAGACAGATGAATTGATACAAAATACAATTCGAAAAGAATTTAAAGACTGTACAATCCTGACAATTGCACACCGACTGAATACAATTATGGATTCAGATAGAATAATTGTATTAGACCAAGGCAAGATTGCAGAATTTGACAGTCCAAATGTTCTTTTAAGTAACAAGGATTCCATTTTCTATGGTATGGCAAAAAGTGCAGGTATAGCTAATGGAGAAGACACAAAAGTAATAAAGGAATGAATCCTCGTGACTGTAATTAACAATTGAAATAAAGAAAACAAAAAAATATAAAAGAAAAGTCACAGCAAAAAAGGTTCTTTAAGTTGTGATTAGCGTCCCTTTTTGTGCTTATTTTATGACCCATTAGCATTCATCGAATATTTATGGGTGGGATTTCTTACAGCAGGCTGATGGAAGAGTTGCTTAATTTTTAATTAAACTTCGCACAAAAACAGAATTTCTTTTTTTTTTTAGTTGTAATGTCTATATTTTCTCATACTCTTTAACTTTCATTCCTATCCCTTCTTTTCATGTCGCTTTAAAGGAAGTTTTCACTCTTTTACCATAAATATTTTTTCTGCTTACCTTTATTTTTGTAAATGAAACTTTTTGCCAATTGGATTATGCTTTAGTTGTTGCATTTTGTTCTTTTGTGGGACCGAATGTTGTTGATGGATTTTTGGTATTCATTGTTTGAAATTGTATTCTTCATTAAAATATTAAGTGTTCGATCGCTTAAATTATTTTGTAGGTTAAAATCTCAACTCAAAAAGATAAAAGCGCTACTTTTCCACAACTTTAATCAACTCATCAACTTGTTACATCCTCATCAGTAACATCAACATCATGGAAGCAGTATCAGAAAGCAACCCTTCCTCGTTTTAATTTTTCGTCTTCGTCTCGAAATGATGAAGAAATTGAATTAGTCAATGAATTTCCTGTAGAATGTGAGACAATTTTTCTTGTTTGCTTTAATTTCTTCCTTTAATCAGACACAGAGAAATTTAATTACGTTGCGACAAAGGTGCGCCTTCCTCGAGTAATTCACAGGAAATTGTACATTTTTTTCATCTAGTCGTCGTTTACTTTGTGAGAGAATAGACTTTAGGGGAGGCGAGAAACTTCTTGACAAGGGATGAGGCAAATTTTTTTGTCGATTTAATTTGTTGACTTTAAATTTTTGTTCTTTTATTATTTTTCGGGAATTTTAGAAATTTTTAAAGATTTCATTTTAAATGGATTTAAGGTTTTATAGGAACAAAAATTTGAACATGAAAAGCCTTACTTAATTACAAAAAAAAAGTTCATCCACCAACCAAGAAATTCATCCACAGCATCACAACTTTATGCACTCACAGTCTTCACATCCTCTGAACTCAAACCATAAGTCATACTCAAATAAAGAGAAATCATGAAACTGTGAACTTTTCAAGACAAACTGGAATTATTTTCATTTTTACTTCTCAAAAGAAACTTTCATTGCAGATCTTAACAAATAAATGAAGAACTTTTCAGCTCTCATCATGAAAATTTATGAGCTGTGCAAGGAGGAATGAAAGTTTTAGTTTTGTTCTCTTTTTTTCGTCTCAGTGCATTGAAATTTTTATTTTTTAATAAAGTTTCTCATTAAAAAAAAGTTAAATTTACAGAAAAATTTTGTAAAGTTTTTTTTATAGTCATGGAAGTTTTTAATGAGATTCAATTTTAAGGAGTTGGCAGGGGAGTCAAATTATGATGTACATTAATAAAGAAGGGTCTGAATTAAATTTCTCATCTTCAACTAAACCTTAATGCCTCCTTTATTTCATGGATTTGCCTCAAACAAATCAAGTGAAAGTAAGTCACCGAAATAAGATTGACTAAACAAAAACAAGCTAGAAATACAAAAAATATGTGAAATCGACTGTGAAACCGTCCGATAAATTCATATTGACATACAATACGCTTTTTCATGTCTTCCTTCATGCTCATCTCACATGATCCCTTCTTCAAATGTATACATTTATTTTATCATACTTCTTTTTCTCGGAATTTGTTGGTGTCTTTCTAGAAAAGATTGAAATGGTCTGTCTTTCAAGATGGATTGCACATAGGTCATTTTTCTCCGATAATCTATTGGATATAAATTAGTATGTCAAATGAAATCAATTTATTTTAAATGAAATTTATTGCTTGTAAACATCAATTCGATGTCCAGTAAAGAAGGTCTAATTGATAAATCCTAGATGGATTAATTGGAGATTTTTGGGTTGATTTGAAATTTTATTATTTCTATGTCATTACTTTCTCGCTTACCATAAAATAATCACATGAATATAATTTTGCCAATCACAATATTTATGGACTCTAAATTCATTTATGTGTAAATATTTCACAAATTTTATCGACTGATAGGCATCATTAGCATTCAATGAGCGCATCAATTTTCAATTTATTTACTCGTGATTATATTGTATTGAACGGAATTGAATATATCAATTTAAATTGTGTCTATATCGTTAAATGAGTCTTTCCATATAGAATCCGGACTCAGAAAATTTTTAGTTTTTGCTTAATATTTCTATGATAATGCAACATTAGTATAACATGTTATATATATTTGGAAAGGTCTTGACCTTAGCTATCATAATTTAATATCATCTTTTAATAATATGATCCAGGGTTGGAACACTAGAGGTTCAAAGTTGAAAAATTTGATCATTTTTAAATTGATCAGTTTGTTATGATATATATGCTTAATAATTTTGCTTATATATTGATTAAAAGCATAAAAGTATGTTATTTTCTCCCATGTAATAAAAAGGAAGTTTCCTTAACTTGGTAATTTTTTACGGGTTATCAAACCTTGGCGAAATTTTCTTCATCAAAAACTTAAAACCATCATAACTTTTGATAGGAATCACCAATTTTAATGATTTAAGCAGTTTTTAACAGATAAAATTAAGGAGCATAAGAGTAAAATACAAAAGTTTTAATAACTCATACAACTCAAATAAAAAATGACCGTTTAAATTTTCCCATACAAAATTATATGAAATTTTTTTTAATCTTTTTCCTATTTTAACAACTTTGAATGCAATTTAATGCATGCATTTTTATAAATTATAGTTGAAATAATCAATTTTGTAAGCAAAAAATATGTAAAAATAAGAAAAAGAATAAAAAAAATTTCATATAATTTTGTATGGGAAAACTTAAACGGTCATTTTTTATTTGAATTTTATGAGTTATTAAAACTTTTGTATTTTACTCTTATGCTCCTTAATTTTATCTGTTAAAAACTGCTTAAATCATTAAAATTGGTGATTCCTATCAAAAGTTATGATGGTTTTAAGTTTTTGATGAAGAAAATTTCGCCAAGGTTTGATAACCCGTAAAAAATTACCAAGTTAAGGAAACTTCCTTTTTATTACATGGGAGAAAATAACATACTTTTATGCTTTTAATCAATATATAAGCAAAATTATTAAGCATATATATCATAACAAACTGATCAATTTAAAAATGATCAAATTTTTCAACTTTGAACCTCTAGTGTTCCAACCCTGGATCATATTATTAAAAGATGATATTAAATTATGATAGCTAAGGTCAAGACCTTTCCAAATATATATAACATGTTATACTAATGTTGCATTATCATAGAAATATTAAGCAAAAACTAAAAATTTTCTGAGTCCGGATTCTATATGGAAAGACTCAAATGTGAGGCGCATATATTATTGGAAAGATAGTTGCTACTATCTAATGTTAAGGATGTATTTATGGAGTTTTTGTAGTGAAGTGACAAAGAGCCTAATGACACAGTCGACATTCAAAAAATTTTCTTTGTATACCATCCATGATACACCCCCATCTAATAATATTAAAATTCATGAAAAATTGTCACAAAAAGGCAAAAAATCGATGAACAACAAAGATGAAAAAATAAATTAAATTTGTGGCACCAACTCAATTATTTTGTTCACAACATTTTATTACGTCGATAAAAGCTCAACGTAAAATTGAATTTCCTAATGAACTAATTTTAAAGTCATAAAATTGTTTTTCTTCCCTTCCAATTTCTCATTTTTTTTTTTCCTTTACGCTTCAATAAAAAGTTGTTTTTCGAAAAAAAAAAGATGAAAAGTTTTTCGTCTCTTCCTCCATCCAGCCATCTCTCGTTTTGCCTTGCAATGAATAATTTATTACGTCACCTGCGTCAATTGCTGCTCTCACAGTTTCATCATAATCTTGTTAAAGTTTTCCCATTTACCAGATGTGCTTTCAAAAAAATGAGAATGAAGTGAGTTGAAGATTGGTGGAAATTTTTTCGAACTGCGAGCGCATTTGACATTGAATTTTTATTTTTGGTTTTGAGTACTACTTTTTACACAAAATGCCCTTGGGGGCCGTTCACTTATTACGTAACGAAAGGGGGGGGGTCAGAGAAAGAACAATAGAATTTTTTGAGAATCTCATTGTTCTTTTTTGAAAAATGACCGTTATTTTGTAACGTAATAAAAGAACGGCCCCTTGAAGAGACTTGATATTTTAATTTCAAAATTGTGATTATGTCAGGATTTAGTCTTCTTGTGAAGTATAAAATTTCAAACAAAAATTCTCAAAAATCTCTTCTGTTTTACCAATTGAAGTGTAAGTTCGAATCTTAACCAAAACATAATATATTAAATTAGCAATAAAATATAGATTTTTAACGTATTTTTTTAATTTATAAGTCAATTACTAACAACTAGTCTCACAAAAAACCCTTCCAGCAACCTTTACAAAATATTCACACGACAAAATGACTGTCAACACAATAAACTTCCCAACAAGATAAAAGAATTTCGCTATAAAACTTTTCGCATCGCGTAGCTGAAAGTGAGGAGCAAGCATGAGCGAAAGAGATGGAAATAGAAAACAGAATATTAAGAAGAATGGGAATTCTTTCTTGTATTAGATTTTATATTTCTCGGTAATTGAATTCTTATGAATAATTAATTGAAATATAAATCTTTTCTGAACAATCTTAATGTATGATGGGAAAGAGCTTTTGAGAGGAGAGAAAAAGTTTTTCATACTCAATTTTGGTTGCTTATGCTGGTTAAGAATGAGAATATCTTTTATAAAATCTGCATTTTAATAATGAAAATTGAATTTTTCATGCATTGATTAAGGTTTTAGAAGATGCGAGAAAAAAGTTTTAAATTTTTTTACAATCATGATGGCGAGACATTTAGATTGCAAATTATTTATTATGTAATGCTTAAGGATTTGTTGTTTAGATGATTTCTAGTATGGACTAAATGTTGTGCATTGAAATTTCTAAAAAAAATTATTATCAAATTTTCAATGATGATGTTGTCAAGTAAGGCATGTAATAATAACCTCGAGTAAAAAAATCTAGAAGAATATTCAACATTTTCTGCCTGAAAAATACCTTTCACTAATTTTTTAATCTCCAAAAATGAAATAACTTTCCTTTAATCCTTGGATCCTTTCCTAAATATACAAAAAATACATTCAACATTTTCTTTATGTTTTAATTTTCCTTTTCCTTAAATGCAACAAAATATTCACAAAACTTTTCAAAAGTTGTTTATTTTCCTACCTTTCAGTTCTTTTATGCATTTGCAGCATGAAAAAGTATATAATAAGAAAAAACTGTTTCACTTTTGAAAACAGCAAAAAAAGGAAAAGGAAAAAGTTTCACGTTTGTGCATTCAAAATGTTTTAAGAAAGTTGTGAAGCTTTTGATTTTTTAATTCTGTTCTGTTCATGTTATTTTCTTGTTCTAGTGGAAATTGAGAAGTCGAGTTTCATGAAAGTTTGTTTTATAAATGTCTTAATCAAAGTTGAGTTTTCAAAGGCACGCGTCTAACTTGATTGCTTGGTGTAAATGAGTACAGAACTGGTAGTAAAGTTTCCTAACTTTAGAAGTCTTTGTTTCGAATTCTTCAAATTTCAATCCTTCTATAATTTAGATTGATGGAGTTTGATGACCTTTCACGCATTTCCAACAATTTGTTCCTGCTTGAATATTTTAAGAACATTTAGAGGTTCATGAATAAATAGGTCATATTTTATGGCAACAGAGTCGACGATTGATTGATTGGGACTGATTAGGCCTACGCTCATCGGATGTGTTGAAATATTTACAGATGGTTGATGTTGCTGATTTATTGAACTACCTAATGTTGATGAAGTGAAGACTGATGGTGATGCTGTACACGTTGTAGTTACACTATTCTTATTGTTACGGCCTAATGTGGCATAGCTCTGAATTGTTGAAATATGGAAGTAGAATGGAAAGAAAAAAAGAGAAAATTGTGATAATTAATGGGTAGCTCTTAAGTTCTCTAGCTCCTTTTCATCCATTCTTACGCTGAATTGCTTTTATATGAATGAGCACTTAATGATGCATTTGAAAATTTATTAACGTGAGTAGTTTTTCCTGAATTATTCGCAAATGATGATGATAATTATTATTGGTGGCAGTGTGGAAATGAAGAGACTAAGTTTATTCTCATGTCAAAAAATACTCAGAATCCCTATTAAACTTCATATCTTTCATTGAAATATCAATAGTGGTTAAACCACAACGATTTTAAACTCATCAATAAAAACTTTTCATATAATATTACAAGAGTCGTTAAATGTATGCGACTATGTGTATTCAATTAGTTACTTCTGTAGTCTATTTGTTTATGTGTTATAATTGTGTAGGGACAAGCGCGTACGCAAGTCCCTGCTACCAAAAATTGCGCGAACGAGTTACTCAGATGTTGAGTAATCGCAGCAGTCATCTTCGTCGAAGTGCAATGGCAAAGACTCATGCTGGGGGAACAGCCTTAGTGATCACTGTAACCCCTACGCCAGGTAAGTATGCTTTCCTTTACTCTTAGTCACATACTTATATCAGTCATTTCTGCAAACTCATGTGAAGTATAATGAGATTTGTATGAAAATGAGATAGCAATAGTAAAAATGTATGAGAGTGTGAAAGAGAGAGAAATATTTTTTTCTCTTTTTTGTATCTGTGTGAGTGAGTTGCTGTTGCTGAATGCTTGCTTTATAAATCTATATAAATCTTAAACGAAGCTATTTTTCTCTCTTTTGAATTAATGAATTTTAGAGCAATTGCGAGTAATTTTACTTTAATTAGGTATTTAGTTATTTATTTTTTTTTTGTACATAAAATATTAAAAATTTGTGAAATAAAGAGTTAAAAAAAATAAAATGTAAAAAACCTGCAATAAAATTGCAGAAATAAAATAAATAATAAAAAGAGATATGACTTTCGATGAGACTTGAACACAATTATTATTACTGATTGTATATATTCATCAGCACTTTTTTGAGAATACTTTTATTCTATTTGATTTCGAAGCTGTAAAATTTATGCTTCGTTTCTTATAATAATTGGACAGTTTATTTTTGCATTCGATGATTTCCACTTTTCATATCGAAAAGATTCCCGAGAGAAGAAAGAAAGAAGTAAAATTTACATGAAAATCAGACCGCCCAATCACCACTTAATTAATAACAAATATAAAAAACTGTTGTTTTCTCCATAGATGACATCTGAATAAAGTAAAAATCAACTTTTGTATTTTTATTGTAAATTAACAGAGGCCCTAAACTACCTTGTGTATTTAATTGCTATGAGATTGTCCATCACAAAGGACACTGGTGGTCTCTGCACATGTGAATGAAAAAAAAAACTTGATTAAATATTTGCAAGTTGATATCACGGACATGGACATGAATATTGGAAAACATGTGCTGAAGCATGTAGCAGAAAATTCAAAACAATATAAAATTGACGATGAAAATGACGATTCTGGATCTTTTGTTGTTTTGCACTGGATCTTGCGAAACACGATGTATGAAATCCAGTCGTAGATAACTTTATGCTTATTTATTATGTTTTTAAGCATTTTAATGATGAAGATGTATACGCCATAATAAATAATACGCCAATATAATAATAATACGCCAGTAAATAATTAAGGTCATTAGGGATGATGAAATTCACACCTAAGATGATGAACCTTAAATATTTTAATTTTAAAAACGCCAAAAATTAATTAAATATGTATTTTAAACGCCGAACTTGAATAATATAAAACGCCTGCATGGTTAATAATTGTATTTAAATATGAAACGCCTTTTAATTTTATTTTAAATCACTTTTAATCACATTTTTTAATTTTAATAGAACTGCACTGTTTGAATGAAAGATAACCAAGAAAGAAAGATTCTGTTTGAATCTCAAATGTCAGTTAGCTTACGCTACAAGCATAAAAAGAAAGGATGTGACATTTATACTCACAAAAAGTGTCAAATTTCGGACTAATTTCAATGTTGGTATTTCGACCATTTGCAATAAAAACATTTGTGGTAATCCACCATCAAAAGATTCAATGCATTCAACGTGAATTGAGTCTATCGATTGATTTGACACTGTACAATTTTGCAATGCAAACGGACGTCCTGCAAATAAACAAAATACAATAAAAAGAGGTGAAATTGGAGACACACAAAAATTTGCTTTGTTTTTAATGCATTCATTAAAACCCGAGCATTTTAAGCACATTTGAATGTTTTTGTGGTCACTATGTCATTTGTATGAAGCAGTAATAAGCGCTTTATTCGCTAATATCAAATGACGTTCTGAATTTTTCATGTATTTGCAGTTGCATCAACTTCAACTCAATTCATGTGGAAATTAAATTAAATTGGTTGCATATCCTCGAAAAAAAAGTGAGGTAGTAGCAGCGTGATGCAGGAAATTCAATGTTGAAGGCCGCACATACGAAAAACTCTTTTTTGTTTTCAGCTTAATAAAAAATTGTCGCGAGGAATAATAAAACTAAATCAGAATAACTGAACGCACCTGCTGCAACAATTTGAAATACGCATGGAGTCTTTTGTTGTCCTATAACATTTCTAGCCCAGCATGATATTGTTCCATAGTCAAGATCTGATGTTGGCGTGTAATTTAATCGGGACCAGCCCGATTCTGTTGTTTGCAATTGTGAGGTCAGTTCTGTTTGTTCGCCTGATGAATTGAATGTCCAATGAAATGATTCAGCCGGTGGCGATGATTCAACTTCACATTTCAATTGCAATGTCTCATGTTTTAAAGCACCAAGTAATTCTTCTCTGTCATTGGCACAAACTGGGGAAACTGGTGAATAAAAAAAAAGAATGAAGACCAAAGAAATGGAAATGAATTATTTATGTAGGAATCAGAAATGGAAAGATAATGACAGAAAGTGAAATGAAGCGACTGAAAATTTAAATATTTTTTTATGTGCTATGCTTAACAAAAAAAGCAGCACAAAAAGTGAAGCAAAATTATCAGCGATTCCGTATTTTTTCGATCTTATTTCTGTTTTCTGTTTTTTGCAAGTTTTTTTGTTTTTCATGCGACCTGAAAAGTCCCAAAACAGACTGAGTGAATTAAGAGATAATCAACAGCTACACAGTTTAAAATTCTGTCTGTTATTTTTTTTTAATTCACTTGCACTTTTTTTATTACGCTTTAAAGTGAAAAGTATCTTATCAAGTTTGTGTAAAAATTTGGCGGAACTCACATCGAACTCTTAATGTTACTGGATTGCTAGTTCCACGACCTTCTGTATTTGCAGCCAAACATGTATAATCACCAGCAAGGCTTTTCGTAACACTTTGCAAAACGAGTGACTGATCTGATAAAATTATTCCTGCTGTGACATTGTGATGTAGCTCTACTCCCTAAGGCAAGAAGGAAGAAGAAGAAAAAAAAAATTAAAATGTCAAGAAGTGAAAATTGAATAAGATGTGGAAGTGATGACAAAAGGAAATGGATTATGGATGTTGTGGGAGTTCTTACATCATGGAACCACGATAATTTATAGAATTTTGGATTTGACTGTATGAGGCACTCGAAGTAGACATCATCGCCTTCCTTTATATCATCAGGATTCAGTGATGATCCCATTTTGAGTGTGACAATCGGCATGTCTGTAAAAGTGAAACAAAATGTTGATTCCTGGATGAAAAGTCTATTGACATATTTATGAATAGAATAAGCACAATTATGAATGCGACAGACTCACTCAATGACTGGATGGATTCATTAATGTGACAATAGTCAGAATACATTCAACAGTCATTGGCAAGGACAATAGCGATTGTTAACAGAGTTGAGAATGCCAACATTTTTTGAATGTCCTGACTATAAATGTCAGTCAGTATAACAAATCTGCTCTGTCGACGGTTGCAATTACTGTGCATACAATTTCTAAAACAATACAACAAAAGAAACTTACAATGTACAACAAGCCTCCATTTGTCTTCTATTGCACTGTCAGGAATGTATGGATTTTCAGCTCGACACGTCAAGTATTTTCCATCATCATCGACAACAGGAATGAATGTTAGAACACTGAGTGTTTGATTGCCGGTCTCGGAAAACTGTGAATAGATTGAAATAGAAAAGAATGAAATGTAACAATGCAGCTCATATTGTTGATGATTAATACGGTTGGAACGAACACGCATATGTTTATTCCAACTGTATTAATGGAATGAATGCTGAAATCAGCAATAGAAGCAACAGAAGAGGCTTAATTGGAGAATATTTTTAGAGATCTATTCCTTCTTTTTCGCTTGTTTAAATATCGATAGAAATCCAAACATCATTAAAATTTCTATTTTTTTTGGGTTGTAAATAGAACAAGCAAGACTGAACCAATAAAAAAATGTCGAAATGAAAATTGAAGAAATTTCAACTTTGATATAAGCATTGAAATTTGTATTTTGTCAGTGTCCTTTTTGATGGACAATCTCATAGCAATTAAATACACAAGGTAGTTTAGGGCCTCTGTTAATTTACAATAAAAATACAAAAGTTGATTTTTACTTTATTCAGATGTCATCTATGGAGAAAACAACAGTTTTTTATATTTGTTATTAATTAAGTGGTGATTGGGCGGTCTGATTTTCATGTAAATTTTACTTCTTTCTTTCTTCTCTCGGGAATCTTTTCGATATGAAAAGTGGAAATCATCGAATGCAAAAATAAACTGTCCAATTATTATAAGAAACGAAGCATAAATTTTACAGCTTCGAAATCAAATAGAATAAAAGTATTCTCAAAAAAGTGCTGATGAATATATACAATCAGTAATAATAATAAAACTGCCTCAGGTCGTGAACCAGAACTTTTGCATTCAACATCATAACGCTTCTCGGCTAAGAGAAATTTCTCCCTTGTTGTAATATGCACTGCTATTGGCTTTACTGTGTTTGAATACGAATAAAAATAAAAAATAAAAAAATTAAAAAAATATTTTAAAATGAAAAACTTTTAAATTTTTTCATCTTCATGTTTTCCTTTTGTTTTAAGTTAAATAGTTACAAGCAAGTTATGAATAATTTCTATAAAATTATGGAAACTCTTAACTTCTTCCTCTTCTTCTTCGTCTCTCTGTTATTGTCGTATTAACTGCCTTACAGGCAGTTCTTCTTCTTTATTTTTGAAGTGAAAATTTTTCATTAAGTTTTTCATAGACAAATCTAGTAAGAGGCTCAATTTAAATGTGGGAATAAAATGCATCTTTTAGGTTGTTTAATTTTAGTCCTTAACAGTTTTCACTAGAAGTAATTAGCATCAATGTCAATGAAATCTTCAAGTTGTCTAGCATCAAGCTTATGTGACATGAGAAGACTAGGAAAAAGTTTCAATTTCTTCCTTAAATATTTTTTTTCCTCCACGAAAATTCTTGATAGTTTGTGACATAAGGAAGTTAATATGAAGCACACGTACAGCAAAAAAGGAACGGAAGAAAAATTTCATAATTTTAAATTAATTGACATGAAAATATTGTGACTGCAGACTGAAATTTAATCTTCTATTTAATAATCAGAAGAGAATGGGACACAAAATGGAAATAGAAATGGAACTTTGAAAAATGATTTGTCACAAAAAGTAAAGAAGAAGAACTTCCGGAAATGCTGAGACAAATTTTCTTCTAATTTCCTTCATTCAATTCAAGCTGTACAATAGAAACCACATACAGAGAATGAGTGGATAGAACTATAAGAAAAATGAACTGAGCAGCATATGCGAATGATTGAGATGAGCAGCAATTCGCATTTTGCAGTGAAAAAGGAGAAAAAGGAAAATTTTATGGGACGCTTGACAATAAAAAAATGTAAAATGTGGCAAATGTTCCACAGCTGAAAGGAGACACAAAAAACCTTTTCAGATAAATTTCTAAAAGAATGGATGAATGGAATTGTGTGAATGGAGCAATACGTTTCATTTAAAGAAAAACTAGAATATTTGTTTTATGAAAGAAAATTTATAATTTGCAAAAAATTCAGAATAACTTACAATTTACATCTAAAATTACAGCTTTGTTGTTTGGTGGCGTCAAATTCGTATTGCTTGCCACACATACTAGTCGTGCATTCAAATGCTGCCGTCCTATATTTGGATATGATAAATGATTTACAGTGATGCCATCTTTACGTGTTTCAAATGATTCATCGATTACTGTGTTCTCTAAATACCAAGTCACATTTGGACGAGGACGACCTGCATGAAATAAAAACAAAAAATGATAGAAATTTAAATTTTTGTGTGTCCATTTAAAGCTGAGTGAGATAAAGGAAGTAAGTCAATGAATGCATGAATATAAAAAGCGGAAAAGCTTATTTTAATATGCAGCATAAAAACTCATGAAAAATTCCGACCATAAAGAGTGGAAAAAAAAGTTTTCAATCTTGCATGAATTTTTCATTATGGTAAATATTTTTCATATAAAAACTGTGAGATTGTGCTAAAATGATGTAATTTTGCCTCACTTCCAACAACATTTTTATTTATTTTGTTTTTATAGTTGAAAGCATCCATGCACTAGTCCCTTTGAGCTTTAGAGAGGGAATGAATATTAAAAACTTTTTTTCATGCTTCACGGAATCGCAGTTCCCTTTTTGTTCATGCACTTATTCATCGCCTGATTTATTTTATATATTTTTATTTGCAGATGCCTTCAATCAGGCATGTATAACAACATTTTATATATCGTCGCCTGTTTACAGAAAAATGCCAATTAAATGTAAAATTTACCTCCTGAGACTTCACATATTAGTGTCACATCACTTCCTTCATTGTATGGTTCTATAAGTTTCGTTCGATCTCTCCTTCTTGCATCGTATATCACAGGTTTTTGAGGTGGAACTGTGGAAATGCAATCAATAATTAAAAGCATCAACAAATTAAGGAAGAACTTACCTATAACAGTAAAATTAATTTTTAAATTTCTTGTTGGCGAATTGCGAAAATCAACACGACATCTGTACATTCCTTCATCACTAAGCTTAATATCATCAACTAAAAGCTGGGCAGGATGTGATGCAGTTCGAAAAAATGCTCGTTCGCCAAAGGCTGCTGGCGATGACCATAACTTTGCCTGTCCAAATTGCCAGCCTCTTTCATCGAAGCTGAAAACGAGGAACAGAAAAAAATTAATTTCTCATTTAACAGATTTTAAAATTGATAATTCTGAGAACCGATGAGAAATTACGAAGTTTATAAATTATTAAGTCGTGACTAAAAGCTACAATTAACCATTCTTATTGGACACGCAGATCGTTTTTAATTGATCGTTGCGTTAAACCTTCATTTGATGCGATTAACTGACGTAAGAGAACTTTAATGATTAAGCTTAAAAAATTTCAAGATTGTTAATTCCAATAGTTCACAATGGGTCACCGACATTTGCCCACACACATTTGCCCATTCGACATTTCCCCATTGACATTTTCCCATTGGTACATTTGCCCACTCGTACATTTGCCAATTGGTACTTTTTCCCACGAGTATTTTTCCCCACTAGTATTTTTGCCCATCGATATATTTGACCATTTACATTTTCCCATTGATTCATACATAAGTATGTCCACTTAAAGAAATTTTAATTTTTGGTATTTTACAAAACTTAATTTTCAACATTTATGGTTAAAATAGATGTAAGTTTTCGAAAATTGAAAATGAGCATGTATTTGAATGAAATTTTTAATGCTTAAACCATTGCTTTATACATTTTGATTAAATGTTTGTTAAAACCTTGTAGAGATATTAAGATTTGAAAAACACATGAAAAATCAGAAATTTTTAAGGAAACTTCCGGATAGATGATTGTTTTAACATTGAAATCATTTTTTTCTATGTTTCTTACATGTACGATAAAAACTTTAATTGTATATTGTAGCCAGAGTTTTAAGCTTTCCATACATAATCCTACCAATAAAACTTTATAAAATCCTACAATAATAGCAGAGATATTGACAGTCGCCCTATTTCGATGATATCGAGAGAATTTGTCATTTTTCTTTTTGATGACTGCATTTTAAGCAAATTTGAGTAAATACGGTTAAATCATTTAAAAACTCGATTCTAGTGATTATTTATGCTAGTTTTTGTGAAAATCCTATGTAAAAGTAGCCAGAGTTGAAAAAATTATATTTCATTATTCCAGGGGTGTTTTCAAAAAATCTTTGTATTGCAATTTAGTACTCTGGTATATGTATTAAAAAACTACTGAACTGTATTTTTTAACTTATTAGAACCATCAAAAAAGTTGCTTCGAAAAATGGTGGTTTTCATTAGATTCTAAGCCCTCGTGTTCCAACCCTGGATTAAACTATATATTTTTAGCATTTTTATCGAATAGCTGAATAAAAGAGCTTTCCAAAAATATATAATATGTCATATTAATAATGCAATAGTTAAGAGATATCGCCCAATGAATGAAAAATGTTTAATTCTCATTTCTATTTGCAGAGCCTCAAATTTTGAAATAGGGCAACGCTCAGAAAAAGACAAATATTTTGTTAATTAAGGCATGTAGCAACAAGATGTAAGGGCATAAATGTAGAATTTAGTGTCCTACATAATAATATTTAGTTATTTAATTGTCACCTAATTAATTTATTAATGTAATGGCCTTATTAAATTCAAATTTGCTTTGAAGTCAAAATTTTTGCAAATTTCTATTTCTGGAAACGCCCATGAATAATTTCTAGAAAACTAAAATACTCAAAAATTTTTCATTAGTCATTCATTTCCAAGAAAATTAATTCTAAAAATTTTAGTTCCAGAAAATTATTTTCCAAAAATTTCCATTCCAGAAAAATGCTTTTTAAAAGAATATGCTTCCCCACCGTGTCCACTAATATGTAACTCAAATTACAATGTTGAAAATTAAGTTTTGTAAAATACCAAAAATATAAATTTTTTTAAGTGGACATATGTATGTATCAATGGGAAAATGTAAATGGTCAAATACATCGATGGGCAAAAATACTAGTGGGGAAAAATACTCGTGGGAAAAAGTACCAATTGGCAAATGTACGAGTGGGCAAATGTACCATTGGGAAAATGTCAATGGGCAAATGTCGAATGGGCAAATGTGTGTGGGCAAATGTCCCAAACCCGTTCACAATTACTACTTTAAAGTGATTTAATCATGACCTTAAAGCGATTAATTGATAAATTGTGTACCAACATATTTTTGATGGAATTTTTATTCAGCCATAAATTTCGAATTTACTTCAAACAGTTCACTGTCACCTTAAAACCACAGAGCTATATTCACATGACCAAGATCTAATCCCGAGATGTTAGTTTTTTTTTCTCGTACCCAAGCACTTTAAAATTTATGAAATATGTGGTTTCAGAGTGTCTATGCTGCTCATAATTTTCAATATGTTCAGTGTGTTGTTTCATGCTGGTTAATGTGTGGTTTTTTGGAATTATACCTGAAAATTGTTTCTGCCTTCCCTTTCTTGTTTCTTTGTGGTCAATTAAATAAATTATGGACATCATTTGGCGTCTCTTTTATCACTTTTTTCTTCTTGGCATTTGTTGGTTTTTTCTCAAATAATTTCAATGATTGCTTTTCTTTTCTGATATTTTATTGGAGGTTTGACCAGGTTTGTCTGAAATTTTCGGATAAAAGTGATTAAAAGTTTGAACATTTTGACCGTGATTTTGATTATCAACGATATCTGTTAACAGAAAAATTTATTCATACTTGATATTAATTTATGTCCGAAAATCCGTTAAAAATTTTAATTTTTTTTATTGTTGCTAAGTTTAAAGAAGAAGGTTGCTAAGAGTAAGTTTAAAAAAATTGCTTCACTTGAAAATTTCGGACAGACGAAACTCAAAACAGCTTCAAATTCTATCCTATTTCAACAAAACTCAATCATTTCCATTTCATTAGACAAACAAGCTCTTAAACCACAAAAGCAACATAATGGAGCAATTAATTTGAAAACTTCTTTTTATTTGGGCTCGTTCACATATGATGTTGATACTTGTTTGAATTGAGATGGTTGTTGGATATCGAAAATGTTCATAAACGTCATTTGCGTACCTCCCTTAACATCAATTCATATAAAAAGCATTTCTTTATTACTTACCAAAAGCAAATAGAATCAAGAAACTTGAGAAGATACATATGATGTTTCTATTAATCTCTGACCATCTCTTTTATTTCCTCTATTTTTATTATGTAAACATCTTAACTTATGAGAAAAGTGACCACGCTGTGTGGTAAAAGAATTAAAATATTGAGTAATTTGAATCATCGTCTTTTTTGTCAAAATGATTTATTTTTGAGAAGTCATCAATTAACTGCTAAATGGAAATTTGAGAATGGAATTGGTTGGAGCTATGTAATTAAATCTGGACAAAATTCTATGAAAATTTTTGTGTGCTGCCTATTTTACTTTATTTTAGGCAAAATAAAAGATTTAACTTCTTAATCTATGACAATCTTGTGACTTTATCTGTATTATTTGATATATTAACTGGAATTGTATATAACTAGAAAAATATAATATTAAAAACAGCATGAAGTCTCATTGATTGAGAAATTGAAAGCTAATGAGTGCTCAAAATTGCGCTTGATTATTATGAAAAATATTAAAAATTCTCATGAAATTTCCGTTTCTCACAAGATGTTAATGACTCTATTTACTCTGTATGACTGCATTTAGTGAAGCTCATTTTCTAGAAATTGGTTATAAATGTCAAATTATGAGAGGATTTTAGTACTCAATTAACAAGCAATATTCATATTTATAGCGAATGTTCACATAACTGGAATTTAATAAAATGTTACGAAAATGAATGAATCGAATTGAATTACTTTGTGTAGGTTTCTGATTCTTGAAATAAATAATGTTAATCTGTTATTGTGAAATTTTCAAGTACGTTGTTGACCTAATATCTGCCAATTTAAATTGTTTTGATCTCAATATCGAATTCCAAATTTGGTTTTCATTCATAAAAATTGCTTTTTTAGAAAATTCTTACGAAGAATCTCAAAAAAAAAAAAAATTTAATTCTTAAAATTTGTTTTTAATTGAATGAAATTTTTTATTCCATGAATGAGTCGATTCTGTCAATGAATTTAATTTTCAGGCTAATTTTTAATTGATTTTTTTACCATTGAAGCATAAAAAGAATTTTTATTTTTTTTGGGAAATTCTTTTTTATTATTAAAGTTTGAATTTAGAAATTTTTACACCAAAAACCTTTTTTTTTGCTTTTTCGTTGTGTCACATTTCTCAAAAACTTGTTGCTTCAATGTGTTTTATCAAATTGTTGATATCTTAAAATAACAGCATGTTGATACTAATTTTAAAATCTTTACATATTTAAAACAGAATTAATATATCGATTTTTAATGCTAAATAATGTAAATTTATATAAAAAAATAGTTTTATGAATTTGTGGAATTTTTAATTTATTTCATAATGTTTACAATATTTTTTACTAGTTTTAATTTTTCGCTTTTTTTAAGCAAATTATCATTTCATTATATTAAAATCTGATGTTATTGGAGTCAATAATATCGAACCTGATACTTTAATGATTGCGGATCTAAAAAGAAGCTGATCACTTTATTGGTCAATCAAGATTAAGCTTTTTATTTATGTTCGGTATGCAACTTCATGTGGATTTGTTGTTTTTTCTTGGATGCCGACAATTCATCAATTTTTTTGATGTCTTTATTTGCTTGGTATAGTAAAATATAGTTGTTCATTCATGTTTATTCACATATCCATAACTCTCATTTTACACAATAAAATCAAATTGCTTAACGGATTTCCTGAAAATCTAAATTTCCAACCTACATCAGATATAAATGTCTATCAAAAAAATTCATTGTCTATACGCAAAATTTCCTGTCATAATTTTATTTTTGAAATCTTTGACAAATCACTTCTTGTCTATTTTTGTTTCCTAAAAAGAAGAACAAAATTGTTCCCTTTGAAGCTGCCACGCAAATTATTTACAAAGATTTGTAAAAAAAATCATTTTTTATATGACAAATTGTCAAGCAAATAATTTATTATGAAGCAGTTTGACAGGTATTTTGATGACCTTCCAGTTGGTCTACAAAAAAGATCAACAGATTTTAATACCTTCATTATTTCTTGTCTTTAAAGATTAAATAAATAAATTAGTCACAAAAATAACGTTGAATTAATTAACGCAAATTAATCGGAAATTTATTGGCCTTTTATGAGTTTATTACGTCCACAAATATTCAGCCACAACAGCCAATAACCTTCATGTAGTATCAACAAACAAGTAAATAATCGTCACATGAAGAAATGTGCCAAAAAAAGAAAAACTTGTTTGAGGTCTAAAATTACCGTCATTCATTTACTATAGGAAGTTCGTGCTGATTGCCATCAAATTATCTAAAACTATATTTACGTTCCATTTTATTCAATAAATCATTTATGAGATTTAGATCTTGTTAGCTAGATGAAAAGTGCCATAAATGAGCTGCTTGATTGTCACACTAATGTTTATCGATTATGATATTTTGGTTGCACACCATGGCTTTGCTAACTTTAATAATTTGTTGAAATCAGATTAATTGAAATGAAAATAAACATTTTTTGCATTCAAAAATTAAAATACAAAATTTTGAAAAATCGTTGAAATGTTAAAAGTGGTTGAGCTACAACGATTTTAAACTCATCAATCAAGACTATTCATATAATATTACAAGAGTCGTTAAATGTATGCGACTATGTATGTTCAATTAGTTACTTTTGTAGTATATCTGTTTATGTATTATAATTGTATAGGGACAAGCGCGTACGCAAGTCCCTGCTACCAAAAATTGCGCGAACGAGTTACTCAGATGTTGAGTAATCGCAGCAGTCATCTTCGTCGAAGTGCAATGACAAAGACTCATGCTGGGGGAACAGCCTTAGTGATCACTGTAACCCCTACGCCAGGTAAGTATGCTTTCCTTTACTCTTAGTCACATACTTATATCAGTCATTTCTGCAAACTCATGTGAAGTATAATGAGATTTGTATGAAAATGAGATAGCAATAGTAAAAATGTATGAAAGTGTGAAAGAGAGAGAGAAAATATTTTTTTTTCTCATTTTTTTGTAGCTGTGTGAGTGAGTTGTTGTTGCTGAGCGTTTGTTTATTTTTCGACAATGTAAACTTAAATGTTAATGAACAAAATTACTGAATGAATTAAATTGGAGTAAAATCATCATAAATTAAATTCAAATGAATCCAATTGTAATTATTTAATTTATTTTGAGTTAAACATTTTCCTATTTACTGCGAGTAAAATCTATCGGAATTATTTAGGGCATAATGGCATTAAATATGATGAAATTTCAGCGTATATCGGACATTTTAATTAATAATTTCCTGTATAATTATAAATGGATTACAAACAGTTATCAGGAAATTTTCAGACCTTATTAAATGACATAATCTGGATCTATTGTTTATCTTGTAATTATTTGTGGATATTATTAGAAAATAATCAATTCTGACTACTGCTGGTAATTACGATATTTTTGTAAAAAAAATTAAATTTGCTTATAAAAGTTTAAGAGAAAAATTGAAAAAAAAAAATTTAAATGTTGTTATGAAAAAAATTGAATTAAAAACCTAGCATTAAGAATTGAACCTAAAAATCCTGAAGAAAGATTGATAAAATGCAAGAATTTAATTTTTTGTGTTGTATACAATTTTGTAATGATTGCTCAAAACGGCTCAAAACTAACTTTCATTTCGCTTTCTGATATCTAAAGCCGATTCAAATAAAACACAAATTCAAATAGAAACAGAAAGCAAGAAGATGTTTTTACAACACTCACTTCCATTACTTCAATTGACCGCTTTTTATTTTCTCGCGAATTATTATTTTTTTCAGCTCTTACTCCTGCTTCTTATCTCCTTTTATGACATTGCATCCATCCTCTTATATAATCTTTCATTCTATCGTAAAATTGTTTTTCTTATCGTTTAGAAATGGATAAGGAGGTGCAACTTTTAGAAATTCAAAAAGATGGAGCATTTAATATTTTTAGGGACCTTAAACTGGACTCGTATGAACAAGATCCTTGTTACTTTCTTTAAAGAAATGAACAAGATAAACCATTGAAAATTCTAGATGAATGAAAATTGGATTTTAGCAGACCTTGACTTTCTTATTTTTGTAAAAAAAGTGACCAGACTAAAAAAATCTCATTAATTTCTACCCCGCTGTATCCATTGGACACGATATCAATTGCTTTCCATCCATCGTTGTTTGTTTATACATTTTTTTCTTTTCAAGTGCCTTCAATTTATTTTTACAGCATATAAGAAAGAACGTCATTGAAAGAAGACGAAAAAAGATGAAATTCATAAAAACGTGAAGATTAAAGTCAGCTAGGGTAGGAGTTACACGACATAACAGAAACAAATATTTAAACGCACAATCGTAAAGTCAAAAATTTGATTGCTATGCCCAATTCATTTCACTTTTCGCATCGTCCGTATGTTGTATCATAAAATTTTACAGTGGTCCTCTTAAAAAGAGAAATAATAATGTTTATGTACGTATGGCTGAATGGCTGTCCGTAAAAAAATAATAATATGAGAATTTTCAACGACAAGGAGGAATGTATGTGAATAAAAATGGGAAAATGAAGAGGACAAAGGAGATGCTTGAGAATCAATTATCGTCAACGCTTGTTGATACGATCACTTTAGATTGTTTGTTTGCTCTTTTATTTTGGCTATAAAAATTACGAGTTTCATTTCATTTTGCAAAAAGTTGTTTTTTTTTCTTCTTTTCGTTAAATTATCGACGATAAAAAATTTCGTGCACATCCGTAGGTAGACATGAATTGCTTACTGACTTTTGATCATGTTAGGATTATTTTTTATATACCTAATTAAGTTTATATATTTTTCATAAGACTGGAAAAAATTTATTTTGTTTTCTCAATCTCAAACTCAAGGTATGAGTTCGTATCTTAATAAAAAATCAATTTTCTGATAGTAAAAAAATTAGAAATGTAAGCAAATTAAAATTAAATTTGATACGAAAATTCAAGTAATTTTTTCTCAGTCTAAACAAATTTTTAAAAATAAAAACAACTTAGAAGCTTTCAGATCAATACATACGCAGATGTGGATCTTATCAATTGAAATTCCGTACATCATTTTTTTTATAAAAATGAAGAACATTTAGAGAATGAGAATTTGACAGAGAGAAAAATTTTTATAACTCATTTACTTCTAAATCGCGGAGGAGTAAAGTAGCATAACTGTAAATCAGTATGTGGACAATTTTACTATTCATCCTAACCATTCTGTACTTAACCTATCGATGGTACACATGGAATTACGATTATTTTGAGAAACGAGGAATTCCAGCAGTCAAAGCTAAATTTCCTTTAGGAAACACTCCAAATGGACTTTTGTCGAAACGGAATGTACTTTATGATTTTGAGGATTTGTATAAGTAAGTAAAATGAAGTGACATTTTTGAAAAGATTATGAATTTTGAAGAATCTAAAAACGATTCAAGTGTAAAGTTCGAATTCAAAATCATTTTCATTTGCCTATCAAAATTAAATTTATTCATTGATTCCAAAGTGTCTCACATAAATTTAATTGACCTTGAAATCTAATTTCATTTTATATGATGCTTTACATAAAGATTAGAGTTTAGAATTGCTTTTTAAAAAATTATTGAAATTAAAATTTTGATTGAATTTTATTTGTACTGTGTTTTCTACAAAATTTATGAAATTGCGTTTTTGAAAAAATGCAGTCAATATCGAGGAAAAGAGCCACTGGTTGGATATTTTGAAGCTCAAACCCCCCGATTTCTTGTGACATCACCAGAAGTAGCAAAAAAGATTATGATTAATAATTTTTCAAACTTTCATGACAACGAATTTAGTTTACTGGTAGGTTTATATAGGACTAGTTTAATTAACGACTCTTTAACAACAATAAAATTTTGAATCCAAATAGTTCGATAAAGAAATAGAACCAATTATTGGAAGAAACCCATTCATTTTGAGAGGTCAAGATTGGAAGGAAAAACGAGCGCAAGTAACCCCAGCATTTTCAAACAATCGTGTATGTGCAAAATATTAAGCCGTTTTATTCCAAAATTGTGATTTTTGACATTTTTCACAGCTTCGAGCCTGCTTTCCTCTGATTGAAGAAATCTTGTTTCGTTTAAAAAAGTACATCAATGATGAAAATCAAAAGAACAACAATGGTCCTTTTGAATTGCGAGATTTATGTTCAAGATATACAACTGACGTTGTCTCTAGTTGTGCTTTCAATGCTGACGCTCAATCGTTTACCAAAGAAAATCCAGAAATTCTTGCAATGGGAAGAAAATTTGTGAAAGCTCTGTCATCTTTTGGATTAACTCAATTCCTATTGACTTCATTATTTCCAGGGATTCAAAATCTTTTTGGATTGAGAATTATGGATAAAGTTTCTGAGGAATTCTTTTTAGATTTGATGTTGCAAGCTATAAAGCTTCGTGACAGTAGCAAAATCCAACGTGATGATTATCTTTCATTTTTAATAGAATTGAGGAAGAAGAAATCAATTTCTGACATAGAAATGGCTGCTCATGGAATAACTCTGTTTATGGACGGATTTGAAACAAGTTCTATTGGAATTGCTCATATTTTGTATGAGGTATGATATGTTCAAAATCTGTTGTCTGCTATTAATGTTTTAAATTTAAAAAAAGATTGCAGGAAGTAAAAGAGTACAAGATAAACTACGCAAGGAGATTAACGATACAATAGTTGATGAAAATGGAAATATAATCTACGAAAAGATGCTTGAAAATGAGTATCTTAATCAGGTTTTTTACGAAGCTTTAAGACTTCATCAACCGTTAAGCATTTATAATCGCGAATGCAGTGAAGATATCAACTTGGATTGTGGAAATGGAAAAGTTTATAAAATTGAAAAAGGAATGGGAGTCAACTTTCCAGTACATTGTGTTCATCGCGATCCAGGTAAATTTTTGTTGTTATAAAAAATTATTTTATTTTATTTGGTTCACATAGAATTTTACACATATCCAAATGAATTCATTCCTGAGCGTTTTGATCCTGAGAATGGTGGAGTTAAAGCCTTTAAAGATCGTGGTGTTTTAATACCTTTCGGTAATGGTCCAAGAATATGTTTGGTATGTTCAAGGTTTAAATTGTCATCATTGATAATAATGTCATAAATCCACAGGGTAAACGTTTTGCACAAATTCAAGTCAAGGCTGCAATTATTGAAGTTGTCAGGAATTACGAGTTAACAGTTAATGAAAAAACACAACGTCCTTTGATAATTGAACCGGGTCACATGTTGAATGTTAAAGTTGGTGGACTATGGGTTAATATGAAGTCAATAAAATAATTGGTCGGTCACAGTCAATTGAATTTGTTAATATTTTGAAATTAACAGTTTTTTATTTCATAACTTTACATATGTGTATGAATAAAATGTGTCAATAAATGAATTTTGAAGGATTAGTGAAAATTCTGATAGAACATTTAGTATCTTATCTTATCTTTTCAATATATCAGAAACATTTGATTATATTCATTTAGTATTTATTACAATTTCAGCGAGAAAAGAAGTGCTTAAAAATATGTATACAGCTTTGATTCTAGTCATTAGTACAGTTTATTTGTTTTACAAATGGTTTACTCGCAAGTATGACTATTTTGAAAAATGTGGAATTCCATTTTTAAAGGCGAAATTTCCATTCGGAAATGTGCCAAATGCAACATTATATACGAGAAATTTTTTGTACGATTACGACGATATTTATCAGTAAGTTCAGTAGAAAAATGTGCTATTATTTTTGAAGCTATAAGTCAGCTGTTTTGTATTTTTATTTCGTAATATTGTTAAATATTCTATTTTAAAATAGAAAATTTCGTTGTAAGGAGCCTCTAGTAGGTTACTACGAATCAAGAACACCACAAATTTTAATCCTATCACCAGAAGTTGCAAAGAAGGTTTTAATAACTCACTTCGCAAATTTTCATGACAATCAATTCAGCAATTTGGTGGGTAATTTATCAGAATACTGAATACAAACCCTTCATTACATGCACATAAATTTTTAAAACCACGTCTGATACAAACATTTTTTTTAAAATTTTTTAAAGTTTACTGTAGACATGGAACCTGTTATGGCCAGAAATCCTTCTTATTTAAAAGGAAAGGAATGGAAAGAAAACCGTGCTGAAATTACACCAGCATTTACAAGTGGCAGAGTATATGAATTTTTACTTTATAAATTAATATTGAAAATAAATAAAAAAGTTATTCTCATTTGTTTAGATGAGTGCCTGCTTTCCTTTAGTCGAGGACATTCTGACTAAATTCACAAAATATATCAAGAATGAATACGAAAAGGATAATAACAAAATTTTTGATATTTATAACCTTTGTGAAAGATACACTGTTGGTACTGTATCCAGTTGTATTTTCAATGCTGACGCTAAGTCATTTGAATCAGGGCCATCAGAAATATCAGAAATGGGCAAGAAATTAATGGAATTTCACGGAATTGTTCAGTTTTTTCAATTCATCTTAGTAACATTGTTTCCAAGCATCAGAAAGTTCATCAAGATGAGTATGGTCGATGAAACTGCTAAGAACTTTTTCGTGAATCTAATGCATCAAGCAATTAAACTTCGTGAGAATAATCCAATAAAGCGTGATGATTTTTTGTCTTATCTGATGGAATTAAAAAAGAAAAAGTCTATATCTGATGTAGAAATGGCAGCACATGGCATTACATTCTTTACTGATGGTAACTAAAATCATGTGAATTGACTTAATTCAACTTTTTATAATGTTTAACTTAATTAGGATTTGAAACTAGCTCATTGGCGATTGCTCATATTTTATATGAAGTAAGGAATTAAATTACTTAAAATATATGACTAAATTTAAATATTTTATTCATTTAGCTTGCTGGAAATCAAAAAGCTCAAGAGAGGCTGCGAAAAGAAATAAGTGAAAAAATCATAGATGAAAATGGAAAAATCATTTTTGAAAAAATGATCGACAATAAATATTTAAATCAGGTTTTTTACGAGTCCCTTAGACTTCATGAGCCGATTGGTATTATCAATAGACAATGCAACGAAGAAATTGTTTTAGATTGTGGAAATGGAAAGGCATACAAGATCGAAAAGGGAATGAATGTAAATATTCCAATTCAAGCTATACATCGTGATCCAGGTAAGATTATTTTGTAATTGATATCTTTTGATTCATCTTTTATTCTTTAAACAGATTATTATTCAAATCCGAATGAATTCATTCCTGAAAGATTTGATCCAGAAAATGGTGGACCAAACGGCTTTGAAAATTGTGGTATATTATTGCCATTTGGAGACGGTCCGAGGATTTGTTTGGTGAGCATCATTATTGCTATCTCATTAAAACTTTTGAAAAAATATCAATTCAATTATCTTAGGGCATAAAGTTTGCCCAAGTTCAAGTGAAAGCTGCTGTAGTTGGGGTTGTTAGGAACTTTAAAATGACTGTAAATGAGAAAACCAAACATCCATTAGTGATTGATGCAGGCTCATATTTAAATGCTAAAGAAGGTGGATTGTGGCTGAACATCGAACCAATCGAATAAAAATTTTATGAAGCCAATAAATAACTTTAAGCGTTAGTTGCACTATAGAAAATTCTGTTAAAAATGCATTAAAAATTATTTAAAAAATTACAAAAGTCCTCGTGTTTCATATCGAGGGACTTCAGCGCATTTTTGGCGCGGCGATCAGTAATCGAGCTACGAATTGAAAGTATATCAACTTTCAGCACAAATCTTGCAAAATTCTACATAAAAATAACGATAATTTTACAAAAATGTTACAACAACAATCAAAAACACTTCAGTTTCAATTTCCTCACATTCATTGTGCATGAAAAGTGTGTTTTCAATATGCACAAACTAATAACTTGCAAAACTGAACAAAAAAACTTTTCGTAAAAAATAACGGTCAAAAAATCTTCAAATGTCAACGGTTAAAAAATATTTGAAATTTCTATGACGTGAAGTTGCAGTCATGTGTTGATTATTTTTCTTTGTGAAATTAAAAATTAATTAATTAAGGTGTTTAAACACAAATTTGGGACTTTTAAATACATTTGCCTCCAATAACTCGATGAAACGAAGCTAATAAAATAAACCGGAGCTCTCTACGATGTCTAGATCATGAGATCTCGATCTTTGATTTTTTGCTGCCGATCAAAGTGTATGATTGAGCTTCCTTTTTGAAAAAAAGTTTCCAAAAATGCGCTAAAAATCGTCTCTCAGGTATATATATTTAAAAAAAATATTATCATAATTTATTTATTTTTGGCATCTTATCTTATCAATCAAATTCTGTGCGTCAGCATAAAACAGTGCTTGTCAATGTGTAATTTGTGATAAACATATGTTAAGTTTTAAACTAATAAAGGTTAAAAAGTTGAATTCACACAGTCGATTGTTTACAAAAAGTTTTACAGACACTGGATATGTATTATGTGAACAAGAAGGAGTAGAAAAAATTCCATTCTTTATTCTCTTCATACACTCATTAGTGATTTTGGTTTCACAGAGTATAAAAGTATTTTATTAAGATGTGGACTATTTTGATTTTAATACTAAGTGCACTCTATTTGTTCTATAAATGGTACACTCAAAAATATGATTACTTTGAAAAACGTGGAATTCCTCATTTAAAAGCAAAATTTCCACTGGGAAATTTACCAAATGCGGTTTTATTTATGCGAAATCTTTTATATGATTTTGATGACATTTATCAGTAAGTTGGTCATGAGAAGTATTTCATAATATTACGTAAATTAATCAATGGTTAAATTGCAACTGTTTCAATGGGGCTTATAAAAAATATGAGACAGTGACATTCACAAATAATTCTAAAATTTATTAATTTTACAGAAAATTCCGTGGAAAAGAACCTTTAATTGGATATTTCGAAACTAGAAACCCACAATTTATGATTGTATCACCACAAGTTGCTAAGAAGGTTTTAACTACACATTTTGCAAATTTTCATGACAATGAATTCAGCAGTTTTGTAAGTTTTAAAAATTAAATCTGTACTTAAATTGTGAATACATTCCCATGTTTCAAAATTAGTTTAATAAGGAATTGGAACCTGTTATGGCTAGAAATCCGTTCATTTTGAAAGGACAAGAATGGAAGGAAAAACGAGCTGAAATAACGCCAGCATTTACAAGCAGTAGAGTAATACTTACCTTTTTTAAATTATTTAAAATTTGAACTACATAATTATTATTTAATCAGCTCCGAGCATGTTTTCCACTTATTGAAGAAGTTTTGACAAAGTTCACAAAATATGTTAAGAATGAATATCAAAAGGACAATAACAAAATTTTTGATGTACGAAATATTTGTGGTAGATACACTGTTGATGTCGTCTCTAGTTGCATTTTCAATGCTAATGCCCAATCGTTTGACTCAGAAAAACCTGAAATAGCAGAAATGGGAAAGAAACTTGTTGAATTTCATGGAATTTTTCAATTTATCTTTTTTATGGTGATATACATATTTCCAAGAATTAGAGAGTATTTTAAAATTAGCACGGTCGATACAGTTGCTGAAAATTTCTTTGTCAATTTAATGAAACAAGCAGTTGAACTTCGTGAGTCAAATCCAATTCAACGTGAAGACTTTATGTCTTATTTGTTGGAACTTAAGAAGAAAAAGCAAATTTCTGAGATTGATATGGCTGCTCATGGAGTTACTTTTTTCACTGATGGAACTGAGACCAGCTCTTTGGCCATTGCTCATATTTTATATGAAGTAAAAAATTTTACTTAAGCTAATATAATTTAGCATTTTAATTCTTATTGTATCTTATTTAGCTTGCTGGAAACCAAAAAGCACAGGAAAAATTAAGAAAGGAAATCAATGAAAATATCATTGATGAAAATGGAAAGATCATTTTTGACAAAATGCTTGATAATGAATATTTAAATCAAGTCTTTTTTGAGTCCCTTCGATTACATGATCCAATTGGAATTTACAATAGACAGTGCAATGAAGAAATTGCTTTAGATTGCGGAGATGGAAAGAAATTCAAAATTGAGAAGGGAATGAGTGTTAACATTCCAATGCATTCTATTCATCGTGATCCAGGTAAAACTTTGAAACTTAAATAAAATTTTAAAATTAAAATTTGTCAGATATTTACCTTCAATCAACTAACTTTGATTATAATGCCAACTGTTCCTAGAATTAAAAATATTAAATTTATTTTTACAAAGACTACTACCATGATCCTGATGAATTCATTCCTGAAAGATTTGATCCAGAAAATGGTGGACCAAAAGCATTTGAAGATCGTGGTGTGTTATTGCCTTTTAGTGACGGTCCGAGGATTTGTTTGGTAAGAATTTTTGAATAAGCAAATAATTTCATTGAAACAAAATTTTATTTTTCATATAGGGACGAAAATTTGCTCAAATTCAAGTCAAAGCTGCTGTTGTTGAAATTGTAAGAAATTTCTATTTGACAGTTAATGAGAAGACCCAACGTCCATTAATAATTGAAACAAGTTCATTCTTAAACTCCAAAAAAGGTGGATTGTGGTTGAATATCAAACCGATCGAATAAAATATAAATTTCTATTTTATTATTAAATGTAATAAAAATTATTTTAAACACAATAAATTTTATCTGCAATTTTCATTGTTAAAAAAACTTGATTCCAACACATCTACATGTTGCTTACTTGTTTGAGCCAAAAAATGTTTAATTTAGTCAGCACATTTATTTTGCCGGCATCAACATGTTGCTACATGGTAGTAAATTTATACAACTGTGTATGAAACAGCTGTTCGATTTTGTCGTATATTAACAAAAATTATCATAAGCACACATTTATGAATCTGTGACGGTAAACAGAACGCTTGAATATAAGAGAATGAATCTTGTTTTGTGTAGACTAGAAGATATATGTAATGGTAATGAAGCGTATATTTTAAAAGTCTGGATACCAAAATTCAATAAATTAATTTGGCAATGACCTTTAAAGATTTAAAACATAAGTGCCATTGTAAATATCAAAAAATGCTTAAATTTTATTTCAATAAACTTTTACATTTTCTTCTTCAAAAATCGAATTCCAAACATCCAGAACATCTTTTTCAGGAAATGCTCCAATTTCAAAATTTTTCTCATTAATTGTCAAGCAATTAAATTCATCAGTCACTGGCTCCCATACAACATTTTCAGCATCAGTATTGGGACTTCCAGTCAACAGGAAACTTTCAATAAGTTTTGTCATTTTTTCCATCATTTTATACTCAATACTGTCTGACTTTGGTGCCTCGACATAAGAACTGTGAAGCAATTTATTTAATAAAATTTTATATGCTAATTCACTAGAGAATGCAACACAACTTACCTAGACAAAAAATACAAACTCATGTCACCGTGAGCGGCACCTGAATATTCAATTTTACCAATTTGCTTAATTAAATTCAGTTTTGTATTTGCATCGAATCTGAACATGAAAGTTTTACCACCAGCTTTAATTCGTTGTTTAATTGCATTGTATACTCCATGCCAGATTTGGCGGTCTCCTGCATAGTCTAGTAAAATTTCCAGATTTTTCATTGTCACTGGTTTGTCTTCAAAGTACAATTCTCTCAACATTTGTCCATATTTTAATGCTTTTGGGCTGTTCACATCAATATTTAATTCCTTTGATGGACAAAAGTATTGGGGTTTTTGTAGAAGATCAATTGTCTTTTGATTCCGATTCAAAAAGCTGAACATTGCACCTTCAATTGTTGCAGCTCCAATCAAGCAAGGAATATCTGTCGACCAAATACCTTCTTGTGCTAATAATACTGGATCTTTTGGAAGGAAGCAATTATTCCCTACATAAGGCTCAACAACAGGTTGAAATCCAAAAATCATGAATTGCGAAAATTCATCCTCCGTGAATAAATTTGTAACATCACCGAATTTCATTAATGTATGTGGATTAGCTTTCTCTAAAATTTCAAGCATTTTTGCCTCACCACCATTTCCATCCCATCCACATCGTCGTGCTAATCGTTCTGCAAAGTCACTTTTATCAATGACACCCCATGACTTGATAAACGCAGATCCGGATATGAGTATAGCTTTGTGAAATAATCCACGTGATTGCTCGGATATCATGTGGAGATGTATACTTACAGCCCCACACTGATAAAAAAAATTTAAAAACTTTTTTAAATTTGTATGGAAAATTTTAAAAACTTTTTTTAAATTGTACGCTTAATAACAATTTTTAAAATTTTAAAAATATTTTTAAAAATTTTAAATTTTTTTTGACCGTTAAAAAATTTTTAAAAAAGTTCAAAAAAATTGCTCGGAGTGGGAATCGAACCCTTGACCTTAGGAATGGTAGCCAGGCGCTTTACCACTGAGCTACCAAGCCATGTAACTGATACTGGCAATATGTTTACATATACAGAAATTTTTTTAAAAACCAGTTTTTAAATTTTAAAAATAATTTTTAAAAATAAAATTTTAAATTTTTTAATAATATTTTTTAAATTTTTTTTTTATGAGTGCAGCACTCTCTCCACACAATGTGACATTGTTTGGATCACCACCGAATGCTTTTATATTTTGCTGAATCCACTTGAGTGCAAATACTTGATCCTTAAGTCCTGCATTACCAGGAATTGCGAGAGATGGATCATTGAGACTTAAGAATCCCAAGACACCAAGTCTATAGTTGAAGGTCACCAATACAATGTCACGTTCAACCATAAACTCAGGTCCGCAAAGATCATGACGGCTTGAGCCACTGAAAAATCCACCTATGTATACGAAGGTTTTGTAAATTAATGTTAGTAAGAATGGTGAGTCACACACCGGCAACCATTGCTGCCATACTTAATCTAGATTGTTTGTTTTTAAAAAGTATTTTGTAATATTTATCTAATCTTATCACTTACCGCCGTGAATATACACAAAAACAGGCAACAACCGGTCTTTTTTAATTGCATCAGTTCGCACAAATACATTAATCCCAGCTGCATCTTCTTTTCCATTTTTCAAGCCCATAAAATTGCAGTAACTGACAATATCTTTTGTACAATCTACAGGAATGGTCCAAGGTTCTGGTTGTTGTGGATCTCTAAATCGCAATTCTTTAATTGGTTGCTTCATGTATGGAATTCCTTGAAAACTCAAGTATTCCTTTCCTAATTTTGATGTCCTAATAGATCCTTCAACTGATCCATATTGTGTGTGAACCATTGTTATCGTCATTTTTGATGAGCTGTTAATAAACTGTTGCAAATCGATTAAAAGGTTTGAATAAACTGAAGTTGAAATTTACACTCAATATTGATTATAAACAACTGACTAATGTATGTGTAATGTACACAAAAAATACATTGAAAGAGAATTTTTGGCATTTCTTGTAAACATTTGACCAAAAAAGGAAAAAAAAAATCGTGAGAGCCGGCAATTACTATATGAATCAGTCAATTCCAGCGTAACTTACACATGTGAAGGAAATGTTTATTAAAAAAATATCTCTGTGATTATAATTTTTGGAAAGAATTTGACTCTTTCTCAGAGAATAAAAATGAGCTAAAAATGTGAATGTGTTTGTGAGAATCTCCAAAATATAATTATGCTGAGAGAGTTTAGAAAAAAATAAATCCAATTATTGTACAAGTCACTGTAACGTCCATCATCACCCATAAAACACAATAATCCATTCAATAAATCAGCTGATATAGCCCAAATCTCGATGCACCCTTAATGACCTTCCTTTTTGCTGACAGCCATGTAAAAGTATCAAATATTTCTCCACCAATGCTTCGGCAAAATTTATGAGATATTTTATGTCCATGAATGACATGCCATGTAATGTCCATGTTATTATCATTTGCCATTCTCTTTAGTAGTGTTTTAATAGCGTAACTTCCAAGTCCAGTTCGTTTTTTTGATGATTTTACAACGCCCATTCCAATTGAACAATAATCCATTTCAAAGCACCATGCAATGAGCTCGCCTGTATGCTTATCGAATATTCCGATTGACATTTTATGTTCGATTGAATTTTTAACGTAGTTTAAATGGTCACCACCATCACGAGGACATTCATTATTTATTTCATCGACATGATTTGAATTTAGTGGTTTAATGATGTAGTTGTCTGGTAGACTGATTGAAATCAATGAATCATCAAATACAAAAACAGAATTTTATAGCTCTTTACCTTTCAATCTTTAATGATTTTGCATCATTGTTTGACATCCAGTATCCACTCGTTCCCTCCTCAAAAATTCTCTCTAAATTATTGTACCATAAAAAGTCATGTAAAATCTCTCGAAATTTGTCAGATATGCATACAAATGTTATTTCATCTTCGACATCTAGAGCATCAAGCATTGACCTCACACTCTGATAAGGTGCCCTTTCTAAAGTATTAAAATAAACTCGCGATTCATTTTTAATTAAAATTGTTCCATTTCTATGCCAATTGTCGTCTAAACTTAAAAATTCAACACGCTTTCCAAGTTCTGGCGTCTTTTTGATGCGATTGAGAATATTTGTAATTGCATTTATTGTCGTTGAATTCAATGTACGATCTGCACCGTACATTTGCCTTAAAACTTGTAATTTTTCGAATGGAATCTTCGTGAGCTTGTTCATCGTTTTAGAAAAACTTTAATACTAGAGTCGAATCGGTAATATTTTTGAAATAATTTGTGTGATTATCTTGCGTGATTACTTTTGAGTATGTGTGGTAGTTGACTTGTTCACCATGACGAAAAGTTATTTAATGAGAATAATTTTAGTGCTTGATAATTTTATATAAATTGATGTTTGACTTGAACTGTCAATTTTGAATATTTTTTTTAAGATTAAGATTTTTTCATTTATTTTATCAAAAAAAAATATTTAATTTAAAAATGCTTTAATTTCAAATTATTGAAAAAATAATAATCTATTAATTGAGGTGTAAAATTTATAAACTTTTAATTAATCATACATGAACAATTTACAGCCACACTTGATCAAATGCATCTAATTAAAATTATTGAAAACATATTCAATTTCATTAAACAATCCCTCATTAATAATTCATAATTAAAGTTTGATATTGTTGATTACAACTTTCCTATAAAGCCTATTATTCTATTATCACCTCCTCTCAATTTAATTATAAATTGTAACTTTATCATCCCTAATTTATTCAGTGAAAATGTTTAGAACAGTTCAACTAAAAGTTTAAATAAAATTAAATTTACACAACTCAAGGTTAGACGTCAAAAATAATTACAGTAACTTCATAAACTTTAAAGTACTCAACCAGCAAAAAAAAACAAAGAGAATTAAACTGCCGCCTTCCATCTTGTCATCGTAATTATAATAATCGTCCATAAATTCCTAAATGACTTAATTATATTATGAATGTAAATAAGAAGAAGATTGTTAATCTTCTTAGAGTTAATTCTATGGCGTCAATCATATTTCGTGATGGGGAAGATGGGGAAAAATATCACGATAAGTTATTAATCATACAAATGTTGTTCACCACATTTTAAATTACTCTCAAGTATAAATGTGAAATGAGTTTGAATAATGTGGATTGTGGGATGTGTATTGAAGTAGATTTTAGTGAGAATCTTGTGGAAGTTCATTTGTTGCTGTGTTATGAGTCTGATTAAGCATGTAAATCATGTGGAAAATTATGCTATAGAAAATTCCCTTAATTTAAGGTTTTTGGCCATTTTACACATCACTTATGCTTCAAGTCAGGACAATCATATCCCACATTTCACACTTACTGTTGTCATGAAAATTGCGTTAAATTGTTTTATTACTGGCATTTAATTAAGTCTGTATTGTAACTAATTAGCTCGCGATATTGAGCAACGAAAGTATTTGTGATAAGAATAAAATGAATTTACGCCGGAGAGGTTAAGAGATTTAGAAGAAATGATTCTAATTACTTTTTATGTAGCATCTGAAGGATATTTATTATTTTGAAGCTGAATTTTTTGTGAAGGGTGCTTGGTGTATTTAGAATTGTCTGTTGTATGTCTCAAGTTGCTAAAATTTTGAACTAAAGGTTGAATCATAATTTTGGTGATAAGCATTTTCATTTTAAAATTATGATAAAGTTTTAAAATTTAACAAAATTCATTTTATTAATGATTCATTATTAATAATCGGATTGGGAGCATTTGAACAATTATATTTAATTAAATACAACAGCTTAGGATTTTCATTATTTCAATGACGTAATTGAAAAAAAAAAATATTTTCAATCCTCTTAAGTATCAATATCAATACAAATATTAATAATAATACTTAATGCCATCCACAACCATACATTCATTTATTTGTTGGCTCATTTTTCTTTTTTACGGTAAAGTAATAATAATAATGATGATATTAATGGAAGCAGAATTATAAATGAAAAGTAATATTGGAAGCGACAAATCATGTTTCCGTATGATAACCTTGAAATGTTTAAGGTTATTTATGATGAAATTAAATGATGTTCTTTTAGGGAGTGAGTTTGGATTTGGGTAAATCTGGATACTTTTAAAAAGCAAAAAGAATAAAATGTTGGTTGATGGAAGCGGGAGCAAAAAATCTCCAAAAGAGACAAAAAGTAAGTCCGCAAAATATTTTGTTCCAAACTTATCGGTTGTAAAAAATGAATTCTACAAAAAAATTTTGCAGCATTTCTTCTATCTTTTTGTCCCCTCCTTAATTCCGTTTTTCTTCTTCGAAATGTAATGATAATTCCAATGTCATTTTAAGTACATGTACTTTGCTTGTTGTACACGATAATTTAGGATGGAGGAAATGAATGAATGGAAAAACGATGTAAGAGATATAAACAAGCATTTTCATTTATTGGAGCGTAGATTTTTTTACGTTATTAGATAAATTGGAAATATTAAGCTGGCTTTTTGCAAATGAAAATGATAAATGAAGAAAATTTTGGTGAGCATTAAAACATTTAATAAATTTTTAGGACTTCAAGTTTTAAAATTTAATTGTCACAGAAACAGATTTAGATTCTAACCTGAAACAATAAATTCCATAACCATCAGCATTAATTTATGTATCACTATCTGTATCCACAAAACCAACTCGCGTGAACGAAAATTTATTTCAATACACATTAGCAATTCTTAACTTGTATGCCAAAATGTATACATCATGCATAAATTTCAGTTGCATGAACTTGCTAACAAAATTAAACATTCTAAAATTGCAATTTACAATTAAAATATAGTCACAATATAAACATTTTATGTTCATTAGAAAGTGAATAAATACAGAGGAGAAAAAAAGAGAATGAAAAACTTTTGTGACATTCCATAAATCTTTACTTTAACGACGAGCCAAACACAAAAAAAGAGGAAAAAATACAAAATTGAAAGCAAGCATGAAAGAGATAGGGAATGGAAATTATTGGTGGGCAAGTTAGGGAGATTTTTGAGTTAAATTAGTGGAGCAAGATTTCAAGAATAAGTCAAATTTCTGTCTTCTAATCTATCCGAAGAAAAATGATTGAAAAAAAGAAAAAAACACAAATTTTTGCCAATTTGTAGCACTTACAAAGAATATCTCCCAAGAAAAAACTGCTAATCAAAATCTGCAATCAAAACGACATTAACATTTCATTTCATTGCACATAAATTAGTGAGTGATGTGCAACATTAATTTTCACGATTAAATTTTTTTTGCGCTTCTATCTCACTCCCTCTTCTTTGTTGCTATATTTGGTGTGTAATGTTGCGAGAAAAAATGTTGGAAAAGATTTATTGAGCGGATCTGAAATGAAAGGAAGAAAAAAAAAAAATTACAAAAGTCCTCGTTTATATCGAGGGACTTCAGCGCATTTTTGACGCAGCGATTAGCAATTGATTAAATAGAAAAGAATGTCGAGTTTTAAAACTCTATTGCTGTTTCTTTAGTCATAATTCATTTCAATAATAAGTTTAAAACTAAAAATCAAAATTCCTTTAAAATTGATTTTTATAATGTTCAATGCAAAAAATAGCTTTACGATTTAACGGTTTTTTGAAATTCAAAATTTTCCGTTAGCAATAAATTCAAATTTCTGAACACATCCATTATTTTTCAAATTTCTAAACACATTTGTTTTGTATGAAAAAATTAAATGTTAATTAATTAAGGTGTATAAAAGAAAAAAAATTAATCCGAAATAACGGTCAAAAAAATTTCAAATTTTTTAACGGTTAGAAAAAATTCAAACTTATCATCAGCATAGCTTTGCCCTGCATTGTTTACATATTTTTTTTGAAATATAAAATCGATGAACTAAGCTATTTAATGAGTGTTTTTTGACTTTTCAATACAAACGGCGGGAATAAAAACATTCAATGAAGCTATTAAAACAATTCCGAGCTTGCTACGAAGTCTAGATCAAGAGATAATTGGGACCCGAACGACCGAACGACCGAACGACCGAACGACCGATCAAAGTGCATGATTGAGCTTCCTTTTTGAAAACAAGTTTTCAAAAATGCGCTAAAAATATTTAATATGAAAAATTTTTATTTTGTGGTCGGTGATGAAGAATCATTTGCTGTACAATTTCCCACAATTGTGAAAATTTTCATTTCGCATGTTCACTAAATTATCCTGACGAAATATGAGCGAGAAATAAAAAAAACTCTCATTTTCCTAATAAGAATGGAAAATTAATGCTCGAAAATGTGGTTACAGAAAATGCCGATGTTGAAATTTATCAGAAACTTTTACGCTCGATTTCACAATTTTCAGAGCCAGTGCTTATCGAAAATTACATTGAAGCTCTGATTTATATTACAAAACCAAAAAGCTTCCTCATTAGATTTTTCATCGAATTTTCTCCATTTCCTTGTTCTTGTTAGCAAAGTTTTATTGATGGAGAGCAATGCTTCAATCAACTTTTAGTTTTCAAAAGGTTTTTGAGTCAACTCGTAATTATATTTGTGCTACTGCTGCATATCTAAAAAATATGGGAACATCTTATATTATAAATATACTACAATTGAACATTTTCATGATAATTAAAAAATCATCTCACCGACTTCAATCTAAGTACTTAGTCTAAAAAACCTATAGCAAAATGTGCTTCAAGCGCCATTTCTAAATCAACACCCAATTTCACCCCCAACTTGCATTATCTTTCGCTCATTTCATTCGCCTTATATTATGTTGATTGGATAATTTATTGAAGTGCGGAAGCGAACTGACAATTGGACATTATTTTTTTGTCATTAATGTCCATTTCTTATCACTCCATGTGGTCATTTTAATTAAATTTATTTCATTTCAGTGAAGAGATTACGCATTCATTTATTGGGGATGGTTTTCGTGGAATTGATCGACGTCATGTGAAATTCCATTATGTGTGTGATTAAATCTGCTCTAATGTGGTTGATGTGATGTGAGATTTAGGTGTGGGAGGAATCGATAAAATTTTATGAAGGAATTTAATGTGAAAAGTTATTAGCTGAAATTAATTGGATTGTTTGATGATTAGATGTGGGTGGTAAGGTAAGGAAAGGAGAAAAGGTTAGAAATTTAAATGTATTGTGGTTATGTTCTTGTAATTTTCAAGAAGCTTAAAACTAATTTAAAAGTTTTTATTAAATTCTGCTCTGTCTGGAAATAAATTGAACTTCTTTACAAGTCCTTATGAATGTTCAGCTTAATTCATAATACGTTTTATGAACTTTAATAAATAATAACATAAAATAAGCAAGTATACAGCCTTATGTACGTTTCCGAGACTTATAAAAAGCATAAAGCAATTCCATGCCAACAGCATAATTTAATGTCGTCTGAAAATGAGCATTTAATGGCAAAAATTACAAGACATATTGAGTTAAGTTCATAATACAGTGTAAAATATGTTCTCTAATATATCAGGAAACTTCGGGCACTTACATGTTCTCATTTTGGAATGAGAAAGCATGTTTAGTACTCCACAACATGCTCGTACATATATTTTCTGACATTTTATTCCTTTTCAATGATGAGGAGTTAATGACTTGCCATTGATGCTCAACAGGTCTCAATATGGATGTCAATAAAAATCCGATAGAAACATTTGCACACAACCAGTTTTATAATATTGATTAAAACATTCACCATGATCATAATATGAGTTGATATTGATGCAGATGGAAGAGTTTGTGAGAAGAAGAATGTTGATGCAGGGGGAGGAACAAGTTTCTATCTAAAGTACTAATTCGAAAGCATTTAAAGCGTCTTATTTCAAAATTTATTCAAAACAAGTTTGGAGAGTTTAAGCTCAGTAAAGTTGCATAGCCCTTCAAAAAACCAGCTCATTCGTAAGTGAGATTTTGAAAGAAAGAATCCACAAAGCATCCATACATGCAAAATCATCATCATCATTATTTGCCTTTAACCATTTAAAAACAGTAGCAGTCAGTCAGATAAAAATTCATTTGTATTCATCGGATGTAAGTGAAACGTGATGAACAAATTTACACTCTCCTTATGGTTGGCACTTTCCACATTTTTGATGAAGGTTAAAGTTTTTTTATGTTCTGTCATCTTGTGTGTTTTGCTGCATTTACCATATACATGTCATCCACACATGTGTTGTAATTTTACTGGTGTTTCTATTTGACCATGGAAACTATGTGGGAAGGAGGGAATTTACAAGCAACATTGTGGAGGAAGTTTACAAGGATATGAAAATTTTTTGCATCGGTTTTGTTAGATGATGATGATGATGCAATCGATGATGTTTTTTGAACTCTACCACCAGGTAGATTTTACATGAATTTTCCTTGTAATAAAGTTAATTTTATTTATTTTTAAGCTAAATCGAACATTAGACATTTGATAAACACCGTACGAAATATGAATGCGCCTTAACTGCTTATTCAAAAATTATTCTTACTTATTCTTTATTTTAACCACTACACAATCCATTTGCACATCGATTTCAAATTCATGTTACATAGAAAATGTTTGAGGAACTGCAAAAAAAGTAAAAATCCCAATTCAATAGACATTTGAGATTATAAACTAGGTCAATTGTCACTGTAATTAACCACAAAAAATTTATTCATCTGATGAAAATTTCTTTCTGAATCCAAAGTCAAATATTTGACTTTTCAATCTATTGGTGAATAATTTTTGAAGCAACAGATTTTTATTCAGCATTTAAATGAATGGAGATTCCTAAACCCACAAAAACTTTTTGTAAATTGAGTTCTAAAGAAAATTTGAAAGGATGGATGAAAAAGTTTTTTTGGAAATTTATGAGGAGTTGGTCCTTCAATTGAATATTCATACTTCTTAGTATTTGGTAGTATTATGTTTCAGCAATCAACCAATTGGAATCTTGAAGATGTATATTGAAAAATTTGAAACTTTTCTTTAACTTCTTGAATTTCAAAGTTTGGAATTTAATAAAATGAAGGTATTGTAACAGCAGGTTTGTCAATGAGAAAATTTTTGAAATATTTCAAGGTTTTTTGAGATTTTTATCATGCTAATCAGATCTCTCAAGAAGAACTTTTCAAGGTCTTTAAAATGTATTGCTTTGATGTAAAATAAAATTGCAAGAAATTAACAATACTGAACCCAATTTTTTCTTCCTTCATGAAGGTATCAAATTCTAGCAGATTAAATTCCAATTGTGAATGTGCCGACAAACTTAAACGTCGCGGAATATCGAACGCAAAATAAAATAACAAAAAGCCACTCTCGAATGTATTTTGATAATTTATTTAATGCCGGTAGGCTGACGTTTGATCTAAATGTATAAAGTCAGTGGACAACCGATTAGGGATTTTTTTATTTTCGCAATAATTCCCAATTTTCTTCACAAAACCTATTGATGTTATACATTTTTAAAGAGGTATTGAAATTTGCAATCTAATGGTGTAAAAATTTTTGGAAAATTCGCAAGTAATATAGTCACTTTTGGTAAAAAACGCATTTCATACATTCTACTCAACAATGTTTTGCTTTTTTCTCAGCTTAAGATGCATAAAACATCTTGTAACTTTGCATATTTATTTCTTATTAAAAAATGAATAATTTGTAAAAGTTTCAGATTTTTGCAAGAAGCTTTTCACGAGTTTTCCTTAGTTGAAATTTTCCTCATAAAAGTGAATTTTTTTCAACAACTAGACATTTTAAAATATTATTGTTAATTAAGTTTGATTCCATTTTTTATTACCTTTTTATTGATATATAACAATCTAGGCTAAATGTTAGGATTAAAGAGAAATCAATAAAAAAGTGCTGAAAATGAAAGAAAATTTCGATGAAATTTCGCCATCTTTAATTTTGTTTTGCGTTTTTTAATGAAACTACTTAATTATATTTTATGAATTATAACTTTTTAGAAAGGTTTTTGGAAGTACTTCAAATCAACATAAATGCCATAACTCAAATATGAACACAAATGAAACTACAATAGCTAGAAGTTGACAACAACAAAAAAGTTTCTACTTTCAAAAAAAAAAATTTTTGTATTTTTCAAATTTTGACTTATTTATCACATTAGATTGAGTTTATTAACTTTATTATGTTGTAAAATATCATAAGTGATGTTTATCAATCATTAATTAACAAGTAAAAGCTTTAAAAAAGAAATTTAAAAAAAAATTTTTTGTTATTGTCAACTTCTAGCTCCTGTAACTTTATTTGTGTTCATATTTGAGTTATGGCATTTATGTTGATTTGAAGTACTTCCAAAAACCTTTCTAAAAAGTTATAATTCATAAAATATAATTAAGTAGTTTCACTAAAAAACGCAAAACAAAATTAAAGATGGCGTAATTTCATCGAAATTTTCTTTCATTTTCAGCACTTTTTTATTGATTTCTCTTTAATCCTAACATTTAGCCTAGATTGTTATATATCAATAAAAAGGTAATAAAAAATGAAATCAAACTTAATTAACAATAATATTTTAAAATGTCTAGTTGTTAAAAAAAATTCACTTTTATGAGGAAAATTTCAACTAAGGAAAACTCGTGAAAAGCTTCTTGGAAAAATCTGAAACTTTTACAAATTATTCATTTTTTAATAAGAAATAAGTATGCAAAGTTAGAAGATGTTTTATACATCTTAAGCTGAGAAAAAAACAAAACATTGTTGAGTAGAATGTATGAAATGCGTTTTTTACCAAAAGTGACTATATTACTTGCGAATTTTCCAAAAATTTTTACACCATTAGATTGCAAATTTCAATACCTCCTTAAAAATGTATAACATCAATAGGTTTTGTGAAGAAAATTGGGAATTATTGCGAAAATAAAAAAATCCCTAATCGGTTGTCCACTGACTTTAAAATAAAATAAAATATAATTCAATGCACTCAAATGTGCTTAACAATTCTTACAAAAATTTGTTTAGTCTTAAAGGATCAAAGCAGATATGAGATGCATATATTTTGGACACTGTATATTTTTCCCCAAAATGAGTGTTTTTAACCACAAATTATAAATTACAAATTACTGAATGATACATTGACGTAATTTTCAAATTATCCTTCAAGAAAATAATCATTACCAAAAAGGAATAAAAATATTCTAATAAAATTTTCTAAATTATTTTAAGGTTGAAGAATTTTAATGTTGATTTTTTCCTTAAAATAACAAAAATTTCTGGTGCATGTCCAATGGATATTGTTTCTGTAACTTCAAAGGTTCATTACTATACGAATTAGCATTTTCCTTTTTCCATTTCTATCTCATTAGAAACAACATTCTTCTGTTGATTATTTTAATTAATTTAGCAACATCCATTTGCTTATTTATTCTTTCATCCCTCAATACAATCCTTTGATCCCTTCTATTGCTGCTGTTTTTATTTATAAGAGAAAAAAAAACTTGTGGTTCTGTTGTTGAGGTATTATGAGGCTATTGTAAAAATTTTGTGTAAAATTCCATTATATTGTGAAATCAAGCTTCTACACCATTCAGACAAATCCATCATAAGGTCCACAATCAAATTAAAATGAAATGAGTTTTTTTCATAATTTCATTAAATTACAAATTAGATTCGTAATGAAAATCTCGAGCAGAACAAAGCAATAATTATTGTGGAAGCCCAAATCCTTTTTCATTTTCATTCTCTTGCCTTTCATTGTCCTGAACATAAACCAAATGACTTTGAGTAATTGAAGCCAATAACAATGAAAATTTCTTAAAAAAAATTCAATTTTAATTTTTTTCGTTCCATTTTTATTACATTTTTCATGATGAAAGAAGGAACGAGAATGAGTATCGGTAAACATGAAGCATGTAAAAAGTAAGTATTGTAAAATATAAAATAGAGAGGTTGTGATCATGTTTTAAATGACTATAAATTTATCTGCATTTACTGCTGCATATATTCATTGCAATTTGTTCCGTGCAGTAATTTTGTAAAAATTCAAACTTTACCTTATTGCTCAACTTATTCAGTATGCACTTAATAAGAATAAAACTTTGATACCTAATCATTTGAACGATGAGATTTAAAAAATTCAGAAATTTTCCTAAAATTTTACATAAGAATCTCAACCGTTCACAAAAGCGTGTCTATTTACAGCAATGTTAAAGAAGTGAAAGGAAGAGTCACACATGATATAAAAAAAATCAGAACTGTTGAGGATACAAAAAAAAAAACAAAAGCGAATGAGAAAATTTACGGGAGTTAAAGGAATAAAAGAAAGCTCTGCAATATGTTTCCGCCAAAGTAGAGAATTTCAGCTATAAATTTTACGTTTACATAAATTTTTTTCTCTTCCACTTTTTTTTATTACATCGCATTTGTGTGAAAGCAGTTTTTCTTCTATTTCTTTCGTTGCTGTGCTGAATAAAGTGCAGCAATGTCTTTCCACAATGGAAACCGATATAAAAGGAAAGCCACAATGCACAGTGTACACAAAATACTTTATATTCTTTTAACTTATTCATGTGTATGTAACTAGAGATGTACTCGGTAGTTTGCTAGGTGAAAAAGACTTAAGGACTTTCTATGTTATGTGATACATCAGTAAAGCTTTTGAAAATATTATGATAAGATTTAAAGCAGGAAAATTTATTTAGAATTTATACAAAAATGGTACTTTTTGCCTTATTTTTATGATAAAAATCACATGAATTGGTAGGTTACAAACTGTTCTACACATTGAATCCTCTGAATATTTATTACGATGACAATTTTTTGCCTTACAAAATTGCTTCTGTATGAATAACATACCCTCGTACCAACGATCATTCTGCTGCTGATTAAGCTATTACATCGATAACTTACATTAAAATTTTTATGCCAAATTAGATATCTTTCAGGCTAATTAAGTAAGTAAAAAATTACAGGATTTAAAGCGACAACGGCATCTCCATACTCTAAGCTCAAATTTCCGCTTTTTTACTTCTGCTTCTACATTCATATATTTATCTCTTTGCTAAGCAGGAATAAAAAAAGGCACAAAATCTTTTTTTAGGAGAAAAGAAAGCACAGCACATACAAAGAGTGAAGTAATGTCGCGGAATAATTTATGTCTGACATTTCTCACGTAATGAGAAACCTGTTTCACGTTTCGAGTCGAAATGTCTTTCGTTTTTGGTATACTATTGCTGTATTTGATAAAGATGTATTGGAATTAGGTTCATTATGATTTGTCTGTCTAGATTCTTCAGTAAATCAATAATAAGGAAAATTAACTTCCACGCAAAGCGTGTTAACTTCCACGCAAAGCGTGTAAGTTATTGTATTTGGGCAGGTTGCAAAATTTCACTTTTTTTGATTTTGTGAGCAAACGGAAGCACCAATCATGACGTTTTTGGTCTCGTTCGATTGATAATTTGAATATCTATCACCTAAAGCATGTTTAGTTCCGGTCACTTCCGTTGTGTTGGAACTAGACGCAAAAAACCGTTAAAAATCCATACTTTTGTATGGAAAATTTTTCAAGGAAGCATTTTTTAAGAATTTCTTTTATTTGATTCGATAGATCGTACCAAAAAACAAAATTGTGCTGAAAAAAATCTGGACTTTATGTCCATTAAGTGACCTAAAAATGCAAAAAACTGCAAATTTTGCAACAGTTGCGCCATTTTTGATACAGGCCAGGATTTTAATTGTTAGTAATGATAAGTGGCATAAAATTAAAGTTAAACATAAGAGCTACAAAAAATATAGTAGCAATTTTTTCCTGAAAAATGCTTCTATAAAAAGTTATAACATCATAAAGATTGACAAAAAATCTAAGAAATTTTGTTTACGTTTTCATACGTTACGTAAACTTTACGTTACGTAAAATTACGTACGTAAAATTTGTATGAACACAATCATTTATAGAAGTTTAAAGACAGTGTTAGACTTAAGAGTAATTGGATCATGCTTAATGTAATCAAAAAGTAGAAAATGTTTACTGGATCTCACTTATTTGACATAATTGGTTGCTGGATCTCATTTTATGATCATGAATGCTCACTGGATCTCATTTTATGATCAAGAATGCTCACTGGATCTCAATTTATCATCATGAATGCTCACTGGATCTCATTTTATGATAATCAATGCTAACTGGATCTCATTTAAAGACAACTAATGCTCACTGGATCTCATTTCATGACCATTAATGCTCTCTGGATCTCATTTTATGATAATGAATTCTCACTTGAACTCTTATGTATTGTTAGATTTTACCAAGATTTTACTTAATAGAATATTGAAAGGTTTGAATGGAGTGAACCAAAGTGAAGTGGAGTTCGACACTCCTGCAATCTATGACAGTCAAGGGGTGGACACTCCCGAAAACTTGCAAGTTTTGCAAGTTCTCATACATTGTTGCAAGTTTCTGTGTAAAACTTGTAGTTCCACAAGTTTACTTAGAAAAAACTTGCGAACCACAAGTTTTTAAAAAAATTTGAATAAAATTTTTATTCCAAAATTCTTAGTTTTAACTGTGTTTGAAATTAAAGAATTACCTAAAAGAATTAAAAGATTCTCATTAAGAAGTTATGAATAAAATTAAAAAATTATTTTTTTTCACATAAATCCACATCTTTCTGCGAGACTAACTTGCTTTATCGAATTTGAAAATAAAATTTTACATTTGTATTACATGCATTCTCAAGCTTTTGTTTTATCAGATTGGTATACATAGAGATAGAGGTATTTTACGCTAGCTCTATATTATTAAAAAATAGTTTCGCATCTTATGACATTTTTAAAAATGTCATTGGAGACCAGTGGTTCTTCGTTCATATAAAAATATTTTTTAATTTAATGTAATTGAGCTGAATTGATAAAAATATTTTTTAATGAAGCAAAATCAAAAGCATAAATTTGAAATTAATTTATCAAAGAGGATGTGGATTGTATCTGACAAGCAGGATACAAAGTTAAAAATATAATGAATTCTTGTTGTTTCTAAAAGACAAATGCTCGTGGAGATTTTAATTGAAGTATTCGCTCGATATTAGTTTTTGCTTTTATGTAAACTTTGCTCAATTATACACCAACATTCATTTGACATACAATGTATTCCTTAATTTTTCAAAGCTCCTAACCAGTCCATGACGACAAAATGCAATAAATTTTTCATTTAAAAAAGGGTTAAAAACTCAAAAGCACAAATGAAAGTCCCATGAATATGGAAAGACTTTTCCGTCATGATTCTCCTGCTATTTTATCCCAGTTTTAATTAAAATCATTTTTATCCGTTTTTATGAATATCAACTTTTAATTTAAGATCATGAAAAATTAGAAAAATGAAATACATAACGAAAAAAAAACTTTGATACTGCGTTTTCTTTTGTTAGTAAAATGTGGTAAAATGAAGTAAAACTCTTAGAAAATGTTATTAACAAGAAAATTTTTTAGAAATATTTCTTTCTTTTTGATCTTTTAAGAGATGAAAATTCGAAAAACTTGTAAAACTTGCAAATTTATATGGAAAACTTGTGAGACTACAAGTTTGTATGAGAAATCTTGTGAAACTTGTAAAACCACAAGTTTGCGGGCAGAGTTGGTAAGCCGGTACCTACAAGTAGAAACCGGCCACCGATTATCACCTACTGTAGGTCCTACCGGCCACCGATCGCTACCGGCTGCAGGTAGTACCGGCCACCGGCCGCCGCCGGTAGTAGGTGCAACCGGCCACCGGCCGCCGCCGGTAGTAGGTGAAACCGGCCACCGGCGGCCGCCGGTAGTAGGTGTAACCGGCGACCGGCGGCCGCCGGTAGTAGGTGAAACCGGCGACCGGCGGCCGCCGATAGTAGGTGTAACCGGCCACCGGTGGCTACCTGCAGTAGGTGCTACCGGCCACCGGATGTAGGTACTACCGGCAGTAAATAAAAGATTTTATTATTGTTTTAATTTTATTATTGTTTTGCCGCCAAAAAATGAAAAATATTAAAAAAAATTTAAAAATTTTAAAAAATTTAAAAAGAAACTAAAAAAATTTATAAAATTTTTAAAAAATTAAAAAATTTTATAAAATTTTTTAAAAATTTTATAAAATTTTTTAAAAATTTTTAAAAAAAATTTAAGAAATTTTTAAAAAAATTTTAGTTAAATATTAAGATCCAGCAAGAAAATATAAGAAACATGAAGATCCAGCACCAAAAAATAATTTCAGGTAGAAAAACAAACTTTTTAAAATTCTCAGTTCTCAACTTTTTTAAAACAATTTTTTTTTAATTTTTTTAAAATTTTTTTTAAATTTTTTAAAATTTTTAAAATTTTTTTTAAATTTTTTAAAATTTTTAAATTTTTTTTAAAAAATTCAAAAAACAATTTTAAAAAATTTTAAAAAAATTGGTTTTTAAATTTTTTAAAAATTTTGAAAATTTAAAAAAAAAATTAAAAAAATTGTTTAAAAAAAGCTGAGAATTGAGAATTTTAAAAAGTTTGTTTTTCTACCTGAAATTATTTTTTGGTGCTGGATCTTCTTGTTTCTTACATTTTCTTACTGGATCTTAATATTTACCTAAAATTTTTTTGAAAAATTTTTTAAAAATTTCTTAAATTTTTTTTAAAAATTTTTAAAAAATTTTCAAAAAAATTTTAGTTAAATATTAAGATCCAGTAAGAAAATATAAGAAACAAGAAGATCCAGCACCAAAAAATAATTTCAGGTAGAAAAACAAACTTTTTAAAATTCTCAATTCTCAGCTTTTTTTAAACAATTTTTTTAATTTTTTTTTTAAATTTTCAAAATTTTTAAAAAATTTAAAAACCAATTTTTTTAAAATTTTTTAAAATTGTTTTTTGAATTTTTAAAAAAAAATTTTAAAAATTTAAAAAAAATTTTAAAAAAAATTAAAAAAAAATTACAAAAGTCCTCGTGTTTCATATCGAGGGACTTCAGCGCATTTTTGGCGCGACGATTAGTAATCGAGCTACGAATTGAAAGTATATCAACTTTCAGGACAGACCTTGCAATATTCTACATAAAAATAACGATAATTTTACAAAAATGTTACAACAACAATCAAAAATCCTTCAGTTTCAATTTCCTCACATTCATAGTTCATGCACAAGTGTGTTTTCATTATGCACAAACTAATAACTTGCAAAACTGAACAAAAAACTTTTCGTAAAAAATAACGATCAAAAAATTTTCAAATGTCAACGGTCAAAAAATATTTGAAATTTCTATGACGTGAAGTTGCAGTCATGTGTTGATTATTTTTCTTTGTGAAATTAAAAATTAATTAAGGGCGTTTCCACAGATTGAAAATTTCAAAAAAATCGACTTTAAATGAAAAATTCTCTTAATAGAGTTATCTAGACGATCAAAATACTTAGTTATGTGATGAAGAACTTTGAAATTTATAGATTTGTCTTTTAATCTTGTTTATAAGTGCATTCATTAGTGAATAATTTTGATTTTTGTGAGCGTTACTTGGTAAGAAAAAATTGAATTTTATTTCTTGCAAAGTAACGCTTATAATTTACTAATTAATGCGTTTAGAAGGAAGATAATAAGACAAATAAGTAGAATTCATTGTTTTACTCATGAATAACTAGTAATTGTATCGTCTAGATATCTTAATTTAGAGAAAATTGATTTTTGACCAAAATTTTTGAAGAAACACATCCGTGGAAGTTCCCTTAATTAAGGTGTTTAAACACAAATTTGGGACTTTTAAATACATTTGCCGCCAATAACTCGATAAAACGAAGCTAATAAAACAAACCGGAGCTCTCTACGATGTCTAAATTAAAAGATAGTTTTTCGAAAATTTGCAGCCAGCCGAAAAAGTGTATGATTGAGCTTCCTTTTTGAAAACAAGTTTCCAAATGCGCTAAAAATTGTTTTAAAAAAGTTGAGAACTGAGAATTTTAAAAAGTTTGTTTTTCTACCTGAAATTATTTTTTGGTGCTGGATCTTCATGTTTCTTATATTTTCTTGCTGGATCTTAATATTTAACTAAAATTTTTTAGAAAAATAAAAAATCTAAGCAATTTAAAAAATTATTCAAGAGAAAAAAATTAAAAAAGTTTTAAAAAATTTTCATTTTTTCAAAAACATATTATTTATATTTTTATTTTTTTTTTTAAAAAAAAATTTTAAAATTTTTTAAATTTTTTAAAAATTTTTTAAAAATTTCTTAAATTTTTTAAAAATTTCTTAATTTTTTTAAAAGTTTTTTAAAAATTTTAAAAAAATTTTTAGTTTTTTAATAATTTTAAAAATTTTTTAAAACTTTTAATATTTTTTTAATATTTTTCATTTTTTGGCGGCAACCAAAACAATAATAAAATTAAAACAATAATAAAATCTTTTATTTACTGCCGGTAGTACCTACATCCGGTGGCCGGTAGCACCTACTGCAGGTAGCCGCCGGTGGCCGGTTTCACCTACTACCGGCGGCCGCCGGTCGCCGGTTTCACCTACTACCGGCGGCCGCCGGTCGCCGGTTGCACCTACTACCGGCGGCGGCCGGTGGCCGGTTGCACCTATTACCGGCGGCGGCCGGTGGCCGGTTGCACCTATTACCGGCGGCGGCCGGTGGCCGGTTGCACCTATTACCGGCGGCGGCCGGTGGCCGGTTGCACCTATTACCGGCGGCGGCCGGTGGCCGGTACTACCTACAGCCGGTAGCGACCAGTTAGTAGAAGACAGCCGGTTGCCAACTCTGTTTGCGGGAGTGTCCACCCCTTGATGACAGTCGAACGGAACGAAGCGAAGCGAAGTGGAGTTCGGCACTCCTGTAATCTACGATAGTCGAACGGAACGAAGCGAAGCGAAGTGGAGTTCGACACTCCTGTAATCTATGATAGTCGAACGGAACGAAGCGAAGCGAAGTGGAGTTCGACACTCCTGTAATCTATAAAAGTCGAACGGAACGAAGCGAAGCGAAGTAGAGTTCGACACTCCTGTAATCTATAATAGTCGAACGGAACGAAGCGAAGCGAAGTGGAGTTCGACACTCCTGTAATCTATGACAGTCGAACGGAACGAAGCGAAGCGAAGTGGAGTTCGACACTCCTGTAATCTATGATAGTCGAACGGAACGAAGCGAAGCGAAGTGGAGTTCGACACTCCTGTAATCTATGATAGTCGAACGGAACGAAGCGAAGCGAAGTGGAGTTCGACACTCCTGTAATCTATGATAGTCGAACGGAACGAAGCGAAGCGAAGTGGAGTTCGACACTCCTGTAATCTATAATAGTCGAACGGAACGAAGCGAAGCGAAGTGGAGTTCGACACTCCTGTAATCTATGACAGTCGAACGGAACGAAGCGAAGCGAAGTGGAGTTCGACACTCCTTTAATCTATGATAGTCGAACGGAACGAAGCGAAGCGAAGTGGAGTTCGACACTCCTGTAATCTATAAAAGTCGAACGGAACGAAGCGAAGCGAAGTGGAGTTCGACACTCCTGTAATCTATAAAAGTCGAACGGAACGAAGCGAAGCGAAGTGGAGTTCGACACTCCTGTAATCTATGACAGTCGAACGGAACGAAGCGAAGCGAAGTGGAGTTCGACACTCCTTTAATCTATGATAGTCGAACGGAACGAAGCGAAGCGTGGTGGTGTTCGACACTCCTGTAATCTATAAAAGTCGAACGGAACGAAGCGAAGCGAAGTGGAGTTCGGACACTCCTGTAATCTATAAAAGTCGAACGGAACGAAGCGAAGCGAAGTGGAGTTCGACACTCCTGTAATCTATAAAAGTCGAACGGAACGAAGCGAAGCGAAGTAGAGTTCGACACTCCTGTAATCTATTATAGTAGAACGGAACGAAGCGAAGCGAAGTGGAGTTCGACACTCCTGTAATCTATGACAGTCGAACGGAACGAAGCGAAGCGAAGTGGAGTTCGACACTCCTGTAATCTATGATAGTCGAACGGAACGAAGCGAAGCGAAGTGGAGTTCGACACTCCTGTAATCTATGATAGTCGAACGGAACGAAGCGAAGCGAAGTGGAGTTCGACACTCCTGTAATCTATGATAGTCGAACGGAACGAAGCGAAGCGAAGTGGAGTTCGACACTCCTGTAATCTATAATAGTCGAACGGAACGAAGCGAAGCGAAGTGGAGTTCGACACTCCTGTAATCTATGACAGTCGAACGGAACGAAGCGAAGCGAAGTGGAGTTCGACACTCCTTTAATCTATGATAGTCGAACGGAACGAAGCGAAGCGAAGTGGAGTTCGACACTCCTGTAATCTATAAAAGTCGAACGGAACGAAGCGAAGCGAAGTGGAGTTCGACACTCCTGTAATCTATAAAAGTCGAACGGAACGAAGCGAAGCGAAGTGGAGTTCGACACTCCTGTAATCTATGACAGTCGAACGGAACGAAGCGAAGCGAAGTGGAGTTCGACACTCCTTTAATCTATGATAGTCGAACGGAACGAAGCGAAGCGAAGTGGAGTTCGACACTCCTGTAATCTATAAAAGTCGAACGGAACGAAGCGAAGCGAAGTGGAGTTCGACACTCCTGTAATCTATAAAAGTCGAACGGAACGAAGCGAAGCGAAGTGGAGTTCGACACTCCTGTAATCTATAAAAGTCGAACGGAACGAAGCGAAGCGAAGTAGAGTTCGACACTCCTGTAATCTATAAAAGCCGAACGGAACGAAGCGAAGCGAAGTGGAGTTCGACACTCCTGTAATCTATAATAGTCGAACGGAACGAAGCGAAGCGAAGTGGAGTTCGACACTCCTGTAATCTATAAAAAACGAACGAAAGAAAACAAATTAAAAATGTTCGAGCGAAGTTCGAACAACAATTAGTTTGAACGCAGTTCAAACTTGGTTGAACGAGGCTGACAAATTTTTACATCCTTAACGAAGCAAAGCGATTAAAAGTGTAAAAATATTTCCCAAAAAATCGTATAATATGTGAGCAGGATTTTAAAAGAGCATTGAAGTTGGATTTTAGCAGGATTAAAATTTCTATTCATATTTTATAATTTATTGTATATACTGTAATCTATCAGTTCAAATGTCTATGAGCAAGTGGCGTGGAAGTTCGTGGCTTTCTATGTAAGTCGTGTTTTTTTTCAAAATGGATTTAACAGACTATGACATTAAAGTTTAAATAATAATACGTCTTCTTTATTGAGCTTTGGTCAAATTTTTTGTTTCTGACATTATGATTATATTTTTAACACAAACCTTCCGGTTTCAAATTAAATTTAAATATGATACTTATGAATTTTTATGATTATGAATTGTTTGATGTGAGCTGATAGTCGGATTAAAAAAGTTTGCAAAAAAAATCCAGTTTGAAAAAAAGTTTAAAAATGCGCTCAAAATATTCAAAAATTCATCTATTAAAGTTTGAAAAATTCTTAACTTTTCTTACATTCACTCGACAAGCTCAATTGCTAGTATTTTTATCTCCTTAACTTAATTAAAGATTAATCACATCTCGTGAAAAATTCAATCTTTAACCTAAGAAACATCATGTCGTGTGTACATAACCCAACAAAAAACAGTTCCGTGAAAATGTTTATGGTACGTAGATAATAGCTTGCAGTAGGTGGAAAGGATAATAAAGGGCAAAATGGTTGTCTATTTACCTGACAATGCTCATAGTATTTAGTGAATATTCATTTTTAATGGAAACTCGAGTCCATTACATTTTTCTCTACAGCATACGTAAAGTTTGGAGTGTGTAGCAAACGAAGAGTATAGAAATTTATGTTGCAGATATAAAACGGTAACTTTTCGATAACTATGTGACACAAACTGGATTAAGTGCTTAAAATTTACTGCAATATCAATGATGAAAGGAACAATCTCTCGAGAGGTGGTAAGGGGATGAATATTTTCATCCAGGATCAACGAACTCAATTTTAATTTTGGTATTTCTAAACATTTGCTCTTCATCTCGTATTTGGCATCGAATATTCAATTCCCCCCATATACTCTATTCATATTATCACACACAAAAGAAAGGAATGGCAGAAAATAGAGCAAAGGCATGTTAGACTGTTCATAAATTATGCTGTAAACATTTGGTACACATGCGACATTCAAATAACTGAATATTGTATGAATACATAATCGAAACAATATACTAAATAGAAAATTATGTTGCATAGATATTAAAATGTCCTGTCTATTTTTAAGTTTTTACTAGAATTGAACTGCGAATGTGTTTGAATGGATTGAGATATTTATGGAATATTTTAATCTGAAGTGAGTTTGAAGCAGTTTATGACCTTTTAAATACAAAATACTCTTTAATATTTTAAAAATCATCATTAGAAACCTTGTCATATTGCATCCAGACTATACTAGAACTAAGCACAAAGTTCTTTGATCATCCTCCATCCTTAACCCATTAAAGTATTAAATATCAAAAACCTTTGCTTAATCACATCTATTCTCAATTAACCTACAATTTTCTAAATTAAATTTTACAGCCAATGATGTCAAACAAGCCACAGTATAACGAGTGAGAGAGCAAAAAAGAACAATGACGAGAATTATTGTTATTACCATTATGTACAGGTTAAAAGCTATTGCGAAGTGATTCTTTTCATTCCATTCTACTCAACTCAATTGTTTACAGCTATTGTGTCTGAATAAAGAATGCTAGCTAATAAAATAAACATGAAAATTAACTTTAAACGATATTACCCGCATGATCGTCAATAGAGAAAAAAAATTAATTAATTTATGTAAATTTTATGTGTCTTTTAGGTAAATTGGAGGTAAAATTTTCATCGCTTTCAGTTTCTAACAATATCATCATCATCATTATTTTGAGTGTCATACGTACAGATATGAGGGTGAGAACAGCACGAAGCAAGAAGAGGAGCAAAATGTAATTTCTCTGACCATCCAAATGGAAATAATTTCTAATGAACTTTTTTGCATAATGAAATTTTCTCCTTCTTTTTTCAATTTTATTTTCATCACTCGTGTCTCGCTCTATGCATGCAAAACTGATTTTCAGGAATTTTTTTTTATTCAATCTAAAATGTTCAAGCAGGATGAAGTTTGTATATGTTTAGATGTGCGTATGATGATAGAAATTTTGCGGTCAGTGAATGTCAAGTAAGGGGCTGAATGACTGAGTTTTTGATTGAAAGACTTGGTTTGAAAATTTATGTGGAATTAATTATTTTTGTGGAACTGATAAAAGTGTGGTTTTGAGAAATTCGATAATAGGGTTTTGAGTTTTTAATATTGTTTTTTATCAGTAACTAACAAACTGCAAATGTTGACTAAAAACGACCCTACAATAATAACCGAACAGAGAAAAATGCCATCAAAAAATTGAAAACTTTATTGCTCTTTATTGATGATTCAATACGTGATGAGGCACACAATCTTCATGATGAACTTTTTTTTCTACATATTTCTCTCTTTTGTATCGAATTCGTATTTGTGTGAAAATATTTCTAATACTATTCATAGACGAATTAATGAATACATGTCAATCGAAATGACTCTTTTTTATACGCTTTGACAGGACAAATTGGATTTTTATGACTTTGAAGTTGCTTTGATCGAATTGATATATTTTTTTTTGAAAAAACCAGTGAAGATTTCAAGCTGTGATGGCGATTTTTATAATTAATGTCAACATCTTCTCAGAAATCACATTCGGTGTGAGACAAAAAATTTAATTTCTATAGCATCAAATTCCATTAAAAATATGCTAAAAAATCTCTTTATGATCAAAGCTAGTCGCATCATTTTGCGAATGTGGGAAAGGTTAATGGCAATAGGTCACTATCCTATGCAATATGTTTGTTATCTCTCGTTTACGATGACACAAAATATTCAACCAAATATTGGGGTATTATGATCTCATGAATTTCAGCATTGCACATGCATTTTTAGCGCATTTTTGAAAACTTGTTTTCAAAAAGGAAGCTCAATCATGCACTTTGATCGGTCGTTCGGTCGTTCGGTCGTTCGGGTCCCAATTATCTCTTGATCTAGACTTCGTAGCAAGCTCGGAATTGTTTTAATAGCTTCATTGAATGTTTTTATTCCCGCCGTTTGTATTGAAAAGTCAAAAAACACTCATTAAATAGCTTAATTCATCGATTTTATATTTCAAAAAAAATATGTAAACAATGCAGGGCAAAGCTATGCTGATGATAAGTTTGAATTTTTTCTAACCGTTAAAAAATTTGAATTTTTTTTGACCGTTATTTCGGATTAAATTTTTAGCGCATTTTTGAAAACTTGTTTTCAAAAAGGAAGCTCAATCATGCACTTTGATCGGTCGTTCGGTCGTTCGGTCGTTCGGGTCCCAATTATCTCTTGATCTAGACTTCGTAGCAAGCTCGGAATTGTTTTAATAGCTTCATTGAATGTTTTTTCCCAAGAGGAAAATGCGCTAAAAAAATCAATTTTAAAGGAATTTTGATCTTTAGTTTTAAACTTATTATTGAAATGCATTATGATTAAAGAAACAGCAATAGAGTTTTAAAACTCGACATTCTTTTCTATTTAATCAATTGCTAATCGCTGCGTCAAAAATGCGCTGAAGTCCCTCGATATAAACGAGGACTTTTGTAATTTTTTTAATAAATACGTTCAATGTCTGATAGCATAATGATCTGAATTAAAGAAGAAGAATTAATTGCAATGAAGATAACATTTTTGCAGTCATCATTAGATGCTTGTGCACCACCGTTTGGAAATCTTTTGATCTGTGAATTGGATTTTGATATTTATTTTATGAAGAGTTTGAAAATGATGATAGACGATAGATAGCAAAATATTTTTCACGAGCTGTGAATTAATTTAATGATAAGTTTTTTTGGAAACTGGTTCTTTATTTTTAATATCAACTTTTTTGCATATTTGTGGGAATTTTATTACATGTTTTGCATCAGCATTTTTAATATTCAATCAATCAATATTATTTCCTAGTATTTAAGGGAATAGACCTAAAAATTGCAACTAATTTCATTAGCATTTCCCAAAAAATTCAATTAACCTAAATTTTGACATAATTAGAATTGCTCTTTTTGAAATATTCAATTAAATTAATTAATTAAACCCCATAACAGCAGCCATAACCACTGCTAAAATCAAACAATTGCTAATTTTCAAACGAACATTTTAATACTAAAAAAATCATATTTCGTTTCTCTTGATAAATAAATCTCAATCAAAAATCAATCAAAATTTCCGCTCACAAATAAACTTTATAATCCACGAAAACACCAAAGAAAAAAAAATTCAAAAAAAAAAGTTTCACGCTCATTTGAAATTTAATCATCATGAAAAAATTCACGAAGCAGCAAATGTCATAAATAATTTTCCCCGAATCTCTAAATTGCACACGTTACTTTTCACATTATTAAAAGTAATAATTCATACAGCTTTATTTCTGCAGATATATTTTTGGGGTGAGAAATGTTAATAAGGCAAGTATGTTTGTTATTGATGATTTAAGGCGCTTTAAAGAAGCTTAATCCTCAATCGTCATCGCATCAAAGAAAAACTGACATCCAAATCTCATCACCTTCCCCAAAAATCCAGCTAAAAACCAGAAAAAGACAGAAAAAAAAATTTTGTGATTGATTAGTCTCATTTGGAATGCTGTAATAATGTGACATAAATCCTCAATGTTTGCATGAGCAAATTTTCGTCATAATAGAATATATATCTGCACAAGTAATGACAGTAACAGAACGTTAGGGAGAGAATTTTGGACATTAATTTATTCTAAACTTATTGAAGTGTAATATTTTATGTCCCGTTATCTCATGCTGAACATAAAAATATTTTTTTTTGCTATACCTGGCTTATTCTTGTTTCTGTTGATGATGATTTCATTGTTGCTTGTATTGTTGATTTTTTGGTGTGCCTTTGAACCGAAAGAATACCGAATGAAAGAAGATTTTGGGGTGTGAATGTTGCTTTTTTGTGGAGATTTATGCTTTGTGTTCTAGCATATGATGATGGTTTCACAATGATAGAATGTGTGAAGAATTTTATGGAAGAAATTTATTTTGTAAATTTTTTTCTACTCAAAAGACTTAAATAAATTGAAATGAAACTGTCTTTTTTTAAAAAAAAAAAATTTGAAGATGAAATGGATTTTGCTTCATCGACTTTCACGTCGAGCAATAAAAGCTCTGACAACACTCAATTATTAATTCACAAAAATGGCTTAAAAATCATCAAAAACCGCGCTAAAAAGAGAGAAATAAGAAAAGAATTCATCGTTCCGTATCTGAAAAAACCACGCGAAAGATTTTAATAACACATTATAAATCTCACAAGAACAGCAGCAGAAGCAACAAAATTCGTGCAGTTCTCATTTTTTTTCTTCTTCACAACCGCATAATTTATGCTCCCCCAACTCGATACGACATAATTCCTCAGACTTTTCACATTTCATGCATACAAACAAACACAATAAAACATAAGAGAGTGCGAGAATACCCTTATCAAATTTGTCACGAAATTGTTGCTCATCTTTCATTGCAAAATTTAATTTTTCTTCACTTTTTTTCCTGCTTCCGTCTTCTTTTCTTTTTTGCTGTTTTTTTACCAACCAGCAATAAGAAGAAATATTTTGAGGCTTTTTTTAAAAATATCAGTAAGTATAACACATTTGTTTTATGAAATCCCCAAATGACAAGAGATGCTTGGAACGGAATTGAAAGAAAATGAGGAAAAGATAATGAATATAATGTAATTTTCCACGTGCTGATAAAGATTTTTGGTCAGTCAAGTTGCTTTCAAAACACCTAAAACTTTCAGCAAAAAAAAAATTCTCTATTTTTCTCAGTTTCTTGTATGCCGTTCATTTCGTACCATAAAAAAACAACAACAATGAATCGTCATCATCATTGTTGTTGTCATCGTCGAAAGAGGAAGAAGAAAATTTGCTCAAATTCACAAAGTTTCCATGCAATTTGCATAAATGATGATGCTGTAATATCACGGCAATAAATTAACTTTTTTCCTTCTCTTCTTCTTCCGCTCATGATGCGTTATGGTAGGTTTAAGGAAGTTATAGGAAGTTGAGGATATGTTGAAGTGGGAATTTTCAGAGCGTTGCTTTCTTCTGGGAGAAATTTTATAAACTTTACAAAAATAAAAAATTTAAGTAAAAAATTATTCATTCGAATGAGTTCTTTATTATTTAGGAAGAAACTTGCTCGTATGTAGGTGGTGAAATGAATTTTTATTATTAACTCTTGACATAATGAAGTAAACGAGACGAGTTTGATATCAAAGAGAATTTCCATTATGAACTAACTTAATTAATTTTCATTGTTCGCAATTTAGTTACGAATATGTAATTGTGCTCTTTATTGAAAAAGGAATTTTGGTGTAGGAGTAACTTATTTAATTTTTAAAGCATTTAGGAATGGGTTGTAATCATTTCTAGTCAAAAGCTTTAACAAAATTTATTTTTCTAAAAATATTTAATGACATTTAAAATTAGAATGTAATTTGTTGACAATCCTAGATGACAATTGAACAATTCACCTACTTACTAGCTCTTATTTCCGTTCTATTCATTAATTTATTCTTCTATTTTCAGTTCAACACCTTACTTCTTTGCTTATACACGACTTTTCACACGTACTCATATTTCCATTTCATTACATCATCCAATCAACAATACAATAAAGAGGAACAAAAAAAAGTACAGAACAATGAAAATTAATGATACAACAAAAATACATTAATAAATATACTGCAAATTGACACAAATGTGTTTTTGATTGATCAATTAATGAATGAGTTGAGAGAAGTGAGGAAAAAAAATCGTTCAATTTGTATTAAAAGCTATTTATCATTTCAACCGTGTGCCTGCTTATAGATTTGAGATTCTCAATGGGAATAAAATTCTTTTATTATTTTTATAAATTTATTTCCTATGCACAGTGAAGAAAAAGTGTTAAGTTTAGATTTAGACTGTCACAATAAATCGATATTCATTTCCTTCTCCTTCGTTCTGCGATTAGGCTCTGTTACATAGTCTAATGCTCCAAATTTCTTTCTCACTTCTTCATTGGATATAAATCTTCTTTTGATTTTGGTTCTTATGTATATATGAGTTAAGTATGGAAATGAGAATGGATAGCGACGATATTCAGAGTAAGTATGAAATTTTTGGAAAAAAGACGCATTTCTATTTTAAACAGTATCTTTGGTTCAACCTCAACCACAGTCTTATTTAAAATTCAACAAAATTCCCTTCCTATATTTGATTCTACCATTGCCAAACTTCCTCTTAAGTTCTTCTGTACCAAAAATATTGTTCGAACGAAAGAAAATTTTCTTACTGCAAAATCGCATTAATATTGACATTTTCCACATCCCCATACCTCCATGCAATTTAAAAGCAATTTAAAGACGATTTGAAGAAATTTCTTCCATGTGGCAATAAATTTTCCTGTTTCATCCTATTTTGAAGGAGATATTGTGTAAAGTGAGAAGGAAAAGCTTTAAATAAAAAAAAGAAGTGAGAAAAAAAATGGAAATTGGAAGTGAGTGAGAAGGAGGTTCTCAACAGGGAATATCTTTTGTCTGCATTAATAGCTTTATTTCTCATACAACTTCTCTTCTCCCACCAAACCCAATTGACATGACAGGCATAAAAAAAGTTCGTATTTGAGTTAAAAGGCAATTGATGTGTCAATAGATTGAAATGAGAATGAAAATGGAAAAAGTTTTTCATTTTTTTCGTCTCTTTCTATATTTCTCTCGTCTGTGCTGAGTGGATGAGGGAAAAAGGGTTGAGGGAAAAATATTAAACGACTGAAATATTTCCAAGAATATTTGCCAATTGTGTGGCCATGGTATGGAAGATTTATTTTTTCTTCTTCATTTTATTTTATTTTATTTGAGGAGGGTCGGAAGAAAAGCTTGAGAAAGAAAAAAAAGCTCATGAAAACCTGAAGTCATGCTGTAAGAAGGATATCATCATGAAAACTATACAAGCATGGACAATCGGTTTGTGGAAGGATGAAAAATTGACATGGGTTAAGATAATGACATTTAAACTTTTCAGAATTTTGAAAAAGGAAGAAGGCAAGCAGGAAATAAATGCTGTTTCTGGATGGAAATTCTGTGGTTTTGAGGTTTTATGTTTCTACAGAAACTATTAAAAATCTCAGAATTAAAAATTGAAAATTAATGTTTTACATATTCAGTTACATGCTGTCAAACTGACCATATTCTGAAATGTTATTGATTGATTAACTGTCGGTATCTTTCAGAATATTTTAAAATTAAATGTAGACCAGGATGTAGACACAAATTGATTTTAATTAAATAAATTCTTTCCAGTACCTTAACTCTCAATAAAGTAACTTAAAAAACTAAAAAAATTCAATCTTTTGAAAGTAAAATCCACAAGTCTATTTACATTTTCTATACACTTGTGCTTTAATTATGCACATACATTCACACTTGATTCATAATACATTTACTATGTATATTGAATTATGCACAACATTTTCATATTCAGTTTGATATTCGAGTGCGTAAATAAAATTAAATCAAATTTTACATTCATAAATCTATTGGATTTAACTTCGTATATAAACACCAACAAACTAAAATTCCCACATTTTGATTTATTTACTGATGCTATCATAAAAAAATATTTGCACTGCTTATCGCAATTGAGATTCAATTAACTAATTGTGTGGAATTTTTCAAAATAGATTTTTTAGGCATTTTCACTTAATCTATGATTTATTTGAAATTTGTGAAGAGTCTAGAATTATCTAACTTAGCGTCTAATCTTAAAAATTCATTCATATTTATAATTTTCCCAACAGAATTTTCAAATAATTTTTATGAACTAAACTTTTTGAGCCGATAAATATTTTTTGATTCAGTTGTAAAGTTGAAGCTTAGAGCTATGGATCAAAGATTGAAGAGCTTACTGCAACAAAAAGCAGAAGTAGAACTCCGTGAAACAGAAATTCGAAAAAAGCAGTCACTTGAACAATTTCGAGAATGGTTGAAGAAGCATCCGTATTTAAAGAAAACCAGGCAAGGTAAGCAAACTTAAACCTGATCAAAAATGATGTTTTCTATTAAAAATTCCAAAAATTTAGATGACAACTATCTTTTAATTTATTTACGTACCAAAAAGTACAACCTAAATGAAGTCTTCAAGTCATACGAAAAACAATTTCTATTCCGCTTAAAATGTGCTAAATGGTTTGATTTAAGTGATGATAAAGTTGTGGCACGTTTAAGGAGTCATATCGAATGTGGATCAAAATATGTCATTAAGGATTATTCATCGACAGAACCTATAATATACCTACAAAGATTTGAAAAGTTTGACTTTCATAAACATCCAATAACTGACGTTTTCTTCTCCGACTTTACATTATTTGGTGCATGTTTGGAATTAGAAAAGGCTCAAATTTGTGGCTTTCGATTGATTACAGATTTTACTAATGTTCCGTTATCTGTGTATGCATCAGTGACAATAAGTGAAGTACTTGACTGGGCACGAGCATTGATTTCATGTCCTGGACGTTACAAACAGAATATTTTAATCAATGTACCGTCAATTGCGATGACTTTTTACAATATTGTGTCAATGATATTGCCAGAGAAATTAAGAAAAAGACTTGTGATGGTGAAAAACTATGAAGAATTAAAAAACTTTATGGATATATCAATTTTGCCAAAAGATTTTGGTGGAAATGGTGATGAAGATGTTTATATTGAAGAGACATTGAAGATATTTGATGAAAAGTTGGAGCTTATAAGAGAATCGAACAATTTTGAAATTGATATTTCACAGTATAGTGGAAGACTTCATAATGATGATGTTGGAAGTTTCAGAAAATTGGAAATTGATTGAAGAAAAGTGTAACATTTAAATTCGTAAATTCTGATTTTTAATTAGTATTTCACTCTTTTATGTTGAACTTTATAAATAAATAGCTTTAAATAAACCTTCCAGTCATGAAAGCTCCAATTTATACTTTTTCAGAAAATTAAACCTCCTGTGTACATAACAACACATCAAGTTGCGTAAATAAGCAATAACCTTTCATCGAATTATACTTGTAATCTTTTAATACTCATGAATATATTTTTGTAAACAAAATCCTTCCATATTTGCTTTAATTCCTTTTTTCTCTAATTGCTTTTTTTTATTACGTGATTATGGAGGTGGATTCTGATCTTACGAGCAAGTACTGATTCTGAGTTCTTTTATTTACTTTGCAATTTTTTAAAATTCAAAATTGATTCATAATTTAATTGTATAATTAAGTAGAAGGCTTTTAACATCAAATACATAAAATTTTTATTACTTAGCATCTCATCTAACCATAGCACACAAAACTACACATAAAAAATTAACTATGGCCCATTTGAGAAATTTTTCTTTTTCGTCCATCAACCTTAATGTAAATACCTCCTTTCTCATTTTTTTTGCGAATAATTAGTTAACATAAATGCTTCGAGTAAGTATTTATAAGCATTAACATACAAAAACACACATACACATGCATAAAACTCACATTTCTAATCCTTTATTACATCATTAATAATTAATTTTTCAATTATACTTATTTACCGCCATCACAGTCTTCAAATGAGTCGAAGCTCATTTTTTATGTGCCATTTTCATTAACATGGAAAGCTTTTATGTGAATGGTGTTGGAATGGTTTACTTTTGGCTGGGTGTCTGATTGTAAAGCATTTTTTTTCACAAAAATTTAAACTTTTGAAATATGCGCCTTAACATCATTTCAACTTCATACTCAGTTCCAATTCATTCACATATGTTTCTGAGCTTCCTTACTCTTTCAGTCAGTCAAAAAGAAGTGGGATTAAATCATTTTCATACATGTCCTATTTATACTTCATTCTTTTGCGTTCCTTTGTCTTCTCAACTCACTCAAAAAACCGTTAAATTTTTGATGTACTTCATAACAAAATATTTTATTTGCTTACGCTTTTCATTTTATGTTATATACACTGGATGAAATAAGCGATTGAGAGTCGATGTGGAAATTTTTATGATGATAATGGAGTGAGATTGCTGCTTTTATGGATGTAAGTACAGCTAATTATATTCCATAAACTTTATTGTTGAAGATTTAAAGTCCTCATTTTAATGCTACGAAAAATCGCATATTTTTTTGGGAAGCATTTTATCGTTCATTGTTTGTTGCTGAAGAGTTTTTACACAATTTATGATCGTATTAAAGGAATTTATGTGAGCGTAAGGGATTTTATATGAATTTTTAATGTCACAAAAATATGTACGAGGAATATGAATATGGTGGGGTGATAGAAAGCTGTTGAATTTGAGAGCTTTAAATCAACATTCTATTTTTAATTGATTTTTTTTTTGAAAATCTCTTACATAACCTAATTATTTTTATTCATTGATTAAAATTACGAAATATTTGATTTCAAATTCAAACAATTCCCACACAAAACAATCCAATTGAATTATTCATTAAATATAAAATTATTCAATATTAACTAATGAATTATAAAATTTTGCAAATTTTAATTTGCGGATAATGAGGGATCTATAAATGATGTATCAGTTTCAGTTCAATAATATACACAAAATTTTCAAAAATATCTGATAGACATCATTTATTAACATCTCATAAACCCTCATAACAAAATAAATTAAACATCATTTCACTCCTAAACACAAAAACCCTAGGAACGCATTTATTGATCCTCATTCCATCACTCCATCCATCTCACCACATATTTCAATCAATATTATTAAATTAGCTTTACATTACATTCAATAGCGCTCTCACATACGCACCGACACATATTTTTCTGTTATCAGAATGATAAATGTGTAATGAATGTGATGAGCACCCAAGATCATTAATTGAACATTATTAATACAACTCATTGTTTGAAGCTTAAATTTCTCATGTTCATTATAAACATAATAGCAATTATTATACAAAAAGCATATCATTTGTAGATAATAGATTACAGGCACAAAAAGTGTTTATGTGAGATAGTAATAATAATGATTGTGAGAAATTTTTAATTGGATTTTTGCGAGTTTGTATTGGTGTGTGCGTGCGATTCATTTCTGTCATAAATGAAGTTGAAATGGAGATAAATTCTGAATTATAAATTCTCATTTCTAAGGTACGAAATTTAATTTTCAGGGTATTTACTTCAAATTGCTGGACATCATAAGTTAATGAATTTTATTATTGATATTTATTTACTTAAATATTATTTCGAGTATCCCTTTAGAAAATGCTGCATGCTTTATAATTACCCATGTAACCAAAATGTTCCATTTGTTTTCCTTTTCCTTCAATGGAAGATTGAATGTACTATCAAATTTTTCATACAAAAAATTGTTTTACATGAAAGTACCAAAAATTTTCCATTGAAGGAATATACTTCAACGCGCATAAGTTCAAGTCTCAAAAAGTCTTGATCATATACTTCACAAGAGTATGCAGAAATCACTTTTATATCTGGAATTATAATTTGTATGAGACTTTAAACATTTAAATATGTTTTTAATGTGTGTGAGGAAGTCTTTTGATTTCATCAGTGTGCAACTTAGCAAAATTAAGTTGCTTATGAATATTTTATTTAGTATTAGTGTTTGTTAAATATATGAACACTAACACATTAATAATGAATTACATAAAAAATACAATAGAAATAGAACAAAAGAACACGTGATTTTTTTTCATTTTTTATGTTCCATAAGTATTCCATCAAAGTATTACATTAGTAGTACATATGTATTACATTGATGGAATACATCAATGGAAAACACGATCTTCCCTATTTTGTTCCATTGTCATGCGACAATGTGTTCCTTAGGACGATACATGTATAATACATAGGTATTATACATGGAAGGTTCTTATGGAATACATTGATATTCCATTTGGTTACATGGGTAAAAATAAATGATGAACATAGAATAAATAGCCACAGAACTAAAAATAAATAAATGTTTATAGAGAAATTAATCAATGAATCTATAAAGTAAAAATTAAAAACCACAGAAAGCAATAGCCCCTTCCACAGGCTATATTTTCAATAAAAAAAATTAGTGAAGATGTGCAAAAAGCAGGTAAAATTCAGAATCAAAATCATTAGGTGAATGTTATTCAGTGTTTGATGTTGGGGTCAATTACCAGTCGTATCCAATTTATAAAAAAATTATACCATTTTAAACTTTATTTAACATCATTTTCAAAAACTCCCCATTCAAGTTCAAATAGTACAACATTTTAAATCTCAACATAAAAGTTATGCTACAAAGTTATTTCAAAATAGGTAAACTTAATTGAGAGAAAAGTGAAGTGAAAAGATTTATGAACCCTTTCTCCAGTTTCATTCTAGTCTTGATTACATTTCCTGTTTTTGGTCTCAGTCTCGCCCATCCCATCGATTTTTGTCTTTGTACCAAAACTTCATTGAAGCAGAAGGTGATGGAAAATAATTTTAATAGGATGAGAAAGTTGAAAAGAAATGGGGTTGTAAGAAAAGCATTATCACATTATTGTTAGGCAAATGTTCATTAATTAGTAAGCAGTCAATTCATGCACAGAAATGGATGAAGCAGCTTTTTCCGTTCTCATTTCCTTTTAAGTTCTTCTTGTAGTTAATGACTTGAGGTAAAAAGTTTTTGTAACTGAAATCTTAGTCTACTTTCTAGTCTTTCGTTTGCTTTTGTAGTTTATTGAATATTTTTTTTTTGTTTTGATTTGTAAAGGAAAGTTTGTAGGATTAATTAAATTTAACAATATTTTGGATCATTCTATGCTATTCCAGAAATTTCTAGATCAAATCTAGATTTTTCATACTTTTGAAATGAAAGATCAAGATCTTTGCAATCTGAAATTTTCCAAGCATCATATCATTATAAACAGCCCCTATTAATAACCGTTAATATCAATATTAACATTAAAATCTCGAAATGAACCTATTCAAATTAAAAACTTTTTAATGATTCATTCAGGCTTAGTTTTATTCACTAAAATATAGTAATAGAAAAATAAGTAAGTTCTATAGAAATAAAAAAGTTCGATGTCAAGTTATTCCACAATACCAAAAAGTTATGAGGGTAGAAAGAGAACTTTTAGCAAAAATCATTTCCATTTTTCTATATAAACATGGAAAAGTATGAAATACATTGAAAAAGATGGGAATAGAGAGCATAAATTGATTGACTTGCAGGAATTTAGAATAAATTTAGAAGTTCAAAATTAACAAAATTTAAATTCAAATAATTTTTTGAAAATACTAAAATTTTAGACATTGAAACTTAATCATCTCAAACTATCAAAAAACAAGCTAAAAAGAGCACGGCACAGAGAAAATAGAAGAGAAAACAAGAAATTAGAAATTAAAAAACTTTTTTTGATTCTCATAGAGCTTCCAGCTAGGAAAAAGTACACATAGAAAGTTTTCTGTGAAAGATTTTCTTATTTTTTTTTTCATTCACTCTATCCAAAGAACGACTAAGAGCACAAGAAAAGAAAACATAGAAAGAAGAGAAACGAATGAATAGAAAAAAAGTTGATAATAATTTTTTTAAACTTAAAAACACATCAATCACACAAGGTAGGTAGGGGAAAAAAAGTTGTAAGTGCATGGTGCGATGTGTAATAATAAGAAAAAAAGTTTTAGTTTGAATTTGCAATTATTATGAAATCCTTTTTTTTCTTTTTACAAAATCAAATTGAAAGTTTTACTGCAGCTGGAAATTCAAGTTTTATAAAGAAATTTAGTTGGCTTCGGTAATGGTTGTTAGGAGATTCAAGCAGAGTTGATACAAAGGTGCCTTTGCTCAGGTATTGCCTTTGATCTAGCAAAACCTTTGCCTTTGCAAAGGCACAGTAAAGGCAAAGGCACGAAAACATTGCCTTTGCAAAGGCAATGCCTTTGCCTTTGAGTTTGCCTAGCTTTGCCTTTGATATTTTTGAATTTGAAAATTTTTAACTTTTATCAATTTTTGGAACTTTTTGTTAAATTTTTTTTTTACAAAGGCAAAGATTCAAAGGCACCACGACAAAGTTCTGCCTTTGCAAAGGCAAAACAAAGGCAAAGGCAATTTTTTCTGCCTTTGACAAAGGCAAAGGTAGGTGCCTTTGATTTCAATCTGCCTACACCTAGGCAAACCTTTTTGAAGGCACATGCTAGGTATCAACTCTGGATTCAAGGTGCAAGAGATTGTTAGTTTTCTCTTGGAGTATTTTATGAGTAATTTATGAAGTTAAAGTTAGGAAATTGTTTTTAATAATAAATTTTTGGATTCATTTTGATGTGAAATTTCACATTTGTTTTTTTATGTTTTGCAATTTTTATTTGAATTATTAAAGAAATCCTTTTAAAGGTAGAAGTAGATGTAATCAAATTGAAAATTTTTAAAAAATGATTTTAATAAATCCAAAAATTTTTAAATACTTTTATTTTTAAGTATAGATTAAGTTCAGGACTGAGTTTTATTCAGTTTTCAAATGTTCCTATTCAAAACAGAAATGTAGAAAAATAATTCCTTAAACTTCATTTAACATGATAAAATAGAAAAAAAAGTTGTTTTCAAACTTAAATTCTTTCCTATTTTTTTTTCACAGTTGAAAATGAAATAAAAAAAGAAGAAAAGAAGGAAGAAAAAGAGAAGCAACTTTTTTTCCCTACTTTTCAGTTCTTTATCCTTGCTCGTCATCATTTTTGATAAATCACATGAGATGTTCTATAAGTGGGGCAAAATTGGAACACAAAAAGCTTAAGAAAAATCGATTGAATCACACAAAAAACTTTACACGTGTTAAAGCCCTCTAGTTATAAAATGATGAAGTATCAAAAATCGATTTGCTCTAAATTCCACTCAGAAACTTCTTCTAAGCACAAGCATCTGCGAAAATTAAGTAAAAAAGCTATATCAGCACTTTCAAAAGTATGGGTCTAAATGCTTGATTAAAAGGCTTTAAAACTCATTATTTTTGCGAATTCTCCAACTAGAAATTTTTCCCCATTCACGCTTCTTTAAACATCAAAAAAACATCCTCAGAAAATTTCTACAGTTTCAACAAGAAAAGTTTCATATCCTCTTTTATTTTTCGAGAAGTAACATCAGCCAATTTCCTACATATACCGACAGAGAAAGAGAGAAAAATAAGTAAAAAGAGATTTTCAAACCAAATTGAAAAATCATTTATCAAAAGATAGAGAACTGTAACAGAAGAGAAATGAGGGATGAAACATAAAGATAAAGGAGAAAGTTTCATTTCTGTGTTTTTGTGGCTTTGTTATGTGATGCGTTCAGCACAAAAGTTTTTGCATTTAAAACTTGCACATATGTGGAATTGGAAATACAGAAATTTAGGGAAGTATGTTTTTTTAAAATTTTAGTGATTGCGAGTGTGTGGAAATAAGTAATGATGCTCGACCTAAATTTTAAATGAAAATGACGCTATCGTATGACAATTGATTATTGCAAATTTGAGATGCATGATAATTTGAATTTCAATGAACATGGTCTTGGTGGTGGGTCATATGATTAATTTTGCATTTATAACGGTCAAATCAACACTAGTTTAGGCTGTAACGTGCCAAGTGATTGGTTTTCTTAATACTGAATTAATATCCATGAACCTTATTTTGAGATTCTGAATCCTTCATTAAAATTATATAAGAATTATTTGATACAACTGAACCAATTCAAATATTTATTCAAAAACATCCAGACGGATTCAGGCAAGAAAAAAAACTAATTTTTAATATTGCACAGTACATTTAGGTTTAATTTAATGGATTTTCATAGCTCAATAAGTTCTGCATGTGGTCTATTTATTGCTAGTTTTTCAATAAAAAACTTTCTCATCTTTTTTCCCACCACATACTACAGGAGGGAGGATAAAAATTTATTTATGGGTTGTGCTATTAAACGAATGAAAAAGTTTGCTTTATGAACATCTTCATTACATTTATTGCCCAAACAACAGTTCCGTAGAGGGAATTTAATATCTTTTTAATAGCAATTCAAATATTTATCAACTCATCAAGTTATTTCTGTGTAGTAAAGACATCAAAGGATGTTAAACAGATTGAAGAATCATTCAAGGTTGAAGCGTCTCTAATTTTAGAAATTCGAGGGCTGTTCCTTAGTTATGAGATGAATTCATTAAGCAAGTTGAATCGTAAGGGCTGTGGGACTCGAAAAACATAATTAACTTCCACGCAAAGCGTGCAAGTTATTGTATTTGGGCAGGTTGCAAAATTTCACTTTTTTTGACTTTGTGAGCAAACGGAAGCACCAATCATGACGTTTTTGGTCTCGTTCGATTGGTAATTTGAATATCTATCACTTAAAGCATGTTTAGTTCCGGTCACTTCCGTTGTGTTGGAACTAGACGCAAAAAACCGTTAAAAATCCATACTTTTGTATGGAAAATTTTTCAGGGAAGCAATTTTTAAGAATTTCTTCTATTTGATTCGATAGATCGTACCAAAAAACAAAATTGTGCTGATTAAAATCTGGACTTTATGTCCATTAAGTGACCTAAAAATGCCAAAAACTGCAAATTTTGCAACAGTTGCGTGGTTTTTGATACAGGCCAGGATTTTAACTGTTGGTAATGATAAGTGGCATAAAATTAAAGTTTAACATAAGAGCTACAAAAAATATAGCAGCAATTTTTCCTGAAAATGCTTCTATAAAAAGTTATAACATCATAAAGATTGACAAAAAAACTAAAATAGAAATTTTCGAGTTTTCCATCTTCATCTAACTTTTTTGAGAAGTTTTTGGTACCAAAATGTGCGTCTCGATTAGTAGATTAATAATATACAGAAATTTTCTGATATAAAGGCCATTAAAGGGGTTAAAAAGCCAAAAAACTGATTTTTAGGTCCCAAAAAAAGAAAGACAGTGTAAATTTTTTTCGAAAAATCTAAATTTTTTTTTCCTTATTTCTTTCTTACCATTTTTATCTTTTCAATTCAATATATTTGAAATTGCACTTTTGAGAGAAGTCTTGGATAGGGTAGGGGGGTTGTGGACGAGCTGTGCTCCACTCCACTCCGCTCCACTGCGCATCATGCTTCGCATGATGCTTGCTCCACTTCGTTTCGTTCCGCACAGCTCGTCCACAACCCCCCTATCGTATCCAAGACTTTTCTCAAAAGTGCAATTTCATATACACTGAAATCGACTCAATAGAATATATAATAATACGTATTAAAAATACGTATTAAAAGTATGATACTTTAACATAAAAATTAGAAAACTATAACCAATATAATCAACATAATATTCTTTGTTTCGAAATAAATATAATGAAATGTACCATATATATTAAATTTAGACACGTTTTTAACGTTAATAAAAAAACAGTAATCTATAAAAGAAATATTTTATGCATGTACTCCAAGCTATTGTAAGGTGGCGTGGAAGTTCGTGGCTTTCTATGTAAGTCGTGTTTTTTAGCTTTTTATTATGCAAATTTAAATTTTTTTGACTTTTGATGCCGCAATGTGGGCTTTTGTGTGTCTTAAACTCTTAATTGAGATTGGAATAGTTTTGTGTTGTTGTTTTGTTTGCTTAAAATGAGTAGGCAATGTGATTTCAATGGAAGCAATACAAACTTAAAGCTCAAAAATGAAAATTCTCATTCCTCAAATAAAAGTTTCCCATCAGCCTTCAAAACTCATTAATAATTCATGAAATCTAATAATGGACCTAAGAATTTCATATTTCAGCCACCAGTGCCGAGAGAAGCTCTTCATTTACTGCATAAATTATTATTGACGGACATCTTGAAGTGATTGTAAAGGAATCTTCAATTATGAGAAACGACCTTTGTATAATATCTATAAATCTTTTACCTTTTGCGTTCTGAAGCTTGATTTATTCCTTTCCTGAGTGACTTTATGGTAGTCTTCTTGTTAGCTGAATTTTTAAGTAGAGTTGCTCGATGAAAAGTAAAAAACTTATTAACACTGTTGATTTAAATGAAAACATGAAAATTGTCTACTTTGATCATTACAAAAATATATTTCCAAAAATAAGTGCGTCACAGGCAACTTAAATCATCAAAATTCTTCAACTATTACCAACATAGAAGGCAGTAAAAAAGGAATCGCTTTATTGAATGCGGAATAAATTGAACTCATTAATAATCCCAAAATTCCAATAAATGACGTGAGATGACCTCCAGAAAATTTCCTTTTCGTTCATCCCATAACCACTCAGGCTCAAAATAAATTTCGAATTCAGTGATGAGAAAATTTTTTTCATTAAAGAAAAAGAGAGAAAAAATTAATAATAAAAATTCTTATTCATATTTATTCTCGTTTTAAGAGAGTTTTTGATGAGTTTTAGTGATCCAGCATGATTAATGGAAGTTTTAGATTCATCAAAGAAAAAAATGAGATATCAAGAATTTATTACTTTAATACACTTTTACTAATAAAATATTTATTTCGTGTTTAAGTTCCAAAATTTCCAAATAATTTTTTTTAAAATTAAATCAAATAAATTAAGTTTATTGAAAATGTTGAAAAGTGAGGATGCAAGAAAAAACTTGTGGCTTTTTGATCATTTTTACCCACGTCAGTCTTTCCTTGCTCACATTCTTTTGGTGGATGCATAGTATGTGTGTGTATATCAAGAAAAGAAATTTGTGCTTTAATTGAAACATTACAAATTGTTTTTCTCTATTTTTATGATTTATGATTTCACATTCATGTAATATTTCCTAGTATAAGCAGACACACACTCTCACACACAGAAAGATTGAACCCAAAAGAGTTTAATGATTGATAGCTTCAGCAGTACGAAAATTACACAATTTTTTACCCCTTTTTTCATTCATGCTTTACCAACATGAACACGTGCTACGATGGTGTATTGCGGTGTCATGATGTGATGACTATCGAGCGCTATATAGCAGGAATTATTATAGGGAATGAGTCATTTGGGGATTTTAACACCAGTGCATTAAATGAGCAATTGCACACGATTTATGGCATTAAGTTTGTTAATTTTGCACATTTATGGAGTTTTTTTTGCGAATAATGAAAAACTAGCATGGTCAGGTCCTGCTTTTCATCATTTTTTATTGGTATGGATGGAGTTTCAGATGCTGATGTAATATATGAGGTGGCTACGTAAATATAAAATAGAATTTGTAAATTCATGCCAAAATCCACGTTGACATTAAGCTTCGATGCCATTAAATAATAAGAACATACAAAGATTCAAAAAATATACAAAAGAAATTTTTCTAAAACCAAATTGCTTGCAAAACTTTTTTTTTCTCCCACCTCCACTCCTTCTCCTCTACTTGAATTTTCCCTCGCTGATAACCGATTTTGAATGACTGTCGGTGGCTCTGCTTCTTCTATATGCTATTGAGCACGCAATGTTACAATTATTAACCTATTGGAAAAGATTTAATATTGATAAAACATGTATTCACACCATTTAACACGCAAACATGCCCTCAAAAGGCGCTACTTTTATTCTCACATTTTACTAGCGAGTCTTTCACGAAAAGGAAGTAAATTATGTGTAAAGTGGGCATGTAAAATTGTCTTTTTGTTTTCATTCTGAATAAATTATGAACTTATCGATGACTTAAGTTGTTATTGATTGATTTTTTCAATTATTTAAATGTCAATCCAATCTATTTCTTGTTGTCTTTTAATGCCTTTTAGTTTATTAATTTTTATTTTATTTGGTAGCTGAGGGTATTGTTCCTGCCATATGAATAAATTTATATGATATGAACGATTGGTTGACATTTGATGGCAATCAAATTGATTTACTCAAAAATTAGTGGGAATTGGAGATTATTATTCATTTTTGGTCACAATCATTTTTTAAGTAGGTCTCGTTTGGATAATAAAGGATTTAAAGTAAAATCAAAAGAATTCAGATTAAATTCTCATAATTAAATTTAAAAATCAATACCATGACTATAGCCATAAACAATCATGAATTTGAGAAATATTCGCTATTAAATCTCCTCCAAAAATCCTTTCTCATCTGATTTCTGCTTAACAATGCCTTTTTATTTGATTCTTTCTTCATTTCCTCATTCTTTGAAAGAGAGGCGTGAAAATTACATCATTAAATTATTTTTTTTTTTGATAAAAAAGAAGAACAGAACAGAATAGAATAGATAGATAGTATAATTTATTTACCTTAGAGGTATTAAATTTACAAAGGACTTAAAAATTCAAAATATTGTTAACAATGAGAATAATAAACAATCAATTAGAAATTAAATCGACTTGAATTGCATGAAATTGTATGAAAACGAGCAAAATTTAAATTCAACGTTTTAAAATTTAAAAATTTTTTTAAATAGAATGTGTAAAAGAGCTGGACAGATAAAGGAATGTCGGCACTTTTTTTTTCTGTTCGGAATTTAATTCAATTTGCTGTGCATGATGAAAGAAAATTTTCAAAAGAAATACAAATTTTTTCACATGTTCTCTGCATGTGTTTCAATATTTAATTTTGTATGCTGACCATGAACGAAAGACGTGATTAAATTTTTTGCGCCTATTATCCCTATAGATGCTTGGACATAGACACATACGTACGAGGATAAGTGAAATGAGAATGCGGCAAAAATGTTTCTCTTTTTTTTATTTTTTTGCTTGATTTTTTTTTCTGCTGGATCCTGCGAGTGATTTTGGGTTGAATTTGTAGCTATTTACAATGAAATTTTGAGATCTAATATTATTATTTTTAAAAATCTTTAAAATTTATTTGAATTCACAAAATTCTAACAAATTTTTCTCATTAAACCATTATTCTAATTCCAAGTTATGTTGATGAAGGCACAAAGCCATGAATAGGCGAGAAAAAGAGGAGAAAAAAATGTATAATTGCTGCAGATAGACCACATGTAGTGATAATAAATTTTATTACTTTTTTACCATGTTAATCGTACGTGTGTAACAGAATTACTGCATAATTGTGCAAGCCATTAAGAGAAAAAAATAAATTTCAAGAAAAAAATGAGAAAAACCTTCAGAATGGCTTAATTACCATCCTCAAATATTGAAATTCCCATATTAGACATGAGAATTAATTTTTCTTCATATATTATTCAGTCAAACATCAGTAAATGATGCTGTGGATAGAATATAAAGGAACAAGACCAGGCATAAATTGTTTATGATCCCATTGTTACTCGATATGTCATTTTATCTGTCAGAAAAAGGTGTGTTACAAATCAGGATCTATAAAGTTCACCATATTAAGTCTACATCCATGCAATCTATCCTTTACAAATTAGTTGATGTACATTGTATCTCCACATACAATACCCATAAACATAATACAATGTAGATGTTCAACATCGACATGAGATAACACGAAACAAACATAGGAAAAAAAGCATGTGAGATCACACGTTTCAAGCTCATGGATAATTCATTGCCATTAACTGCACTGTTTTCACCCTCACATATTAAAAATACATACACATATATTATCCTGCTCTACTCATTTTCATCCTCAATCCAATTCATACATATGCATGTACACTAGCTATCTAATTAGTGCCAAGGAGGTTTCGTGATGAGACTTCTTATGATGCAATTTAAAAACTATTTTGCTCTAGTTCTTGTTCTTATTTTCGTGTATGTACATACATATATATTCCCAGTTCGAATAGTTGATACTTTATAGGATGACAGTTTTTTGTGGGATTTGCTGTTTTGGATTTTTTGATATTGTCTGTCTATCAAAAAATCTTTGTGATTTTTGGAATTTTTCAATGGTTTTGAGTCATAATTGTGCAATGGATTCAACTTTTATGATTTAAAAATTAAATAAATTATCACTTAAAAAATAATTGTCAGTATTTAATAGTAAGTTTATGCTGACTATACCAGGTAAAATATTATAACATCATAAAAGTGCTTATTAAGACTTTTCAATAATTCATGATGCATGAATATTTTAGAGCATCTTTTAAATACTTTCTCATCCTCTTATCATAATTTTTCACATCTTATTCATGCATGAAAAGCTCTATTAAACCACTTGACATTTAACATGAGTAAATGCACTCCAATAATCCACTCAAGACTCGACTTTTAAACTTGTTATTTCCTGTACACATGAAATTGAATAAATTAAAAAGGCACAAAGAGAGCAGAGCAGGAAAAATGAGGAAGAGAATGAGAGAAATGAAATACAAAGTTCAGACTGCAACAATATGTCAACAAATATATGAATGTATTTAATTCTACTCATACTGAAACCTAAAAATTGTTCAACATGAAAAAATGAGAGAAAAAGGAAGGAAAAAAAAGAGTCAGAGTTGAGGAAAAATTGTGTGAGTTCCATTCTGCATTATGTTTTCCGTTTAACTCAGCAAATTAAACAATAAATTTTGAGTGGTGAATGAGGAATGAGATATGGTGAGGTGGAGGGAGGAAGCACTGAGAAATAAAAGAGACACATACGACTGATATGAATTTTAAAAATATTTAAAATGGAAGCAAGTAAAAACATCATTCAGGATTGTCGCAATTTGAATTTTCAGATGGTAATTTTTTTTTCTTTTCAATTTATTCATGCTGTTTTCAATCGGAATCTCAGCATACTTCATTATCGATCATCATTTGCAGCCACAAAACCCGAATTGACAGACAAAATGACAAAATAGACTCAAAAAAATTTCAATAATTAAAAAAAAAAACTTCTCGAAAAAAATAAAAACTTTCCGCAACTTTTTTTTCGTGCAATGAATAATTTTCGTGTCAGTGCTGTTGCCTTTTCCTCCATCTCTTCTCCATTTAAGGATACATATATACATAAACGCTATTATAAGAGCAATGTTAAATGCCTCATGCTGTTGACAATGAGCGGATTTTTTGCAATTAAGAGGGAGACGAACACATGCATGAATATGAGTTGTTGCTGATGCTACACATATGACTGTAAAGAAATTTCCTTTTTCCTAGCTTGGCATTCACATACACACAAAACTGGCAGCAGTATCAGCATACATAGAATGGCACGTTTTTTAATTGAAATTGTTTCACTTCTTTTCACCACTTTGTGTTTCATTTATTTCAATTACTTTTTTTTATTTCACTGGTGCTTCTGAGGCTGCTTGCTGCTGCTGTTGTCGGAACAATTTTGCAAATTAATGAAAATTTGTTAAATTATAGTTTTTTTTATTCCTTGTTGTTGTTGCTTGTAAACTTTTTTAAGTGAATTTGCGGTACATTCAGCAACTTTTTTTTTGGAGAAAAAAATGAAAAAAAAAATTATAATGAAATTAAAAAAATAGTTGAGTATCATTTGACTATGCATTGACTACTGCTTGTTGAACTTTCAATTTAATCAAATTTGAATAAAATTTTAATTTTTGTTAAATTTTGAAGTGATTTTTTGGTCAAAGTTGAAATTTTAAGTTTTGAATTCATTTTTTAATTTTTTGGAATGCAATAAATTAAGGAACTAAAGCTGAATGTGCAACTTTACATAAAAATTGTAGGATCATTTTCATGTATTCAATTGCAGGCTTAACATTCTTAAATGTTTCTGTACTGAACATTTTCAAAGAATTTACTTGTCTAGCTTCTCCATTTTGCCTATAGAAATTATGTCATTGAAATTGTTTCACAATCAAAAACACATGTAGTGCTTTAAAAGTTTTGCAGCTCTTGTTTTGTTTGACATAGTTTTAAACATGTGAGGAGATTCTGAGTTGTTCACTTTGATGAACTTTTAACTATATATGGCTTTATATTAAGTGATTCAGTTCTAATATAGTGAATTAAATTTAATATTTCTTCTTCTTTCTCTACGCTTTAAGTTAGACATCGCTCCAAATTAAGCTTTGAAATACATTCGTTAAAAGCTACGTTTTTAGAAAATTTGTTTAGATATTAAGCGCTTTTATTTGTTTTAAAAGTATTTTCATGTTTCTCAATTAAATTTTCCATACACTTCATTCAATATTGAATAATTTCATCAATGTTAACTGCACTATAAATGGATTTTAAAAATAGTTTTGAATATCATTAAAATTCCATTTCATAATTCACTGACCGCAAAAAGATTGCTGCAAGTTCGATAAATCCATTCATATCCCAATTTCAATTAAAATTCCTAAAAGTTGTGCATTATTAGAAAAAACTTGATTTGAATTATCAATGAGTTCATATTTTCATGCACAAAACATTTTTTTTCTACATTAACCTAGATATTGAATTTTTATCTGCTGCTCGAGAGATGAAAAAGATTTTTTTTATCAACTGCTAATTCCAAAAATTGAATTCATAAAGTCTTTCGTATTGTGCATATTTGCGCTCTTGGTGATTAGCACATTAGCTATACAATAACACAATAAAATGCTTAATACTCATTGCATTGAATAAAAATGAACAAATTCCTCAATCACAAAGCTGAAATAAATTGAAAATTCACTCACAAATTGGCTAATAAAGAGATAGTTTGGAAGTAATTTGATTGAATTGAGGATTAAAGCGCATAGATTTGAATTCTTTTGGCTACTCGAGTGCTATGTCACTTGAAATTAAAAAAGCTATTTTAAATATAACTGACTATTATACAGACTCCATTATTTTCATTCAAATAGTATTTGGAGTACACAAAACTCCATTTCTCGTCAGAAAATTAGCTCAATGAAAAATGAAATGAAAGAAAAAAAATTGATGAATTTTAAATTGCAGATTGCCTCAAGAGTATTTTCCTTTTCCATTTATACATTTCTCTTCCTTCCATCATCATCTAACATGATTCCTCATCATGATGAAAAAAAAAAAATAAAATAAAAAAAAGAAAACACACCAACTACATAAAAGTACTTCTTTTTATTTTCCGACTGAGAGGATTAGAATTCGATATGAATTTATCGCTGAGAGAAAAAATAATTTTTATCATCTTTTATGGATGTATATTTTTTTGAGTTATTTTTATTCGACTTTCTCTAAAGACTTTTAGCTGATTGCAATCAGTATGAAGAGTATAAAGAGAGGATATTGCTGCACTACTCAAGGCGGGGGGACTGTGGATGTCTAATGTGGTAACTAAAGCTAAATTAATTTTTTTTTAAATCATAGCTAGTTCTGTCTTGTTAACTTCCAAGCATAGCGTGAAATTTTAATCTTAATTAGTTTTTCACAAATGACATAATAAATATATTTTTGAGGGACTATTTTATAGTTTCAAAATTTATTGCTAAAAATTATATTTTTTGAATTTTTTGGATCATTTAAAACCAATTCAAATTAAAAAAACTCTAATTTTTACTGAAAACTTTTATCAATTTTAAAGATTCTCAAAAATTAAGGTATTATTGAAATAAATTAGGTCAACACCCGTCAATACAAATCAAAAGCTTTTGAGAATCTATCTCGAAATCCAATTATCAGTGTCCACTCTCAAGAACTAGCTTAATGAATGTTGATAGCTAATCTAAATCCTTCTTTATAGTGCACATTATAGTCCATGTTGTTGTGTTTTAAGCTCAGAATTTTCGTACTCTTCTTATGCTATTTTGAAGCAATAAAAATAAATGAAAACTTTTTTTTTTGCTGCTGTTTCTGCAACTTCCGTATTTATGCTGTATGATATTAATACTCAGGGAATATTAAAGTTAAGATGAACAAGAACACTTGCTTTAAAGTCAAAATCCAAGAAAAAAAAACAGAAAAAAAGGAAATAAATTTTTCATGAAGTTGAAAAATAAATTTAAGAGATGGAAATAATGTTATCGAAGAATTATTGAAGCTTGCGAAATTGAGAAAATGAAATAAGAAGAGGAAGTTGAGAAAGTTGGAATGAACTTTTGACATTTTTCGCCAAAAAAGGAAAATTTAAAGCATCAAACCTAATGCGGAAAAATTGTTTTTCGAGTTTAAAAGTCGTCAATTTAATGAAAATTTATTGATCAAGAATGCAGAAACTTTGTGAATGAAGTGCTGAAGAGGATACTGGAGTTTATAAGACGATGAAATTTTTATCAATAATTGCCAAGTTTTGAAGGAATAAACCCACTCAATGTCGAAGAAAATTAAGCTTGAAAATTGTTCGAACCAAACTTATCAATATTATTTTGCTCTGCTTCTATGAAGATGTTACTGAAAATTTCATTAATGCTTGAGTGATTTTGTGATGAATTGTTATGCAAATTTTGTTTTTGTTTCAATCTTGAAATGTTTTTCTTCGAAAAGTTATTAATATCATGCAAAATCTGAAGAAGTTTATGAATTATAAATTTGATAGAATTACAAGTTTTAATATTTTATGGAACTTACAATATTTTCTTCTTGTTCGATGAATTTTTTGAGTTTTTGTTAGTGCTTGCTTTAAATTTTGATAAGTTAATAACTATTAAATGCGTTTTATTCTTGATGTAATAAAAATTCACAAACTTACTCCATAAATAAGTTCAACAAATTTAAAAATTAATCTAATTAAAGTTGAAACAGCAACAAAAAGTATAAAAAAACTTAATCACTTTTCCACCAGCTAATGTGCTTACATTGTTGAGAATTCCCACGCTATCTTGTCTACGACTCTACGATAATGTGAAAAAACTCGAAATCTTCTATGAAATCACAAGAACGAAAAAATATCTATCAAGTCCATAAGTCACTCGTAAATTTTTCTGTATCGATTGAACGTCGGAAGTGAAGAAGAAGTCGCTGATGAGAGAGAAAATATCGTGAAAATTACTTTATCTGCAACCACACGAACCACAATCATCAAATTAATGATTAATATTGAACGAGAAAAAAAGTTTTCTTTCTCTGTCTACGACTGTTTGTTGTTTTCGTGTCACGACATTTGCACAAGATGCCAAATTTGCGAGTTAGCTGTTTTTCGATGGATTGTCCTTTGAGGTAAATTTTTTGTCAATTTTCATAATTTATTTTACGAACTTTTGTGCCTAAAATAGTATTTTGTATTTTTGCATGCATCCGAATTTTTTTTATAGATCCCAAAAACTGCCAAAATTCATCCTACGAGCATATTTATCTGTTCTGCTGTTTATGTCCCACCATTCAGTCACGTATCATTCGATGAACATTTTCCACTCAATGTCTTCAATCCATTCATCTTCATATTCTTCATGTGTCCATCTTCACTATCATTTTGCCTTTTGTTGTGTGTATACACATATATAGTTTATATTCCTTATTTCATTTTCATTTCATCCATGTATAGATTCTCGTTAGGAATGAAAATAAATCACGTTCGCGATGGCTGCTGACGATGTCGACGTCAGTTTTATTGCCCCGTAATTTTCATCATTATTGCAACATAAATAAATCATTATCTTGTCTTTGTGCTTGCTTTTTCAAATAAAAAAAGAGAGAGAAAAATAAAGGAATGGAATGAAAGCATAACGTGGGGAGGAGATAAAGCGACAAGATTCATGGATTAATGATGATTGAGAGTAAGGGTGTCATGTACCTGCAGCAATATTACGAAAGGGCGTTTCTCTCACCTCATGCTTACCTTTTTTCCTTCCATGCTTCATAATAAAGCATATTTTTTCATTTTTCTCATCTTTTATTCGCAACAATAATAATAAAAGTGAGCAGAAAAGATTTTTGTGTAGCTTTTCTTAAGGTTTGTGAAAAATACTCGTTAGGAAAGATTTTTTTAAAAAAATATGTTGTTCTCCCTCATGAAGATTGCTTCACAAAAAATATTATTTAAACTTTAAAAATAATGATGCCAATCTAATAATTCTGTCCATGTAATAATAAACTGATGATCTATTCCTCATACTGATAATACTCTTTCCGAAAAATCCATTTCATAAACTAATTAAACATGAATATCTAACATGAATTGAGACAGCTTCAGAAATAAAATCCATTGTCAGTTCATGCTACAAAAAAAAGTTTTTGTGAAGCTTCAAGGATTATTCTCTACAAATAATACCAAACAATCTCACAAATTTGGAATCTGAAAGAAATCTTTAGAAATTTTCCGAAACAATTCAGATATTCACTTAAAAATTTTCCTTAATGAACAAGTTTTATGGAAGTAAAAGTTTTTTTTCCTCTCCCACTTTTCTTCTTTCCTCTTTCAACTCGAGAGAAATTCAATCGATGAAACTTATACTTTTTCAACTCATTAATGTGAACATTAAGTTCAATAATTTAATCAACCAATCAATTATCTTAATGAATTTTTCATCCATCTACTCATTTTGCTTTTTTTATGTATATACTCTTTCCTGCCACCTTTAATGATCTCTCAAGTATTGAAATTCAATGCTCATTTCCACAGAGAGCCGCAATGAAAATTCTTTTAGATGAAAAGAAAATTGCAGTCTCAATCACAATAAATTGAAGGTATAAAAGAGCGTCAAGCAGGCACTGAAGGAAGTTTGGAAGGCGTATGAAGCGATTCTGTTTATGAAGAATATTTAGAAGCAGTTGGAAAAATTGCGAAGGGAGCAAATGGTGGGAAGGAAAAGGAGGCATTTTTGGGTAGGTAGAGAAGGAACATTTGAGTTGATTTGTTTCAAGTGTTGAAGTTATTTGATGATATTTTGGCAGAACCGATTTGAGATTAATTTACATTTTTGTCTTTTCTCTGGTTTGATTCCCATTAATTATACTAAAATAATCAACAAACTTTATAAATGCGTTAAAATTCCCATTCCATACAAAACTCAGCTACTTTTTCTTCCTCTATACTTTTTCCTATGAACATCCGAACACACAAAAAAATAGGCACATACACATCATGTGAGTGAACGAAAATTGCTGAAAATTGTTTTTAGATATACACATACAATACATTCCCACCCTCTTCTCGATCATGTACCAAAGCTATTGCTGCTTCATTCCTTTACATTACATACCCATCCTCTATGGTTTCAATATTTTTTCCTTCTGCATGTTTCTATGCCTTTTTATGTACATCAATAGGAAGGCAAAAAAAAAGTACACAGAACGACTTTTTTTTCCTTTTAGATTCCAAAATGTGAATTTCATCCAGCAATTTGATGATGGTTAGTGCTTGATTTAGGAGGCATGTTACGCATTTTTTATGAAGAGTTGCAGAATTTTTTCCTCATCCTTTTTTTGTTCTTCACTTTTTTCTATTGTTTGTTTGCTGTGAGGGATGAAAGACACGCAGTCACATCCCTTGGGATTGTTCTAATAGAATTCACATAATTTCTGATGTTTATTGATATTATTGGGGATAGAAAAGGGAGTTTTGATGGCATTTTTTTTTGATGCAAAATTGTTCTTTGAAATATATTTTGTAGATTACTCGTTTAAGACAATTTCCCTTGGTTTCAACAATAAACAACTTCCTTTGATTCTCAATTTGAAAAGAAACAAGTATTTAATTAATTGGTACAGAATTACTAAAACCCTTAAAAAAGCAAGTGTTTTCAATCCAAATCTTTTCAAGCATTCCAAAATTTTTTTCATCTATTTCGAATCTATTTTCCACAACCTAATTTCTAAGAATGTCTTCAAAGGCTTCGTTTTGAAATTATTAATTATAATCCAGACATCCAATCAAATCAACTTACAACCTTGACCTTAAACTCTCTCTCAATTTGACCTTGTTGAGAGAAATTTGCAGAAAATTACCGCAAAGGTAGCCTAGAAGAGTAGGATGTGAAAATATATCACACGATTAAGGAACAAAAATCGATTTTTTTCCTTCCTTTTTATGTGAATTTGCTTTGATTTTTCTTTTCTCTTTTTCCCATTTACCGATATATTATTTGTTGTTGTTCTTAAAAACTACTTATTCATGCCGACATGTGATGAACGTCTCTCACTGCTGAGTATCAAATGAGAGAATTTAGTAAGGAAAGAGAGAAAATGGAATTATAAGAGGCAACGTAAAACGCAAGACGTAAGAGAATTGTGTGTAAACGTAGAAGTAAAATGTGAAAAAAGACAGAAACAACACAGGCGGCAAGAGTTAGTTCAGCCGTGGAATTTAAGATGATGAGACGAGTTTTTCGATTCACGGAAGAAATTAGAGAACATTTTTTTGGATTATATTTTAATATCAGAACCTGATGTAAAGTGAAAAAGGATTTGAAATGTTGAATCTTAGATGAAGTTTCAAACTTAAAAAATATAGTTGTTTGTGAATATTCTAAAAGAATTGACAAAAATCGATGAATTTGAATGAAAAAATTCTCACGAAGAAAAAATTAAATAAAAAAATTGCGAAAAGATAAAATAAAAAAAAAAATCCTTAAAAAGTGAGCAGAAAAAAAGAGGGCACGAAATACAGAAATAATGAAATGAAATGAAGTGAAGTGATAAAAGCATATAAAAAAAACGAAAAATGAATGAATGAGAAAAAATATAAAATATTGAAAAACGTGCATAACCGAAATTGATCTGATTGCCTTCTTCGTTTTTCCATCTGAAATAGAGTGTTCGAAGTAAGAATGAAATTTTTTTTCTCTCGTCTTTTGGTAAATGGTGTCGCATGGATATGATATTATTGATATTGAAAACGTGTACGAGAACATTTTTAGGCACCATCTTACTCGCCTGCATAATCAATTTTGAATATTATAGCTCTATAGTAACTCAATCTTCTCGTCCTGAATAAAAAATTATTTCAATAAATTTCGTCTGTTGTTTCTTCTTCCTTATGTTTTTCAATCGTAGTAAATAAGAACCCCAAAAGAGGAAAATCGATGAACTTTTTTGTGTGTTGAGAAAATTTTCCTTTTTTTCGAAGCTCCATTTAGTGATTGAATTAATCAAATATTGAAAGAAATGAGAAAATAAAAGAAAAAGGATTTTAAACGTGTCATGGATGGCACACACTATAATAGTTTGAATTGAGATAGAAAAGAGAATGAATTGATACACAAACGTGATGTTGAAATTTTCATTCAATGGGAATCAAAATGACATGAGCTTTTGAACGAGGCTAGGAGAAATTCCCATAGTAAGGTTCAATTTTATGTTTGGATACTGAAAAAATAAATAAAATCTTTTATTGGGAATCAAGCTATGAATAGTTTGTATTGAGATGTATAAGCGCAATCATAGGCTGAGTTCAATTCAAAATATTTCGAATGAAAAGTTTGTGATATTGTGTTTGAAAAAATGCAAGGATTTTTTAATTGTGAATTTACAATTCAATTGAACTACAAAAACTTTCCATACCTGCCCTGCTATAGATTTGCATACCATTATTTTTATGAAAAATAGTTAATGAATGCTCAAATTAAAAATAAAATTTAAATGAAAAAAGTGGGATACAAAAAGACAAATCATGCAGTAAGCAGTTTATACATACAGAAAAAATTTTGCATACGTTTCATAGTTCCTCAAATATCACAATTGTTAAGAGAAAAATAAATACAAATACTGCCAATTGCGGCAAAGTGAAATGTGCACTCAAATTTGAAACTTTTTATTTCAACGATTTGCATTCACCAATGCAGAACTGGGAAAAATTAAAACTTTTATTTTTTTTTATTTTAGTTTGTGCAATTACTTCCGCACGTTTTAAAAAAAATTGCACATGGGTGAATTTTGCTTTTTAGAAAAAGGAAAAAACTTTCAATTCAACTAATGCAGCCACGAATGTTCAATTAGAGGAACAAAAAGTTTTTTTTGCTGCTGTTCAGTTCCATTACTGCTCTTTTTGTTAAGCTTACAATGTTCTGATTAAAACTACATTAGAATGATCAAATAAAAACATTTGAAAAAAAAAAATTGAGTTGCTCAAGCATTAATTTTTTTTGTTTTTATTATGGAAAATATTCCTGGTGATGTGTGTACGGTTTTTAAAATAAAAGATTTATTGAGGCATATATAGCATACTACATGGAGTAAAATGAACTATTATTATAGATTTTTAATTTTATTAAGGATAATAATTAAAATTTTGTATGTAGCTCATGAATGGCTCAAAAACCGTAAAAAAGTTTTCAATTCCATGCTCCATTAAACATCATTTCACAAGCCATAATTCTCACTTATTTTCGTCGTCATAATTTTTCCAAAGGGAACAATAGTAAAAGTAAGAAGAAGAACAAAAACTAAAATAAAATTCTTTAACGTCATGTAAGAAAATTCCAAAGCACATTCCACATGAAGCAAGAAAAAACTTTTTTCCTCACTTTTTCATTATAAAAAAAATTTCTTTATGACAAGTTAAAATTCTCATTCTTCCTTAACGACTAATTTGGGCAGCAGTGAATTAGTGGAATTTGCGTGATCATTAAAAAAATTTTGTCGTATTTCTTTTCTTCTCTTTTGCAAGTTGAATAAGGAGGAAAGAAAGAGAGAAAGATAAATTAATTAGGATTAATGACTGTGCATTAAAGCTTTTCTTTGCCCTTAAAAAATTTTTTGTTGCTTGATTCAGTCATAAATTTATGAATGAACAACTGAATGAACTTCTTAGGTATTTAGATGGTTTTTGTTCATTATTGAAGGTTATCTTTTTTGATTCACAACTTTAAATTACAGAGGTGATAATAATAAGAGGAATTGGTCAAAAAAGGTGACAAAGCATGAAGAAAATGCGTAAATTAATTCAGTGTGAAATATTGTAGAATTTTTTTTACCAAAATAGACAGGCCGTAAAATATGATGTGGAGTTTTTATTGTAGCTTTAACGAATCATGAAGCTTTTATTAGTCATTTTCTATAGAAATTATATGTTGCTTATTAAAGAATTTCTAGCTTAGAATTTCGTGGCCATAAATAAATTCATACTTAAAACTAGAAGCTTCAATATTTTCGTTGAGTTAAAAAGCATCAAAATACATAAATTATCGATAATTTTGTGGACTTAATAAACTCGAATTCAAAATTCAAAAGTCAAACTTAATTTACAGTTCATATATTCCATAATCATGCAAACTAAATTAAATCCAAAGCAAATAATTACTCATCAACACCAAATTACAGCCTACAAATCAATTTAACGCATTGCAGACACCACAAATCATTACCCGTCTTCGATCTTCTTTTCACGCCTTAATCTCAAATCCAACAAAAAAAAAATAATCAAGATTACACGCCGTAAAGCACTAATTTTTACTTCCAAAGAAATATTGACTTAATTATTGTAAAATAGAATGATCATAGCAATCATGATCAAAAATGATCAATCAATAAACACGAACAAAAACATAAAGACGTGTAAAAGTTTTTGAAATAAAAAATAAAACATGGCGCAGTTGTATATAAGCATAGAGAAGTTTAATTTTGAGGCTTCATCGTTGAAAAAGGAATGGAAACGGTTTTCATCGGAGTTCCAGTCATATTTGATAATCAACGGTCTCAAAGAGAAGTCAGAAGAGATCAAATTAAATTATTTAAAACTTCTAATGGGTTATGAATCTGTGAATATCATCAACAATTTATTGCTAACAGAAGCTGAGAAGCAGAGTTTGGAGAAAGTTTTAGAAGCTCTTCAAAATTATTTTTCACCGAAATCAAATTTCTTCATTGAGCGTTTGAAGTTACGCAATCGCGTTCAGAAAGAAGGTGAATCAGTTGAGAAATTCATCAATAGTGTTCAAACGCAAGCTGAGGATTGTGAATTCAATAATTTTAAAGAAGAAGCTATTCGTGATCAAATTCTGTTTGGTCTGAAAAATCAAAATCTGAGAGAGAAATTATCTTATCTGAAGAAAAGTCATTGCATGCTGTTATTAGCAAGATAAAGGTTTTTCATCATAATCAGCAACAATTAAGAGAATTGTCAGCAGACAAAGCTTCAGTGAGTCAGAAATCGGACTTCATACATCACAAGCAATTGACAACTTCGAGCGTAAAGACTTCGCAAGTTATAAGAAACTATGAAGACGAGAGTTTGATAGGCGCAAAGAAGAAGGAGAAGGTCATTGCAGTTGATGAACGCGTGAACAGTAAGTCTGCAAAGACAATTAATTGTGATATGTTGAATAGGGATGGCAAAAATATTTGGTATAAAAATTACTTGTGCACGATAAGATGGTTAATTTTAAATTGGATACAGGCTCTCAGGTTAATACTATTAGTGTTGATATTTTCAAAAGTTTAGGAAAGAAGTTTAAAATAGAGAAGAGTAACATATTATTAAAAAGTTATTTTGGTGAAGTAAATCACCCTGTAGGAAAAACAGTAATTCCAATTAAAATGAATAATAATGTTTTTCTAGAAGAATTTGTAATTATCGGTAAAAAAACAGAACCTTTATTAGGCCTTGAATTATGCATCAATCTGAAACTTATATCTCGTTTAGATTCATTACAGTTGAATCAATTATTATACTCTGAAAAGCAAAAGGATAAGTTTACAGATTATTATAAAAAAGCATTCACAGGTTTAGGAAAATTCGAAAAACCTCTGAAATTGAAACTTAAAGAAAATGCCATTCCGGTTGCAAATCAAAACCGTCGTATTCCATTTAAATTGAAGAATAAACTTCGTAATAAATTGAATGAAATGGAAGCGTTGGGAATTATTTCTCGGGTGCATGAGCAACGTGAATGGATTAATAGTATTGTTGTTGTTGAAAAAGGAGACAAGATTAGAATTTGTATTGATCCTAAACATTTAAATCAGTCATTAAACAAATTTCATTTTCCCATACCTTCACTTGAAGAATTAAAGCAGGATTTGAAAGATTCCAAATATTTTTCTGTTTTAGACTTAAAGGATGGGTTTTGGCATATAGAATTGGATGAAGAATCTAAAAAATTATGCACTTTTAGTTCTCCTTTTGGTTTATGGCAATTCAATAGATTGCCATTTGGTATAAATATAGCTTCAGAGATTTTTCAAAAATACATGACAGATAATTTTGGTGATTTGCCTGGTGTGAAGTTTTATATAGATGATATTATAGTGACAGGCAAAACGCTTAAAGAACATGATGAAAATTTAGGAAAATTAATGGTTAGGGCATTAGCCAAAGGTGTGAAATTTAATGAAAAGAAATTACAGTTCACACAAAGTTCAGTGAAATTTTTTGGTCACATTTTTTCGATGAATTCAGTTCAAGTTGACCCAGAAAGAATTTCAGCAATTGATAAAATTCCAAACCCTAAAAATATAGAAGATGTACAAAAGTTTTTAGGAGTAGTTAATTATATTAGAGATTTCATTCCGAATTTACCTTCATTAACTGTAAATATTCGTAATTTGTTGAAAAAAGATAGCGAATTTTTGTGGCTTGAAAATCATCAAGCTGAATTTGACAATATTAAAGATGTAATTAAAAATGTTACTGCATGCACAACTTTCGATGAAAACATGCCAATAATTTTAGAAACCGATGCTTCGTCATACGGTTTAGGTGCATGTTAAAGCAAGGAGATAAAATTATTAGTTTTGCTTCACGATGTTTATCAGATACAGAAAAGGATTATGGTCAGATTGAAAAAGAATTTTTGGCAGTTTTCTTTGCATGTAAAAAGTTTCACAATTATATTTATGGAAGAAAAGTAACCGTAATATCTGACCATCGTCCTTTAGAAAGCATCATTAATAAGGACATTAGCAAAATTGGCTCTAAGCGTCTACAGCGCATTAGATTGAAATTGCATAAATATGATATAGAGTTAAAGTATAAATCAGGTAAAAGCATTCCAGTAGCAGATTATTTATCTCGTTATGTCTCAGGAAAAACTTCAACTAATTTTGAGGAGAATTTCATGAAGCAAATGATTCATTCCGTTAATATTAGTGATGATAAATTAAAAGTTTATCAAGATGAGACAGATAAAGATAGTGAATGTTCTTTGTTGAAAAATATTTTGCTGAAGGTTGGCCTTCAGATAAATCGAAAGTTGCGGATGAAGTAAAATTTTATTTTAAAATGCGCAATGAGATTTACGTTTCTGATGATTTGGTTTACTATCAGGACAGAATAATAATTCCCAAATCATTAAGAGAAAAGTTCTTGTTGATCTTCATGAAGGTCATATGGGAATTACAAAGACATTGCGTTTTGCCAAAGAATCAGTTTATTGGCCATCACTTAACGTTAGTATTGAAAACTTGATTAATAGTTGCGAAGAATGCAACAAGTTTCAGAGATCAAATAAGAAGGAACCAATAATTCAACACGAGATTCCTCTTAGATCATTTGAAAAAGTAGGATGCGATATCCTGGAGTTCAATGGAAAGAATTATCTCGTTGTCATGGATTATTTCTCAAAGTGGATCTCATGTAAATATTTAAGTTCGAAGAATTCGAGCACAGTCATTTCTAAATTTATTGAGATTTTTACTGAACATGGCTTTCCAAAAACAATAATTGCAGATAATATGCCGTTTAATTCTTTTGAGTGTAGGGAGTTTTGCCCAAGAATGGGATATTAATATTGTAACTTCTAGTCCACATTATGCACAGTCTAATGGTCTTGCAGAAAAGGCTGTAGGAATAGTTAAGAATATGATGAAGAAGTGCATTGATTTTAATAGAGTATTGGTAGCTATTTATAATTATAACAATACTCCATTAGCTGATATTGACTTGTCTCCAAGTCAATTATTAAATAACAGGAGAATGAGAACAAAAATTATCATGAAGGATAGTTTATTGAAACCCAAGATAAATCACAATTTAGGTGAAAAGTTCGATAGGAAACAGCAGAAAACTAAGTTTTACTATAATCGCAATGCTTATGAGCGAGAAGATTTTGATTTAAATCAGAAAGTTTGGGTTCAATTGCCTAACAACACTTGGTCCAAAGGACTCATTGTAAATAAATGTTCAGAGCCTAGATCGTATGAAGTTTGTATGGATAATAATAGAATTCTTAGACGTAACTCAAAATTTTTGCGAGTTGATAAGTCAGTATCCAATCAAATTAATCATCAGAAATGCATTAACTCAGAGCAATACAGGATTAATTTAGACAATTATTTTGCGGAAGAGTCACTGCATGATCTACCTCTGAATTCAAACGCAAATATCACATCTTCCTTATCTCAACAACCATCAACATCTATGCAAAACATATCGAACCAACCATTGCTCCGTCGGTCATCGAGAATCCCGAAACCAGTTCAAAGATTGGGAGCTTCATAAGAGAAGGGAGATGTAAAATAGAATGATCATATGGAAGTTCATTTGATATTTACCTTTTATGGCAAGTAGCGACTGTTTTTGCATGAAAATGAGAAGAAGTCAAAAATTATGAAAATATTTTTCATTAATTATTTAAATTAACTTTTAAAATTCGACTATATTAATCAATCAAATGGGATATTTTTGAATTTTTAATTAATCTGGTAGTGAGTGAAAATTGGCAAGGTTGTAAACTACTTTAGTGGGAATTCGATTGGAATGTTCAGTTGAGGATGTTGTTTTATGTTAGTTTCTAGATTATCGAAGATTCCTTTTGAACTCTTTAAACCCAGAAAAATTCAATAAATATCTTTAAATCAATGCTTCTTCACAAAGTTTAGACATAACCAGCAAACGCACCCAAAACCAATTTTTTTGATTCTTTCAATAAAAATCTGCCATAAAAATGCCTCACCACAAAATTTCCTTCCTTAAAAACATTTTTCCATCAAAATAAATGAGAAAATTTTTAGTTTGAGTCTTGAAACGAGAGATTATAAGAATGTAAGCCTTAATAAATCCCCAAAATACTTTGGAAGGGATTTATGTGTACAACAGATTTTGTAAGAAGCAGAGGCAAGCAAAAAAAAACTTTATCAACCCTTCCGTGAAGGTTCTTCGCATATTAAGTGCGAGAAAAAAAATGAGAAACATTCTTTCCATCTTAATCATCACAGTTAAAATTAATGACTTAAAATGAAGTCATAAAACTTCCCTTCAGTGCACATTAAAGTACGTTTGAAATAAATTTGCTAAAGTGCTAGTTGTAATCTTTGTAAATACTAACAAAAAATGGTCTCAGTAGAGTAAAGTTAACTTCTTCGTCTATATTTGCTCCGCAAACACCCCACCCACAAATAATTTATATTCTCATTCCATCAACTTTATGTGATACAACAAGCATTACAAAATATGGGGTATAATATCCACAATTTCTTCATTAAAATGATTTTCATACTTTAATAGAATTTTTAATGGAAACAACAACAAAAATAAATTCTGAGAACTTGTTGACAAATAGCGCATATTTTTTTTGTCATGACTAATAATGCAAATTGTTTATGATACAAATTGAGTAAAATCAATATTTAAGATTGAATCACTTCATGTCAAACTGAATGTTTGGAGGGAAATTCAGAAGATTGAATAACTGAATGTCAATTTGAGTAGCTGACTTGTTTAGCATACAAAATTGAAGGTAATGCAATTTATTGAGTATGAACAGTAAGAAGATCTCTTATTGAATGTCAGTTGAATACAATGATTGTCAGAAGAATGGCAAACCCCGTATGGAATAAAGTATTACTTCCGAAGCTCATTTCCAAGGCAGGTATCAAAAATATAATTTCAAGAAATGTTACTATAATTAGATACCATTGACTTGTAAGCTGCTTTTCTCATGTTTCCATGTTAAGTATCCAACCGAACAATTGATCCCACAGTCAACGAATAAATACTCGACAGATAAATCAATCAGCAAATACTCAAGAAAATGTTCGCATCAGAGAGCAAAATACGCTAGGAGGCAAAAATTTCCCATCAAGCTTAAGAAAAATGAGCGCAAAAAAGGGAAAGAAAACAATAACAATTATTTTACAGCAAGGTCGAATGGCTTTAAGGAGTAATTTTATTGACGACAAAATGCCTCCAGTTGAAAAATGTGCCTTTAAAAGTTTTTCAACTTTTTCTCCTTCTTCTCAGCTTGTTTTAATTCCTTTCTTTGTTCCTTGCCTCCTCGTCTGCTACGTAAAAAATTCTTCCGAGTTAAATAATAGACAAGAATCTTTTGTTGAGGAACAATCGTGAAAAAAAGTTCATTAAATCATCAATTATCTGTCTAAACAGAGGTGGAGTAAATGAGCTTTCTTCATCTGATTGATTTTGGCTTCGGGCTAGTTTACAAAAGAGAGACATAGAAGCCAGAAGGGAGGCTCATTTAAGACACTTTTATGATAATGAGATTATAATCAGCAAATTGATTAATTTCTGTATTTTTTTGTTTGGCCTTTTATATTTTCGTTAATTTTCATGAATTTTTGATGACAATCAGCGTGAGTTAAATTCCTTCTGATAGAGAATTCTTCACATTCAATCAGCCGAAACTTGTTTTTTTATGGAGATTTTTACGGATGATTCGTATGGTTAGGTATTCATTTCGTATGGCTGGATGAAGGAGTTTTTGTGATTATTTATAGCGTGAATAAAAAGGCAAAGTTTTTAAATTCTTTTTGCTGTTTCATGACACCTAGTAATTATGAATAATTCTAGTTCTTTTGAAGTAAGTTTGCTAAGCAACAACGAACGGTAATTTCTTGTTTAAATTCTCTTTTAATTTATGAAATTTTAATGGGAATTTTCAGAAGTTTTGTAAGATAGCTTAAAAATTTATATGCGTTCCATAACGAATCTATATATGCCTCCCTAACTTCCATCATCATCACCTGTTTTATCTACTTTGAATTTATGTAAATCTAATAAGAGAAACAATTTTTGCGACATTTTTTTCCCATTTGAAATCATGTGAAGAACCGAAACTAAATTGATGATGTTTATTTCCCATGAAGGACGTACGACACATCGACATGATGTTGTTTTGTCATGATGATCTTCTTTGATGATGGACAATAAATTTAAGATTAATTTGCTTTAATTAATTAAACAACATTTTTTTCTCTCTCCGTGTTTTGCGTTGTGTCTACTTATGTTATGGGAGCAATTATCTGTCTACTTAATGTCTTTTAGCATGCTATGGCTGTTGTTAGATAACAATGCTCCCCAGATTCCAATTAATTGAAGATATACGATTTATTTTGTGTTGAATATCTTCAAGGGAAAAAGTACATTGGAAGTGAGGTATTAAAGCATTTATGTCCATGATACAAATACGATTGTTCTTGAAGTTCAAACTTAAATGAGTCTGTCAGAGACAAAAGATAATGCAGCTACAAGACATTGCATATGAAACTTCCGCTTATGTTTTTTAAAACTTTGAATTTTTATTATTATATCATGGATCAAAAGCTCCCCTTTTATCATCAAAAATATGCTCGCAAAAATCCTCTTGATGCCAAAAAGAATGTTCTGAAAAATTTTCAATTTCTCGCATCATAAAACACTTAGCAGAGATGAGATGAGGAACGAAGAAACGCGAGTAGAAAAAAAGATGCAAATTTGCAAGAAAATTTATCTTCCAATCCCCATACTCTTTATCTGTCCCGAGGAATGTCGCCTTTAAAATAAAACGAAGAAAAATTCTCTCAAGACAACTTAAAACTGCTTGAAATTGATGAGATAGCTTGACTAACTTGCATAACAATGTAATGATTAATTGTGTGTTGTTATAATGGGACAAAAGTCGAAGTTTAACCTGCTGTTCATGTGGAGATAATAGAGCTAGAGAATGAAAAATTAACAGGAACTTTGGTGGCATTAGAAGGTGTGTGGCAATGAATTGTGCGGTGTGATATTTTTACGAAGACAAAAAAAGGTTTTGTTTTTCATTCTTTTGACTAAAACAAGAGGATTTTGTAGAGAAGGTCGAATGATTTTTTGTTATTGTGGACTTATTGAATATTTATATGCTAAATGTATCAAGTTTAAGTGGATTATTTATTGAAAATCAAGCGAAAATTTGAGATTTTTATTTTTGGGGCGCCAACAGAGATTAAAAATTTTTAATATTCTGAGATAAGTTTCGAATTAAAATCAGGATACATTTTTGGGGGATTGTTTGCCATTCTTTAAGGAATGTATTCCTTAAATACACTCAAATTTCATATTCATTATCTAAAAACATTATATTCACATTTCCCATGATTAGTATTAAAGACACAAACTAATAGACTTATTAATCCACAAAATGTTAGGATGATACAAATTTTCTACGACAGAGAATCATGCAATGTACTATTATGATACCATAAGCTATAATTACAAACTTTTACAACTATCTCGAGTCGATAAACCCAAAATACCTCCTATACACCCTTTTCGAGTGATTGATTATTTAATTACAGTACATTTTCTGTCATATTAAACTCATAGAATAGGACGTGTGAATTTTAACACGAAATCTTGGTGTTTTAGTTTTGGAAAATTGATATTTTCGGATACATACTTTACTAGTTTGGGTTTAAAATTATTAAGAAATTTTTATTGAGGTTAAGTTGTTTTTGTGTTGAATTAGAAATTGTCAAGTTATGAAAAATTTAAATCCATAATTACGCAAGAATGTTTGATGAACAATTCAAAATAATTTTCAAGTAAATCAATTTGAAATTCTTCTAAAAAATAACTTTATAATTAAAAAAATATTCTTGAGAATTTTACTGCTTTCAAGACTGCAGTCGAAAGAAAAATTTTAATAACTCTTGAAAAAAAATAAGACTTTTTTCTGGGGAAAAAATAAACTTTTTGAAGAGGGCAAATATTTTCATAAATATTCTACAAGCCATATTTAAAGACCTATCTACAGTTGAGTGACTGAATGTTGTATTAATTAAAAATCGATAAACTTTGTCTAGATGAGAATTTTGAGTTGTAAAACTTTCTGTAAAATTAAGAAGATTGATGAAGTTTTGTGGCTTATTTGTTCATTTATCGATGGGGAAAATGAAGATAATTATTTATGAATTAAAGCACGTGCGGTGTTCAGTTCGAGGTTAAATAAAGAACTAAATTTGTCAGTTTTCAAATTCCACCAAATGCTGACAAATTTAGGCACAAATTTGTCAGGATTAATACATAAAAATCGAATAAAGTAACTCAATATTGCATTCTCAATTTCACAGAATTGATATATGTCTCATTTTCAACATAAATAATGTTCATCCCGCAGCTTCATCTCCTGAGTGACTTAATTTATACATTTTGTCGACGAATCTTAAAAAAAAGACTCAAAAAAGAAGAAACGAAAGAAGAAAAAAAAATCAATTTGAATTTGATTAAAAAGAAACATTCATAAAAACGGCAACAACATCGACGTCGATGATAAGAAAGAACAAAAATATAAGGTTGTAAATAATGATGATTTTTGAGTGTTAATGGCGCATTTTTAATTATGAAGAGATTGCCAAAATTGATATGAGTTCGGGGGCATTTGATTATGAAGATGAAAACTGTTGAAAGAAGAATCAATTTACATTCAAAATACCTAACTGACGAACAGTCCTCAATTCTAAAAATATTTAAATAATCAATAATATTTACCTTAAAACTTCAAAAATGCGTCAAAGAGTAATAAAAATTTTAATTTAATCTATGATACGAGACTAAGCAGGCACAAAGACATCAGAAAACCTCAAAGGCATCTCCAAGATAATCATGTTAAAAAAATTTCAAGTTTTAGCATTTATTTTAAATATTTTTATTGTATAATGTCGTACGAATTCATTTTAATATGAAAAAGAGGAGAAAAAAATAATAATGCGAGGCAAAACTTAATTAATGTGGAATATTCAAGCGTAAAAAATCTTCAAAAAGCTCTTTGACATTATTTCCACTCTCTGCTTGCCTGATTGTCACACGGAACAATTTTTTTTTTTCGAGTAAAAAAAAAAAGAGAAATAAAGGCACACGGAAAAAGCAGAGTCACATTAATTCAGGGTGTTATCTTGAAATTGCCTCACGGCATCATTTTAGTACATATATGTATAAATATATCCATATATGTAGATGAGTTCTGTACATGCGACTGACATGAAAAAGGAGACGACAATGGTGGTGATGGTTGAGTGAAAAAAGAGGTTCCTTTGTGCTTGAAAAGTTGAGAGGAATGAAAAATGATAATTTTTGATGTGAAAATAGCTTTTTCCCTTTGGTAGGATTTTGGACAGATATTGCTGACAATTGGGTCAGTATTTTGTCAACATAAGTGTTTCCATTTTCATGATTCTATTTTCACATTTGCTTTTTGTTTCACTTGAAGTTGAAAACGATCCAAAAATTCTTTTTGAGGATTGTATATTTTTCCACATTATGTGCACAGAAAAATTGTTCGAGCAAATATTCAACCTATAAGCTAGAAAATGTGACAATAAGTCACTCAAGGGATCAAAAGAGAGAAAAAAAAATATTTAACAATTTTATTAAAATTCAATTTCGAGATTTTTTTCATATGAAAATTTTTTCATCAAAAAATATGAAAATTCTCCAACAAAAGATTGCATAAATTAAATTTTCTTTAGGGTTAATTAGGATTGAAATTTTTACATTAAAAATACAGAAAATGAAAAGACTTAAAAAATTCAATTTTATTCAAGAATTTTCAAAGAAAAAGACTTGAATTAATTAGTGGATTTTTTTTTTGCTCGTGTAGATAAAGAATTGCTGTTTTTTCCACAAAGTTAATAAAAATAAATAAGAGAATTTTTGAGACTTTTTATGTGGTTAATTTATAACATTCTAGGATTTTTTTTGGAAAAACAAATTAATTTTATTTTTCAAAATTAGAAAAATTCATTTAATACTTCAAGAAAACTTTATAGGATAGAATCAAACAAAACAAAATGCTTTCAGGGACACTTAAACTTGATTATAATTAATTACATTAAAACAAAGAATTCAAGTCTAAAAGTAATTACAAGCCCCAGTTCATTTGTGATATTGATTAACTAAAATTGTTTTAGTTTGAAAACACAAAAATTTAGGTTCTATTGAATAAAAACTTTATCATTCTTATTAAATCTGATGAGTTTCGATTTTCATAGTTTTCCGTGACTTTGTTCAGCCTTACACATTTTCTATGTATTGCTTAATAATTCGTCATATAATATTTTGTTAACATATTTTTTTATGGCAAATTATAGTAGTTCTTTGAGAAAGTGTGTTAAGGCATTAATTCTTAATGATAGTAATTATAAGATTGTGTTAAGATCGTTATTGCGTGATCGTGAATAAAATTCACTCCTTCATCGACTTCCTATAAGAATTTCCTTAATATTATCATTAATTTGAAAAGACAAAGTCACGAAAAATTCTAGTCATGATACAATGATAAAAATATTAAGTCGCACACATGTTCCTTTAGCTCTTACATGTGAATGTCTTCAAGCATTGAAGTATTTCCTTTAAAAAAATCATAATTCAATTTCCTCAAATTTCAATTTTCTCTTCTTTTTTTTACTTTACAAAAGAAAACACATAAGCATAATATTGTTATGTTACGTACTGAATGATGTAACATACAGAGATAATATGATATGCAGTAATATGTTCATCTTCTTCTTTTTTCTCCTTTTGTATAAATGAATACATGAATAATGCCATTTGTGAACATTAAGATGTTACGTTATCTGATTTAAGATTATGACATTCTTAAAGAGAAGTTTTTGTGACTTAGGAACAACTTTTTTGTCATTTAAAAAATTGAAATAAAATTTTTTGTGTGACTTTTGAGTTTTTTTATGACAAATAATCTGATTATGTAGCTTGAAATTACGAATTTTAAATTCATTTAATTTTTTTAAATTAATTACATCAAAAAGTAATGAAATGAACTCCAAGAACTGAGAAGTCAAGAAATGTACAATAAACAATTCTTAACATAACAATTTCTGCGTGGGAGAATCAATTTATGCAAAAAATAAATAAACAAAAATAGCAAAAGAATTGACAAAGCATCCAAAAAATTCCGAAAATTATTTTGACTTATTTCAACCTTCACAAAAAAAATTGCCATCACTCAAACAACAACAGAAATGAAAGATCCGTAAAATATATATACAAGAATTTCTTAAAATTTGCCTCAATTCCCTTCAATGCATAAATAAAATATTTTTTTGACACAAGAATTTTTGACGTCACATTTGAGAAGAATGAGTTAAATATAAAAAAGAAATTTCCAAATTTATCTAGAAATCCATGACACCAAAAAACAATACAAAATCATTAGAGAAATTATTTCCAAGAAATAAATATTTATTGCGTGTATTTCCATCTCATTTAAGGTACAGTGCTGAGCAGAATTCATATTAAAAGAGGAGGAGAAGAAGAACAGAAGCAGAACAAGACATAAAGCAGAAGAAACACCAAAAAATAAAAAATAGAAGAAATTCTGAAAGAGAAATGGAACAAAAAAAAAATAATTGAAGCATAAAAGAGAAGAAAAAAAAATCAACAAGTTTATTAAAGAAAGAAACAGAGAAAGAAGAACGAGAGAAGTGCCACCGACAGCGCAAAGTGTCTAAACATCTACAATTGTCATCATTGTTATTTTCGAGTTGCTTGTTAAGAATTTCTATTTACCCATACAAAAAAATATATATATAAAATATGAATCCTCAAATCAAAATCATCACCATCAACAACACATGGAGTAGATATTTGTGTAGTGTCAAGTGCTTATGCTGATGCTAAGTTGTAAAGAGCCCCTGAATGTGCATAGCTTAGAAGAAATTTTAAAAGAGTTTGTGTCTATGTGTTTAGCTTGTTGAAAATAAAAAAAATATTCTCTCTATACTGCAATGCACCAAAAATGCGATGACAGTTGGACACAGGGAGATGGAAAATTAAATTTGAAATTCACAGCAGAAACACGCTATAGTAAGCGGACTGCTGCAAGTGCAGTGTAAACAAGAAGAAGAAGTTTTAAGTGAAATGTAAAAAAAAAGTGAAAATAAACAGAAATAAGGAACATAAGAAATATCGAAACCTAAAAAATTAATCTACAAAAAAATTTATTCACAAAAAATGTCGATAAATGTGCAATGGAAAATGAGGAAAAAGTGTTTTACATTTTTTTCAATTTTCAGTATTTTTTGCTTCTTTAATGAATTTAAAATCACATGCGGGATTTACAACGATGCCGATGATCTTGTTAATGAGCTCGATAGACCGAGTGAGTATGAAAATTTTAATTACACAAAAAATGCCACACACAGAAGCTGCTCCGTTGCCCCGTTTGTTTGACTTTCTAATTTTTTATTCATCACTAATTTGTCGACTGTTTTTTCTGTCATTATGTGTTCATTAAAAATCAACTTGACGATAATTTTTTTCTTCTAATGAATGTGACGACAATGTTGATCAAGGGCTCTCAATTATTGCTGCTACATTGCACTTTACATGTGAACAGTAATTTGAATATTTTTAGAAATTGAAGTTGAAGAATGTAGACATGATTATTTAGCATAATTCAAGCAATTGATCAGTTTTACTGGAAGTTTCGATGTTGGAAACTTGTCAGAAATTTTTAGAATTGATTCAAATTCTTGCAAAAAAAAAAAAAAAAAAATTTAGGCACCAAGTTAAGCCATTAAGTTATATGCGTCTAAATTCTATATAAATTTAATACTCACTTAATTTTTACTGCCTTTCTTGTTTACACTATATCCAAAAGAAATATAACTTGCTCTAAAAATAAACTTCATAGCCATCAAATTGGAAACTACACAGATTATAAGCATCAAATTGAGTAGAAATGGTTCAGGCTGTTGTATAGACGATAGGAAAATTAAAAAATAAATAAAATTGAGACACAAAAATAACATAAATAATCGAATTGATGACAACATGCATGCCATGCACAAGAAACATTAAACAATCACCGCTGCTGTTCCTCATATTCCATTTTTGGATTCTTATTACTTAAAGTGAAATGAAAAGTGCGTTGGCGACTCACGAATGAGATTAAAGCGAACAAATGAAATTTCATAAATGTTTGCGCTTTACATTAGCACTGCTGTATATTGTTGTTGGTTTTTGTTTTAAGCCTACATTCCTGAGGAATATTTTATCAGATTTTGGTGGAATTTTTAGAGAAATTCGATTACATTTTGTAAATGATGTCAAAAATTTAAGATGTGAATGATTATTCGTACATACAGAATCTTTTAGGATTTTGTTTTCGATGTCATTTTTGAATATTACCCAAATAATTTTCAAACCACACTAATAACAGTAAATGCTTCAAAAAGTCTTAAAATTCAATAAAATTTACCTCAAAAGATTTTATCTAGTAATTGACATTCATCGAATATGTTTACATTTGGTCACGATGAGTGCCGGCATTTTTCGATGAGAGAACCACAAGTTGAAATAATTAGAGATGATGATGATGCTAAACAGAAGTGACAGAAAATTCTTGCTGCTCATCACCAAAAAATGTTTTTTTTTCTTCTTCTTCTTCTTTGTGTTATTCATTTAATTATCATTCAATTTGTATTTTCTTCGTATAGACGGATGAGTAGATGATCGAAAAATAATTTTTGTTTCTGTTGAAAATATCCAATCTTTAAAAAAAAATTAATATTGGGCATTAAATTGAAGTTCTCTGGCGTCTGGCTTGAGAGCTGTTTTTTTGAAGATGATTTCAATTTTAATATTTTGGAGGAAATATTTATAATTTTTGAGTTTGCGAAAGTTTTATCAAGAAATTCTTCAGACTTCAAAGCCCGTCTTTATTGTGAAGATTTCAAAAGAATTTTATAATTTTTCTAAAATTAACTCCAATAAAACAGACGGTATCTCATTCCATCTTGATTGCCTTAAAAATAGTGAAAAGAACAAGAAAAAGGTTCTTATCCAATAAAAATAAAATAAAAGAATTGACATTAACTAGCGCTGTTGCATTAATTATCAAATCAATATAAAAACTTGAACGAATGAATGTCATCCACGACGTGCTTCCCATACGCAATACAAAATAATGCGATGTCGATGTGAACGAGAGACAAAAAGGTCCACACACAAAAAAAAAAGAGAAAAAGAATTTAATCTCGAGACTTTCTTTCTTGATAAAAAAAAGTATTTTTTTCTTTCTTTTCTTGCTGCTTGCTTGCTCATCGTCATCGTCGACAGACGCCAATAAAAATGTTTAATTTATTAATTCCACTTACGATGCAAGTCAAGTCGAGTGATCGTCTTGAATAAAACAAAAAAAAAAAAAACCTCAAAAATTATTATAAATGTTGTGGACTTGCATTATCATCTCCACTTAATGAGAATGCAATGTTTACTTTCCCCATGTGTCTGGCTATGCCTCCCTGATATCTGCAAAGTAGCTGTCAAATGAAATGATGAAAGTCATTAAATAAAAATTATTTTTAAAGAACTTCCGAGTCGACTTTAAATCACAACGAAATGCATTTTCATTGCATCTCAGTTAACAAGCATGAAAACATTCATCGCTATAACTCATCGAATTAATTGTGTTGAATGAAGTGCCTGCAACACTCAGCATAAAAGTGCAACTCAAAACTTGCTCTTTTCTGTTTCATAAAATAAATTTCGAAACAAAACATAAAATTAAAATTGTATTTGATTTTTTGGTAAACAGAGCTGCATTTGTGTACATTTTGAGTAGTTGACATACTGAGATAATAATCGTGAAGTAAAATTCTTTTCAAAAAATTAAACAAAAATTGTTTAAAATAAAAATTACCTAATCTAATTTTGTTTCATTTAGTTCCTGTAAGCATAGACTTTATTCAGGTCATCTGAAAATGCGCTTCAATCATCGACATGCCATAATTTTCCAACAAGTTTTTTTGATTTATATTAAACTTTTTATGTTTTGATGTTTCGAAATATAAACAAAATGAAAATTAATTGCAATTACGATCAGCTCTGCCTTTACAGTGTTAACCACACATCATTACTTGCATTGATTATTGAAATAATAAAAAAATTACTGACAACAAAAATGCGAACGAAAGAAGAACTAAAAAAATTTTTTTAATATAAACCATGAAATGAAAAGGCTTTAAAAAATATAAACAAGCTACAAATTAATGCTATATAGTGTTTAATATTCTTTCAATTTTGAGCGCATTTCGTGTGGTTTAAAAATAGACTTTTTTGTGGTCGGAATTTACTTCTTAAATACAACAAAAGAGAACATTTTTACAAATCAAGAGTTTCGAAACTTCATTGACCTTCGATCTTGTTGAAAAATATTCAAAATAATGGAAACTTTAGCTTTTGATCTGTTGATGTATTGCTTGATGAATCATTCAAGAATGAGGTACATTTTTTAGAAATTTAAATCTTCATACCAAGCATTTGAGAATTTACAATTTTGGAAGATATCATTTAAGCACAACCACCCAGAATATGCATGAATTCTTCTCATAAAACGGAATCATCAGAAAATCCGATAAATTTAAAGCAAACATAATGAAATCTGCTCTCTGACCTACAACTCTATTTTCTTCATTTTTTAATCCTGAAAATAATAGAAACCTCAATTTTCAATCTACGGAACAGAAAAATCAGTTAAAAGCACTTTCTTCATGTGTTGCATCTGACTTTTCATTACACCATTAAACGTCCATTTCATCTCGTTCTTCCTCGTCCATTCATGTAGCTTATCATATCTATTTCTACAAGAAAGAAAAGAAGCATGAAGATCCAGAAAAAAGAAAAGCAATAAAAAATGCATCATCATGAGAAAGTCAGCAAAGCGTTTCGCGTTTACTTTATTGCATCATTGCGTTTATTTTATGGTGATTTCGTGCTTATGGTCAGAAACTCTTATCATCTTTTAGTTATGCGCCATTAAAATTGTTTTTATAGTCGATTCTCACTTTAAACATGCTATAATGTACATAAGCATTGCATTACATTGCATTTGGTTGGCTTTTGAAGGTGGATGGACATGAAGAGAGTTGGGAATTTTAATTTGTGAGTTAAAGGCGCATATTGCAGCTTTTTTAATCTAAGTAGGCAGTTTTGTGAAATGAAACTTTTTAGTACTGTCAAAAATTAACAAAAATATTTAACAAGTCTTTTTAGTCGTCTATATTTAGCACCAAATTTAAACTTGTCAAACAGTTTGTTAAGCAACTACTTAAAAACAGTCAATCCATTTTCAATCAGTGTCCAAAAAAAGTGAAAAAATAATAATTTTTGTAAAAAAATAATAAGTAAATTTAATCAGTAGGTAGAATGACAGACAAGTCATGACTATTTATCCAAACTAGACTAGTCAAAAATCACTCAAACAGACAGTCAAGATTTCTTGATTTTTTGCAAACTCTCATCAACTTATCCATTAAAAAGTGCTAATAAAGCAAACAACAAAGAGGCTATTTGTTATAAACCGCCAGAAAGCATAAAGTAACATAAGACGATAAGAATTATCATCATAGAGGTGCACTTTTGAAATAAAAGAAGTGACTCAATGGAGAATGAAAATAAATATAAAGAAAATTTTTAGTAAGAACGGAAAAACTTTATGGCAATTGCTCTTGTTGATATAGAGAGAACTGACTGCATTGTGAATAAACTGGAAATAAAAATAATAATTTTTATTTTTATGTGCAATCAAGGTGGTTTACATGGTTTTTTCACATGAAAGATTTGTTTTTGGGTCTATCGTAATATGCAGCAACGATACTGAGTAAAAATATAGCTTTGAATTTTTATGCTGCATTGAATTGGATGAAAAATATATTTCTGTATGTTTTAGACTTGATGATGCAGAAATTGCAATTTTTTATCTAAAATAAGTGGGAATCCTAGGAGAAATAGCTTACACAATTCGAGTAACATTGCAGTTTATTATCGAAAAAAATAAATATTGTTGAATTCTACTGTTCAGCACAGTTAAATGAGTCCTCAACTTAGTTCTACAAAAATAAATATTATCACAGTGGGAAACAATCGACATTTATATTAACTAAAACACAATAAAATCTGCCGATAAAAAGACAAATAGCAATAAAAAATCGATAAAATAAATGAAAATAAATTATTTCGTATGAAAATGCCAAAATGAAGTTCTTAAAGGATTTAAATGCCATAAAATTTCCTCTCTTATCAGTTTTAATTGAAAATATTTAATGCGATATCAACCGTAATACATTTTAATTAATGTGGTTGACAGATTAATTTAAAATTTAATATCTTTAATGTTGAACTGTAAAAAGTTGCATTTTGAATTTTCCCTACCAGAAAAATCTAGCTTTAATTAATTAATTAATTTGCTTACGCACTTCACTGACTGCATAAACATAAACATAGTCTTAAGAAAACACTCATTTGGAACTAATATTAATTAAAGTTATCTTCATTAAGATGTAAATATTTACAAAGAGAAAAAAGCCTTTTTATTACCCTCGTCGTAAATCCAGCGAAAGAAAATTCATCAAATTTTCGAGAACCATAAATCAAACTGTTTCAACATCATTAAAAAGTTTTTTTTTCTTACAAAGTGCAGTAAAAAGGCTACCAGAAGTCTTATAAAATAACTAAGTTGAGAAGTTTATTTTGTAAAAAATTTTTAATGCGCATTATAAGTTTCAATTCCTAATAAAAATCAATAAAGTATATAAACTTGTGAAATCCAAACCATCATTTTAAAAATTCAGTAAGCAAAAATCAAGCTAGCTACCTAATACACTCATCATACTAAGCTTTATATTGCTCCTTTAATTTCAAAATACCATCACCAGAAGATACCTTCACAACACATCCATTCACAGATTATCAAAACCAAATAAAGTTGCAGTGGCTGTACCATAAAAATGTATCAAATTTCACCATACATGCCATGCCATGCAATAATTCTTCTTTCTAACATAATTTACAACACTCGTGTGAGAAATGATCATAGTCATTAAAAACAACATGAAACACAATATCGTGTCCCCCTACTCATACCTTGCTTACCAGCTTCAGCATTCCATTTTGATCTCAATTTTACATCTTCGATTCATAATTAATCAGTCAATCGGCAATGATAAATGTTATGTATGCATCCATAAACTTGTTTCATATTGAAAAAAAAAATCCATAAATTTACATCTATTTCCCTAAAATGTTTAGTCATTAGACGAAAAATGCAAATGATGAGATGGAAGGTCCATTATTCAATATATTATGTTGTTGTCTTTTATTTATCAGGAAAATTTAATTTTTAATGGTTATGATGAGAAGCATGAGGTAGCTTGAGATGTAGAATAAATTATTCAGGATAATTTGGAAATTAATTGAGTTTCAAACATTTAATTAAGATTTGTAGAAAAAATTCTTAGAAATTTTAATAATTTTAATTGATGAATAATCAAATTTGCAGAAATAATTTAATAATCAGAAAATAACCAAATGTTGACTTCTGAATGGCTTTAATGAGATTTAATTAAAACTTTTATTTTCTTAATCCAAGTTTTAGCAGATATCACATAAAAATGGTCCCTAAATGCTAAGTAAATATATGCAAACCAAATAGTTCGTAGAAATTTATCTATGAATGCATTTATCAGCCAAGATTGATCTAATTTTGAATTTCCATTACTTATGCAGACAGACGTCATCTACACAGGTGTAAAACACGAATTTGCATTTATTTACTAGTGTTATGACTGACTATTGAAGTCATCAAGTTTAAAAATTTAAATCTCAAAATTTATTGACAATTTTGTCTTCTTGTTATCATATTTATTTCTCAATACCTTTTTCTCGTTCCATATTCATGTCTCACATCTGTGTAACGATAGATAATAATTTATGTTATCAAATGAAATTAACCTAAAACCATTAAAAAAGAAATTTTTTCTTAATTAATTAAAATTAATTCGGTCGATATTCTATTAATTTGAATTTCTTAATTTTGAGATGGAAAATTAGGTAAAAATTGAGTAAAAGTTTGTGAGAAATTCGAGTAAGGTAATTAAAAATTATTGATTCGATATACAATTTTTATAGAAGCAATTAACTGTAATGGTGCTGATAAAGTTTGAGAGTTGCTGTCTATTTTTTTGTTCCATCATTTAAACACTTTAAAATGTTAATTAGTGTGTTATAATAAGTTGTTCTTATGTTATATAAAGTAGAATGTTCATAGTTATTTTTGTGTCGAATGAGAAATTGTTAAATTTTGCGGAAATTTTGATGGTTCATTAAGGATTATGTGGGATTCTTTGGGGGATGTGGATTCATTATTATAAAAATTAATGCTTTTATTATGTTGGTTAAAAGTAGTGTGACAAAGTTAAAGGTACGATCAAAGTGATGAAACTGAAAAGCATTGAAAATTTAACGTTCATTTTAAATTTGAATTAAATTTATTGTGTAGAATGAGGAGCACTTCAATATAAATATTTTCATACTTTTATAAGCCTAAAGCAATTCTTCTTGTGGTAATTCAATTTACAGTCCATCTAAAATTACAATTAGATTTCTCAGTAATAAATCCCTCAAGACATCTTATTTTGTTGAGTCCCACAAACAAATTTAAATTCAATTCAGATGTATTTTTAAACACATAATAATAGAAATTAGCAATCCAAATTCCATAACATCTAATTATCTTCATAAAAGAAATAAGCATCCTCAATCAGTAATTACAGATTTCATTAAGTTCAATTGTTTAGAAAAATACACAATAGTTAATTAAAAGACACTTAGGATAAATCAAATAATATTTACTTCAACACAATACCGACCACACTTGAGACTGGTTTATAATCGGCATTAATGATTTTCAATTCATTTTAAGAATCATCAGTTCACAATAACGACTATAAACTCTTCTAATGAGAGATTCATCAGACAATAAAATCTCAATCCATAGCACAACATGTTTATGTGAACGAAAGTAAATTTAATGAGCTTTAATTGATTGATCATATCAATTAATTAATAATTTTCCTTCAATTTAACCTCTGACTTTAAAGAAGTAACGTGTCGGTCGATGAAATACTTGTTGAGTCTGAGCAATGGTATCTCAATCAATGTTCACATCCAGTCACTCATATTGGCAAAGAACAAGATGAAAATTGAATTAACTTAATGATTTTTTAACAGGCGATGCTCTTGATGGGCTTTTAATTTAAGTTATGGAAACGAAATCAAATTAATTCCTTTTCTGGATTTTATTCTTTTAATATTTAAATAGAATTTTGGATAACTAATTTTACTGATTCTTGAGCATTGTTAGCTCAAGATGTTTTGATATTAATACTGTTTTGGACAAAATAATTTTTTCTAATCAAAACTTTGACTGCCAAAAATGCGCTCTAATCTTCAAACTAAGCATGTATATCTGTTGATATGAAAATTAATGTTTGAATAAAATTCGCATTAACAAAAATACGAAAACAAGCTTAATTATAATTTTTGGTTGCTTTAAAAATTCTCTACAAATTAATATTCTATTATTTAGCCTTACTTCGTCGCTCTCCGCATTTCCATTTTATTATTCAAATTCTTAATACCCAAAATAAGATGATACATGATGTTGTAGACAACATTCCATTGTTTCCATTTTCACAAACTCACTTTTCATTCACATTCTTTACATTATCTTTAATTAGGTGAATTGAAATTAATCAGTACAATAAATAAGTATATATGGCAACAGCAGCTGTATTTTTACTTCTTATTTTCAGTCTCTAATCTCTTAACGATCTTTTATCTTATTTTTTCTTTCTCATTCTTACTTTCTAGTTCCTATAACATCTGTAGCGGGTGTGTTAGGAAAACAAGCGATGCTTCCATGTGATATAACACCTTTAGAGCGAGATGATGCCGTCTATATGGTGCTGTGGTTTAAAGAAGGCGACGGTGAGCCATTGTACAGGTAATTTGAGATATTTATTACTCCATATACACAATATAGCTAGTATAATTTGTCAATTAGCCGCTTTAAGGTCGTAAATTAATCGCATTAAGAAATTTTCGTGGATAAATTGTGGAATTTCAAGAGATTTTACTTATGAAGCTGTGTGTATCCACAGAGACACCTGATTTGAATTGCTTCATAAAATTAATAATAATTTAATGATTTTACTATTGGGAGTTATCCATGAATGATGTTAGAATTTTAGTACAATATATTTTATTCGACAAAAATGAAATCATGAGGTTCCAAACTGAAGTTCTCTAATGAACATCATTCATATACCAATCCACAATATCCATTTAATTTGCAACAAATTCATTCAATCAATTTTAAGCTTGATTTGATTCGCTATCATTAAAATTCTCTTACGTCAGTTAATCACATCAAGTGAAGGTTTAACGCAACGATCAATTAAAAATGATCTGCGTGTCCAATAAGAATGGTTAATTGTGGCTTTTAGTCACGACTTAATAATTCATATACTTCGTAAATTTCTCATCGGTTCTCAGAATTATCAATTTTAAAATCTGTTAAATGAGAAATTAACTTTTTTTCTGTTCCTCGTTTTCAGCTTCGATGTAAGAGGCCGGCAATTTGGACAGGCAAAGTTATGGTCATCGCCAGCAGCCTTTGGCGAACGAGCATTTTTTCGAACTGCATCACATCCTGCCCAGCTTTTAGTTGATGATATTAAGCTTAGTGATGAAGGAATGTACAGATGTCGTGTTGATTTTCGCAATTCGCCAACAAGAAATTTAAAAATTAATTTTACTGTTATAGGTAAGTTCTTCCTTAATTTTTTGACGCTTTTAATTATTGATTGCATTTCCATAGTTCCACCTCAAAAACCTGTGATATACGATGCAAGAAGGAGAGATCGAACGAAACTTATAGAGCCATATAATGAAGGCAGTGATGTGACACTAATATGTGAAGTCTCAGGAGGTAATTTTACATTTAATTGGCATTTTTCTGTAAACAGGCGACGATATATAAAATGTTGTTATACATGCCTGATTGAAGGCATCTGCAAATAAAAATATATAAAATAAATCAGGCGATGAATAAGTGCATGAACAAAAGGGAATTGCAATTCCGTGAAGCATGAAAAAAAGTTTTTAATTTTTATTCCCTCTCGAAAGCTCAAAGGGACTAGTGCATGGATGCTTTTAACTATAAAAGCAAAATAAAACTGCTGTTGGAAGTGAGGCAAAATTACATCATTTTCGCACAATCTCACAATTTTTATATGAAAAATATTTTCCATAATGAAAAATTCATGCAAGATTGAAAACTTTTTTTCCACTCTTTATGGTCGGAATTTTTCATGAGTTTTTGTGCTGCATATTAAAATAAGCTTTTCAGCCTTTTATATTCATGCATTCATTGACTTACTTCCTTTATCTCACTCAGTTTTAAATGGACACACAAAAATTTAAATTTCTATCATTTTTTTTTGTTTTCATTTCATGCAGGTCGTCCTCGTCCGAATGTGACATGGTATTTAGAGAACACAGTAATCGATGAATCATTTGAAACACGTAAAGATGGCATCACTGTAAATCATTTATCATATCCAAATATAGGACGGCAGCATTTGAATGCTCGACTAGTATGTGTGGCAAGCAATACGAATTTGACGCCACCAAACAACAAAGCTGTAATTTTAGATGTAAATTGTAAGTTATTCTGAATTTTTTGCAAATTATAAATTTTCTTTCATAAAACAAATATTCTAGTTTTTCTTTAAATGAAACGTATTGTTCCATTCACACAATTCCATTCATCCATTCTTTTAGAAATTCATCTGAAAAGGTTTTTTGTGTCTCCTTTCAGTTGTGGAACATTTGCCACATTTTACAATTTTTTATTGTCAAGCGTCCCATAAAATTTTCCTTTTTCTCCTTTTTCACTGCAAAATGCGAATTGCTGCTCATCTCAATCATTCGCATATGCTGCTCAGTTCATTTTTCTTATAGTTCTATCCACTCATTCTCTGTATGTGGTTTCGATTGTACAGCTTGAATTGAATGAAGGAAATTAGAAGAAAATTTGTCCCAGCATTTCCGGAAGTTCTTCTTCTTTACTTTTTGTGACAAATCATTTTTCAAAGTTCCATTTCTATTTTGTGTCCCATTCTCTTCTGATTATTAAATAGAAGATTAAATCCAATTAAATTTCAGTCTGCAGTCACAATATTTTCATGTCAATTAATTTAAAATTATGAAATTTTTCTTCCGTTCCTTTTTTACTGTACGTGTGCTTCATATTAACTTCCTTATGTCACAAACTATCAAGAATTTTCGTGGAGGAAAAAAAATATTTAAGGAAGAAATTGAAACTTTTTCCTAGTCTTCTCATGTCACATAAGCTTGATGCTAGACAACTTGAAGATTTCATTGGTATTGATGCTGATTACTTCTAGTGAAAACTGTTAAGGACTAAAATTAAACAACCTAAAAAATGCATTTTATTCCCACATTTAAGTTGAGCCTCTTACTAGATTTGTCTATGAAAAACTTAATGAAAAATTTTCACTTCAAAAATAAAGAAGAAGAACTGCCTGTAAGGCAGTTAATACGACAATAACAGAGAGACGAAGAAGAAGAGGAAGAAGTTAAGAGTTTCCATAATTTTATAGAAATTATTCATAACTTGCTTGTAACTATTTAACTTAAAACAAAAGGAAAACATGAAGATGAAAAAATTTAAAAGTTTTTCATTTTAAAAATTTTTTTATTTTTTTTATTTTTTATTTTTATTCGTATCCAAACACAGTAAAGCCAATAGCAGTGCATATTACAACAAGGGAGAAATTTCTCTCAGCCGAGAAGCGTTATGATGTTGAATGCAAAAGTTCTGGTTCACGACCGGAAGCAGTGCTGACTTGGTGGAAAGGATCGAGACAAATTAAGAGAATGGCTAAAAATGTAAGTTTTGTAACCCTAATAACCACAACCGTTAAAAGTTAGTTAAAAGCTAGATTTAAACTAGTGTATCTGTAGAAAGCCGTGAGAAAAACTATCTGAACACTAACTTTTAAAATTTCTGGTTATTGGGGTAACTTTACAGATCTGCAGTATTTAATTAACAACTAGCAGCAATTCAAATGAATTCATTTAATTATTTCAAAAATATTTCCAATAACTACAAAATCCAAATTTCAATGCTTAAATTAAAGTTGAAATTTCTTTTATTTTCATTCCGACACTTTTTTTCTGTTGGATCAGTCTTGCTTGTTCTATTTACAACTCAAAAAAGAAATTTTAATATTGTTTGAATTTCTATCGATATTTAAAAACATGAGAAAAAGAAGGAATAGATCTATAAAAATGTTCGCAAATTAAGTCTCTTCTGTTGCTTCTATTGCTGATTTCAGCATTCATCCAACGCATCATGTTCGTTTCAACCATATTAATCATCAACAATATGAGCTGCATTCATTCCTTTCTATTTCAATCTATTCACAGTTTTCCGAGACCGGCAATCAAACACTCAGTGTTCTAACATTCATTCCTGTTGTCGATGATGATGGAAAATACTTGACGTGTCGAGCTGAAAATCCATACATTCCCGACAGTGCAATAGAAGACAAATGGAGGCTTGTTGTACATTGTAAGTTCCTTTTGTTGTATTGTTTTAGAAATTGTATGCACAGTAATTGCAACCGTCGACAGAGCAGATTTGTTATACTGACTGACATTTATAGTCAGAACATTCAAAAAATGTTGACATTCTCAACTCTGTTAACAATCGCTATTGTCCTTACCAATGACTGTTGAATGTATTCTGACTATTGTCACATTAATGAATCCATCCAGTCATTGAGTGAATCTGTCGCATTCATAATTGTGCTTCTTCTATTCATAAATATGTCAATAGACTTTTCATCTAGGATTCAACATTTTGTTTCACTTTTACAGACATGCCGATTGTCACACTCAAAATGGGATCATCACTGAATCCTGATGATATAAAGGAAGGCGATGATGTCTACTTCGAGTGCCTCATACAGTCAAATCCAAAATTCTATAAATTATCGTGGTTCCATGATGTAAGAACTCCCACAACATCCATAATCCATTTCCTTTTGTCATCACTTCCACATTTTATTCAATTTTCACTTCTTGACATTTTAATTTTTTTTTTTCTTCTTCCTTCTTGCCTTAGGGAGTAGAGCTACATCACAATGTCACAGCAGGAATAATTTTATCAGATCAGTCACTCGTTTTGCAAAGTGTTACGAAAAGCCTTGCTGGTGATTATACATGTTTGGCTGCAAATACAGAAGGTCGTGGAACTAGCAATCCAGTAACATTAAGAGTTCGATGTGAGTTCCGCCAAATTTTTACACAAATTTGATAAGATACTTTTCACTTTAAAGCGTAATAAAAAAGTGCAAGTGAATTAAAAAAAATAACAGACAGAATTTTAAGCTGTGTAGCTGTTGATTATCTCTTAATTCACTCAGTCTGTTTTGGGACTTTTCAGGTCGCATGAAAAACAAAAAACTTGCAAAAAACAGAAAACAGAAATAAGATCGAAAAAATACGGAATCGCTGATAATTTTGCTTCACTTTTTGTGCTGCTTTTTGTTAAGCATAGCACATAAAAAAATATTTAAATTTTTAGTCGCTTCATTTCACTTTCTGTCATTATCTTTCCATTTCTGATTCCTACATAAATAATTCATTTCCATTTCTTTGGTCTTCATTCTTTCTTTTTATTCACCAGTTTCCCCAGTTTGTGCCAATGACAGAGAAGAATTACTTGGTGCTTTAAAACATGAGACATTGCAATTGAAATGTGAAGTTGAATCATCACCACCGGCTGAATCATTTCATTGGACATTCAATTCATCAGGCGAACAAACAGAACTGACCTCACAATTGCAAACAACAGAATCGGGCTGGTCCCGATTAAATTACACGCCAACATCAGATCTTGACTATGGAACAATATCATGCTGGGCTAGAAATGTTATAGGACAACAAAAGACTCCATGCGTATTTCAAATTGTTGCAGCAGGTGCGTTCAGTTATTCTGATTTAATTTTATTATTCCTCGCGACAATTTTTTATTAAGCTGAAAACAAAAAAGAGTTTTTCGTATGTGCGGCCTTCAACATTGAATTTCCTGCATCACGCTGCTACTACCTCACTTTTTTTTCGAGGATATGCAACCAATTTAATTTAATTTCCACATGAATTGAACTAAAGCGCTTATTACTGCTACATACAAATAACATAGTGACCACAAAAACATTCAAATGTGCTTAAAATGTTCGCGTTTAAATGAATGCATTAAAAACAAAGCAAATTTTTGTGTGTCTCCAATTTCACCTCTTTTTATTGTTTTTTGTTTATTTGCAGGACGTCCGTTTGCATTGCAAAATTGTACAGTGTCAAATCAATCGATAGACTCAATTCACGTTGAATGCATTGAATCTTTTGATGGTGGACTGCCACAAATGTTTTTATTGGAAATGGTCGAAATACCAACATTGAAATTAGTCCGAAATTTGACACTTTTTGTGAGTATAAATGTCACATCCTTTCTTTTTATGCTTCAGCACATGTTTTCCAATATTCATGTCCATGTCCGTGATATCAACTTGCAAATATTTAATCAAGTTTTTTTTTCATTCATATGTGCAGAGACCACCAGTGTCCTTTGTACTAGACAATCTCGAGGCCACTACATCATATCGATTGATTCTGTTTGCTGTAAATGCAAAAGGTCGTTCAGAACCTGTGATAATTGACGATATCAGCTTTAAAGGAGTAGCCAAATTTACGGGTAAGTTTTTTTTACTTTATTTTGATGTATTTATTTAACTTTGGTGCTTCCTTTTTCGTCTTTCTTAAAAAATTATGTTTTTGAATATTCGTGAATATTCATGAAATGTCACGCAGATCTTTTTCTGTCCCAAGAGGTGTATGTGATATGAAATATTGAAATCGAAATATTTTTTTTTATTAAAATTAAAGAATGTCTTAAATGAAAAATTTTTTGATCAAAAATTCATGATTTTTTGAGGTTTTAAGCAGTTTTACGTTGAAATTCATTTCAAATTTTGAACTTTGGATGATGAAAATGTGACCATTAGACAAAGAAGTACCAAAAGATTTTTATCAAAAAAGAAACGATATACTTCAAAGATGAAATATTATCTCGATTAGTGCATCCATGACTCATTTATAAATTGACTTTTGAGTGCATTTTTCAATTTTAAAAAGTTTTATTTATCTTGGCTATTACCATCCTCTTCATTCATTTGAATTTATTCAACTTTGTTTCCATTTCATATTCAAATTTATCATTGATCTTATCTACAAAGCAAAGATCTCGTGCAATTATTTTTCTTATTTGTTTCAAAGCATTCCCTTTGAACTTTCTGATTTTTATCTCAAAGTGAAACTATTTTGCTTATAAAAATATTTGCTTCCTTTTTTCTCATTGCAGGCGTATCAAATGTGATGAATGTTCCAGTTTCACCTGTTCTTGCAGCACTCGTACTCACTGCGGCAATTTTATTTGCCGTCGTATGCATCGTTTTGGCAACAATTTATCGAAAGCACTCGCACAAGTATGTCAATTTTGCTATCTCTTAATTGAGCTTTGAATATTTAATGATCGTAGATTAGAATTGTGTTTTGAGATGTTTATCAGGTTTGGTTGACTTTTTATGGATAGTATCTGAAGGGTCAAAAAAAAAATCTTCATAGGTATCTCAAAGAACAAAATAATTATTATTTATAATTTTTTACGAAAACTCGCAAAATTAAGCTAATTTTTATTTCTTTATTTTTTTTCATCCTTAATTTAAAAAATCAATTTTTTTGCCTCAAACAAACAAACCCCCAATCATCGAATAATTCCAAAAAAAATTGTATTCAAATAGAAACAACATAGAAAAATTAAAAAATGGAAAAACAGCAGACATATCAGCCAAATCAATGATAGACTGTCAATTGCAATCAATGTCGCAGACGGCACGAGAGAATGGTGGATTATCAACGCCGCTTGTTGATGGCAGTTTAATGCGTCAAAGTCCACAATTGATATTGGGAGACGCACCAGATGGTGACGATACTGATCCTGATGTGATACCTAATCAATATGGTAATTTTTTATCACTTATTTTGATTTTTGGGAATATTTAATTGGTGCTTTATCATTTTGTGCAATTTCCGATGATTATTTAAGCTTAAAGACTTCCTTTAAGTTTCATATTTCATTTTACAAAAATCAGTTTGAATTTATTCCATTTATATTAATTGTTGCTTACAAAATCATAAATATGTCTTCAGAAAATTAAATGAGAAAAATTTCATAGTAGAGTAGAGTAGCAACAATAGCATTGGCACTAGAGACTACAATGACTCTCATTATGATAATATTAAAGGACAACTTTCCTTACATTCTTGTTTAATTTTCTTTAACAAGTTTGATTTGCATTGCGATAATACTTTTTGAAAAGAAGCAGCACAGTTTATAGCAATAAACGTTTGAACATCATTTTTTGGAGGTAGAAAAATCTACTTGTGAAGTATATAATTTTGTAAAAATTTCTCAAAAATCTTCATTTTTTCCCTGTACAGGCAAACGTTCGAATCTTGACAGAATAAAAATTTGTTGTTATTTACTCAAACTTCTCCAAATTGCTTCCTTAACTGCTCTCTTTATTCAAATAATATATAACTTCATCATTAATAAGTGAGCTTTTGAACTTTGAACATCATTAAAAAAATTAAGCTGATTATCATAAACAAGTTGTTGTTGACAAGCCAACAACTGCAATTATTTTGAATTTAAATTAAAACGTCCCCGCCCAATTGCCATTGACTTGAAATGTGTAGTATGGGAAGATCACTAAAATCTTGCAATCCAAATGAAATTTAATTAATTGTGTCAAAGTCATCTTGTACCTCCTCAATTTACATCCATAGAGCTAATTTCAAGAGAATTTTATGTCGAATCATAAGACATAATTGAAATAATAATAATCAAGTGTAATGAGAACAAATATTTGTGTTGCTCTTGATTGTTGCTATAATTGTAGTTTCTCATTCATGTTTGGAGCCTTTCATAAATGATGACCAAATAAAACTACCTTGAAAATAAATTTATCATTAAAAAACATCATTTATAAACGACCATCTTTGCTCCCATTGGAATTTGTCTTTATGTTTCCTTTCAATCAAAATTTAAATTAAGGATACACAAAGTTCCATGTATTTTGAGAAAATTATGTTTTGTGCCTTTATTTGAATCTGTGCCATGTTTTATGTCTTATCGACTTCATTCTGACTTTGAAGCATCTTAAATTAATTGAGAGCTTAAAATGCATCAAATCATGAGTCATGAAGGAATTTTGTGGAAATTAGAGCATGTTGCATAATATGACTTATTCATTCATAATCAGAAAGCTAAATACATTCATATATCTAACAGCTTCTCTTTCCTACATTCTTGTCTTTATCCTAAATACAGAACGACGTCCATTGAAAACATCACTTCCCATTCCGCTCTTCCGTAGTCCATCATCACGTTTAATGCCAAAGGACATAATGGAGGATGATCGAGGATGTTCAGTTGATGGATTAAATATAGCAACATCGTCATTCGAAGGAGTAGTATCGCAGCCGTCACATAATGAAGTCCTTCATTATTCATTTATGCCCAACAAACAAATTGTGAGTTTTCCTCATTTTCCTCTTTCCTTCTTTATTCTTGCTCCCTTTAATTATCTTACTTAGTAATAAATTTTATTTTCATACTGATTATGTTGAATTCCGAAATTTAATTAATCAATTTTGCTTCATCTTAAATTCAAACATTTTAATTATAAAGTCATTAAAAATGTGTTTCTATTCATAAAAAAATAATACTGCATTGCTTTAATATAGATCAATTATATTTAGAATTGAAAAAGATGAAAAACATTTTAACATGTTTATTTATTAAGTATGCATGCAGCATAAACATAACTCACTCACACAACTAAAAAGAGAAAAAAATATTTTCTCTCTCTTTCTGACTTTCATACATTTTCTCTATTGCTATCTCATTTTCATACAAATCTCATTATACTTCACAAGAGTTTGCAGAAATGACTGATATAAGTATGTGGCTAAGAGTAAAAGAAAGCATACTTACCTGGCGTAGGGGTTACAGTGATCACTAAGGCTGTTCCCCCAGCATGAGTCTTTGTCATTGCACTTCGACGAAGATGACTGCTGCGATTACTCAACATCTGAGTAACTCGTTCGCGCAATTTTTGGTAGCAGGGACTTGCGTACGCGCTTGTCCCTACACAATTATAATACATAAACAAATAGATTACAGAAGTAACTAATTGAACATACATAGTCGCACACATTTAACGACTCTTGTATTATTATATGAAAAGTTTTTATTGATGAGTTTAAAATCGTTGTGGTTTAACCACTTTTGACATTTCAATGAAAAGGACGAAGTTTAATAGGGATTCTGAGTTTTTTTGACATGAGAATAAACTAAGAATAAGTAACTTAGACTCTTATTTTATCCACTGACACCAATAATAATTATCATCATCATTTGCGAATAATTCAGGAAAAACTACTCACGTTAATAAATTTTCAAATGCATCATTAAGTGCTCATTCATATAAAAGCAATTCAGTATAAGAAGGAGCTAGAGAACTTAAGAGCTACCCATTAATTATCACAATTTTCTCTCTTTTCTTTCCATTCTACTTCCACATTTCAACAATTCAGAGCTATGCCACATTAGGCCGTAACAATAAGAATAGTGTAACTACAACGTGTACAGCATCACCATCAGTCTTCACTTCATCAACATTAGGTAGTTCAATAAATCAGCAACATCAACCATCTGTAAATATTTCAACACATCCGATGAGCGTAGGCCTAATCAGTCCCAATCAATCAATCGTTACATCAACACTCAATGAATTTCGATTTCGACCCGAATTACTTGCAAATTCAAATCGACTACAGGAGAGCTGTATATAAGAAAGTGATGAGAGGATGAGGAATAATTTGTAAAAAATAAGAAAAAGTAGTGAATAATGAGTGAAAATAAAAAAAGGCTTTGAAACGACTCGACAGCAATCTTCATCTCATCTCAAAATATATACATAGTGTATACAGAGTCTGACTCTGAGGAAATATATATACATGATATAGTCTTAAGGAGGAACTTCTTTATACATACAAAAAAAGAAATTGTAGAAAAATAAGTGCTGTATGTATGTAAGTGTGTCTGTATGTATGGTTAGCTATAGTATTTTGTAATTTATATTGTGGATATAGAAGCGAAAAAAAAGTTAGCATAAAAAATTTTCATTGCCAGTGTTTTTTGGAGTGAGGAAAGTTTGAGGTTAAAATTTTTAAAAAACCGTTACAAAAATAATTTTTCAATTGGAAAAGTTTTTCAAATTAAAACAACTAATAGAACTTTGAACAGTCAGACAGACAAACAACGAATCAGCAATAACCATTGACTTTCCTTTCCACAAAAAAAAAACTGCGCAGCTACGAGGAAAAAATGTTTTTCATTAATTTTCACATTAACAATGAGGAAGCGACGAGGTCATAGGATAGACCACAAAAATGTACATTCAGCAAGTAAAAATACCGAATGCGGCAGCCGAAAATAAAGCTAAAACAAAACAATTGTTTTTACAACGATGCTAGTTAATTATAGTTACAAAAAAAAGAAAATAAAAATGGATAATTTTTCTTTCTCATTGTGTTTCGGTTCATATGTGGTTATATTTATGCCGACAGCAGTATATCCATTACATAATTAATTGTTAAGTCGGAAAAAGACTGGAAAATGAAAAAAATACTAAAGTAGTAAAAGAATGGATGAAGAAATTATAGTAAAAATGCTTCTAATTTATCTAATGTAAGTAAAAATTTTAAAAAGATGAAAAAAATGAGATTTTTTTAAACAAAAATTAAATATGTTTCGGATTGTCTGTGGATTCATGTTGGGCTGGTCAACATATTTTTTTCTACGTAATTTCAAAAAAAAGTTAATGAGATTTTTTTAAATCAAAAGGAATTAAAAAGTCAATAGGAAAAAATATCTAAATTAAAATTTGTAAACTCAATTTATTCATGCGATGAACATTTTTCCGTTCCTCAAAACTTATCCCTAAAATTCATTTGAAATAATTTAAAACTTGTTAAAAACCGAAAATAACATCATTAAAATTTGAAATAAAAACAGAAAAAAATTCTTCCAACTGCACAACTAGCCATTAGAGGAATCCACATACATTCTCATTAAATACAAAAAAAAAAAAAATAAATAAATTAAATGAAAAACTTTTCCTTTCTGAGTTAATTTAAAAAAACACTATTTTTTTTTGTAATTTAATTTTTGGAAGCCCAAGCAGAACCCTTGCAGTCAGTATGAATTTTTTTTTCTAGTTTAATTGATCATTTAGTAGGGAAAAGTACTGAAAAGAAATAAACTCTTGTAAATTATGGCGCATTTTTTGTAGAATCATTCAATATAAAAAAAATTCAGGTTCTCGATTTTAAAAGATTTGATTTGAATGAGATTTTTCTGAATAAAAACAACTGTTCAAATCGAGGACCCCTGTATTTTTGAAATAAAAAGGATTATTTTTTCATTTTGTCTTGATATTAAGACACCCACCCGAGCGACAATCATGTGTCTCATGGCAGCCACAATGCAGCCATAAGACGCTGCCATTTGCCATCTGCCTTCAGTGGCGGCAGTTTTTGAGCGCCATATGGCTGCATTATCGCCTTGATGGCAGCACATGATGTCGATTTTACCGCTTCCAAGGCTGCCTTGGAGCTGCCATCGCCACAGAAATGCCTTGCCTTCAGAACGCCTTGTTGGTGGCGTGATGGCGCTTTCATGGCAGGTTTGGTGGCAGCAAAATCTGGTATAAAATTGCTATAATTTTCTTCTTTCAAATTTCTAACGATCGTTTATTAATTTTATATCTTACATTAATCTATGGAAAAACATGGAAAATAAACTTAAGTCATGTTAAGACTTAAGTTCAGAATCGAGCACAAACTAATTAAAGTTCTGTGCCACTTAAGATATTTATTAAAAATATCTTGGAATTGTATGAAAATGAAATTTACCTTATAACAGTGATTTCTGCTAACGCTTGTGAAGTATATCACGGTCACGAAAAAATTTATGGCAGTCATATGGCAGCCACCAAAATTCAAAAAATAATGTGTTTTTGTGGCAGTCACATGGCAGCCAAATGGCGATGCAGTTCATGGCAGTGCCTTGTAACTGCCTGTTATATGGCAAGGCAGTGTGATGGCTGCCATGTGGCTGCCATTGCCTCTGATTGTCGCTCGGGCCAACTATCCAAGTTCACAGCCATTCTATAAAAATTGCGCCAAAAAAACACAATCCAAAACCGAGTGAAAGAGAAAAGTTTAGTTTAAAAAAAAAAAATAAAATAAAGCAAAAAATGTAAATGTTTGTGAATGTGTTAATTTTTCCATTATTATAATAATGGCTAACTTATTTCCTTTATTTTTTGTTCATTTTATTCAGTAACATAGAAATGAATTTAGTTTAGTTTGTGTCTAAAAAGCGATCCGTAACATGAAAATTTTTGGGTTTTTCTACAAAACAACAAAAAATGAGAAGAAAAATTTTTTGTGAGAATTTTTATTTGAAAAATAAAAGAAGAAAAAAATTTGTTGCTATAAAAAGTTGAAAAAATGCAGAATTTTTTATTCCTTTAAACTTTTTTTTTCATTCTTGCCTTCCAGCTTTTTGAGCTCTTCAGAGAAAGGAAAAATTATTTCGACATTCAAGTTTTTTCACGCTCACTAAATTTGCATAAAATTATCAGCTTTTTTGTGTCTTTTTCTCATTGTGTCGTTGCAAGGCTTCTCTGCTGTAACAATAGTGGCACAAAATTTCAGTTCTGATGATGACGACGAAGAGGAATTTGTGCTTTTAGCTTAAGGATATATTCTCTTGAAGTAGGAGTCAAATATCCTGTTTGAAGTGCTTTGATGACGCATTTTCTTCGGAATTTAAGCCTTACAACATCGCTGACTCTGCTTATTCATTCAATTTACATAAATGAATTTCTATTGTATATTTGTATGCTAAAAGAATAAAATCATTTATGCTGATTACATAAACGAGTGAAACCTCAGCCACAAATTCTTTTATTTTGGATACAAACTGACTAAACGTGAGCAGTACTAGAATTTGCTGCCACAAAAAAATACAAGCTTCATAACCATCATCATCAGCCTTGATGTTATTGCATAAGAGGAATAATGACAAAAACCATCATATCGTGGGTGGAAATGAAGCAAATTCACAACTCCATGTCCTACATGAATATTCTCACTCACAGAATCTTCTTGTTCTGTGCTTCATAAATCGCATGACTATGCGAAAAAAAGAACATTTTGTGCCTCACATACATATTATTAAAAAAATAAGGAAACAGAAAAAATCTGAAAAATTATGAGACATACAGCATCATGTGAAAGTATACATACATATATTGTGAATGGCAGCAGCAACTCATGACTTTAAATGTTGGAAATAAAAGCAATAAACATTCCGCTTTATTTTTTCTGGCTCCATAAAAAGGTAATTCTGTTTTGTTTAAGAAGGGAGGATGCAAAGTTTATTTTTTTCTGTGGAAGTTTCACGTTTGATCTTTTTTGATGTTTCTTCTTTTCACCTTTCTGACGTGATGCCAGAGGTGATGGCCTTTTGCAAATGTATGTCCTTTAAAGGGAAGTAAGAGTGCTGGAATTATTTTTTCTGCTTCATGCTTCAAGGATTACTTGCTTGATTAAAAAAAATAATTAAAGAAGGGTTCTTAGAAATTATGACGATTTTTTTTGAGGATTCGAACTTTTGATTTGAGATTTGAATGATTACTAATTCCTCATTTTGCTAAGCATAATGTTGTCAATTTTAAATTTTTAACGGAAGTTTTATATTCAAAATATAAATAATTTGATAACCATAAAAAAATTTTAGTCTCAAATAATTGTATAAATTGAGGACCCGTCAACTTCCTTTATTATCAATGACAATAACCTTGAAATGTTACAAAAATCATAAAAGTTCACAAAATCCAACCCTGAAATCAACCTTTAAATTTTGATTGATAGACTAAAAACTGAAGGAGTTCAAAAATTGCTCACAACTTCTTTTTCATGCACACTAAAAAAGAAATTGTAAATCGTGAAATTTATGATGGCAATTTAATTCCGTGAAATTTTCAAGATGAGAAATGAATTATTGAAGTTTATTTTCCCCAAGGCGTACACACTCGGGAAATCTCAGGAAATTTCCGGAAATACAGGAAAAACAGGAAATCTCTTCACTAAACATCTGAATGGACTGCAAATGCAGGAAATATTGTAAAGAACAGTATTTCTGATGATTTCATGCTCAAAAAATGTTATGAAATTTTTTTGTTTGGTTACAATTCAAATTATAATTTTCATGGCTAAAATTTTTTAAAAAACAGAAAATTTACAACATTTTTCAAAAAAAATTTAAAAACAATTTTTAATCATTCGTAGTGTATTTAAACATCAAAAATACTATTTAGCACTAATTTTTCTCCAAAACCTTGCAGTTTAAGAGCTAAATCTAAAAATTTCCTGATATTTCCCGATTTCCGGAAATGCAGGAAATTTCCGGAAATACAGGAAATTTCCTGAGTGTGTACGCCTTGATTTTCCCTCATCACACGATTTTCTTCATCTTTCCTTACTTTTCATTTGATGAAGACGAGAAGAAGAAGAAGAAAAATTATGAAATTAAAGTTTTGAAGTAAACAATTTCTTATGTTTAATGCTAAAACTTTGAAATTCAATTTTCTTCTTAGTCCATAAAAGAAAATGTTTTTGTGATTTATCATCAGCTTTTATTTAGTTTCTTGGGATAAATTTAATGTTTTTTTGTTATATGTAACATTTGATTTTTAATAACATGCAGAATCCTTGAATTTTAGTTCTTCAAAAATACTAAATATAATTAAATTCATCGCTCGTCAAATGTCTCAAACAAAGACCCAGTCGTGATCAAAAATTAATGAGTTAAGCGATAAATTTAATACCATTATAAATCCAATCATTTTACACTTGAACAACTTCAAAAAGCTTTTGAATAAATTTGATTACAATTGAAAAATTAAATATGAAATGGAAACCAAAATCAAACACACAAAATCTGTCATAAATTGAAGAAAAATGAGCCATAAACTTGAAAATATATTATTGTTAAAATAATAAAAATTGATACCCGCAGAAATGAGAGAAAAATACGTGATAATGAAAGATGAAAAAAAATCCATCAGATATACATAAATTTGATCCATCAATCCATCAATTTAATAATAGAAAAAAAATTCACGCATCATGAATTATAATTCATCATATGTCAACGAGATGTGAAATGAAATACGAACGAATAAAAAAATGTGTCTATTGGAATCTATCTCTCAAATTACGAAATGATACTCAAAACCGGAATTTAGGTTAATATTCAAAAGAGATAAAATTACTGCATCGAGACATAGGAACAAGAAATTCATGCGACATTGATCGTACTGGGAAAACAAACAGACAGAGAAGTATATTGTGAAGGTTTGGGTATGACGCATTTTTTTTTTGTTGAAATTTCTTTGTATTTTTTTGTTATGAACTTAAATGGTAAGTCTATTGAGAATTGCAAATTTTTCTGAAAAAAATATCAAGGAAAAAATTTTGAAATAAAAAATTGAGCCAGAAAAAATTCAAATCCACCTAACACCTCTTAAAAAGAATGTGCAACTTTGAACTATCTCAAGCTTAATATCACCATAAAAATTCTCTTAAAAGCAAGCAAAAATCTCCAAATTAAAGTGGTTTATGAGTCGTAAATTTTAAAATTTTAGGACTTGAGGATTAAACAAAATTTTATTACGGATTACTATCGTGTACATTTATTATCATTTATTCTATAAATACATCCACGTCAATGCGATAAACTCACGTGTAAATGCTAAAAGTCTATGAATAATCAGACAAAACAAGACCAAGCACACCCAAGTGTTCATGAAAATTCAGAGAAAGACACACACACGCGACCATAAAAGCCTCTTTAGCCATCTGAATGGCTAGGTTGAATGAGGCAATGTCAACCGATTCATATTTTATGTACTGAATTAATCGGAGATGAGTGAGAGAGAGAAAAAAAATTCATCTGTCAATTTATGTCCACAGCTTCATCATTCATTCATTCATTCTTTTATTATAATCCCTACTAAGTATCTGCTCAGAATGAAAGAAAAGTTTATTTTTATGCAAATTCATATTCAATATTACAAACAAAAAAGACTCTGTCATAGTCGTAAAATATTAATATAAAGTCAATTGTATTCGCTCTTTAGAAAATTCTTTTTTAAACTCGAATGTGGATGTAAAGTGATTCACATTTTTATGTCATTTTACGATTTTTTTTTTCTGTAGCTAAAATTGATTTTTTTACTTTCTCACAATTCGTTTGTCTACGAGGGTTAGGGGGTTAACTGGATGCTACGTAAAAATTTGGATGCAGAAATTTTTGTCAGCTTTTTTAATTTTACTTTTTGGAATTTCAAATTTTTACTTAATTTTTAAGAAAATTCAAAAACTTAAATTTTTAATTTTTTTAAAAACAGAATTTTTTCAAAAAGTTTTAAATTCCAGCTCAAAGTTAACAAATACCAATTTTATCATCCCCTAACTTCCAGATGTTCCACAAAGGCACAAAAATTTTCCTTTAATGTTGCATACGGCAGTTATTTTCCTACAATCATAAAAACAAGAATTTCGGTTCATCATGATGTGAATGGCACTGGCAGTAGTACAAAAAATGGAGAAATCTACACCCTCAGCTATACTTATTACCATAAAATAAAATAAACCCAACGGTGGTGGCATCCGCAATACAAAAACAAACAGAAGCGGATATTGCGCCTTCGTGATACTCATTTAACATACATATCTATCTCCATTTCCATATCATAGTTTGTTCCTAAATTTCGAATATTTTTTTATGGAGAGGATTTTTTTGTGAATGTGCTTTTTTACCCGAGGAAGAATCATGATTTATTGGCATTTCATATTGGACGTTTGTCTGTTGACATTTGATGATGAATTTAAAGAAATACACAAACTGTACAAAACAATTCAACCGGTATTGTCATTTTAACAATTGTTTTAAGTTTCCGATGTTTTTTTTTTTTTATTTTCAAATTCTCACAGAAAAAAATGCGTCAAGTTTCATTTTTCACATGACAATATTCTTCTTGCATCACACATCGCCAACCCGTCCATGAATTCACACATATAACCCATTTCATTTTCACTATATGCTCATGTTTAGTCTGAAATCTGAGACCTTTTTGATTTAATGTTTGTTTATTCATGCCATTGCGACATGTGTTTATATGGGATAGAACTATATGGAAGAAAAAGATATATACAAACATAAATAAATAAAAGACCATGTTTGGGGCTATTGTAATTGTAAGAAAAATTGTAGACACAAGAAACCATGAAATGATTGTCTGTCTACAATGAAAATGATCTGTTTTCTCAGCTTTGAATTTCTCGTAAGAAGAGCTGTAAGTGAACTTGTGAATTCCCTTCAGATGGAAGAAAGTTTTTTTTTCTTGCTTGGTGAATTTGGAAGAAGATGTTGCAAAAAATTTGTGCAAACATCCGAAAGTAAAGAAGTTTGCTTAATTCCAAAGATAAATATTTGAGGAATTTAAGATCAAACTTATTCGATGACTTTTAAGGAATAAGAATTCATCAGCAGAATTTTGAAGAAGGTTAAGCACATTGAACTTTTCTTGATTCTTTTTGTCTCCAATTTTCAAGGCTGAATTCAATACCTTGTGAATTTTGAGATGATTACAGATTGGATCTAAGGCTTTGTTAAAATTATTAAATAAAATAAAGTTCAAGGTAATTTTTAGATTAAAGTGCAATTCTATAAAGCAATTACCTCAATTATATATAATTAAAGATTTGCCATTAACAGCTTCCATCACTTCCAACAAGCTAAGTAAAGTGAGTACATTAATTGCTTGTTTCTCTTTAAGTTAATTTTCCTTTCATGTTCTATGTTGTTGAAATTACTGCTGTGCTGAGAGTCTTTTGGGAAAGAAAATTTGATACTCGACAAATTAGTCGTTAGTGAAACTGGATAGCTTATTTGTCGATTGATAATTGTTTCTCTTTCCACTTCAAAGACTTAAAATTTAATGTTGATGATTTTGGATTGGGTAGATTAGGTTTCAGTTGTTGTTGGATTTTTTTTAGAATTTATGGATCAGTGTAAAAGTTAAATAGTGGTTTTGAGCTCTAGGATCAAAAACTTTCAAAACTATGAGTTCTAAGTGTGAATTTTAGGATTTTTTGAGGGCCAAAAAGAAACGTTAAAAATCTAATTTTACACTAAAGATTTCAAAAAATTTAAAACCTTGATGACAAACAAAATCCAAACAGAATGACCTAAAACTATCAACATTCACCTTGCTTACATATCCTTTAATATATTGAAATAAATTCTTTGTCGCTCAATTTTTCTTTCAGCAATTCTTTTGTAAAATAAATTTAGGGCGACATAAAATCTTTAAAAGAAAATGAATTTTTCCTTCCACAAAAAAAGTAAAGAAATTTTTCAGCACATACTTTTTGGTGAAACAAGCAGACATGGATTTATTATGACATGTGTATTTATTGGCTTACCCATTAGGTTCATGCATGAAATCAAATTGAGCAACAACATTTGTATATACATTCAATTTATTCCACATGAAAACGAATTTATGACTAGTTCCCCATTTCTCTTGATATCATGAATATGAATAGTAAAAATTTTATGCATTTCAAATTTGAATGAGAAGAAGAAATAATTTTTTTATGATTTTTTAATGAGAAAAATTGAATCGTAAAATTTGACCAGAAAAGACCACCAGAAAAAAATTGATGAAAAGTTTCAAACATGCCTGATGTTTATGTTATATACGCATTTTGTGTTGTCAAGTTATGAAAAATTGATGAATCTGTAATGTAAATAATTGATTTCAAAAGTGATAAACTTCGATGGCACCTTAAAGTTTTTGGAAAGTTGACATCAAGTCAAACTTTTCTTTTAACTTTCAAAATTCCAGCTAAAAATAATTTTTACTAAAATTTTTCTAAAATTTTTTATAGCTTTCAATTATTAACATTTCAATTATGTGGAAATAGAGGCATTATAATGATTATAAATTTTATTACTATGCACAAGCAATATTTTCAGATTATATATTTTATTGTCATATTTACAATATGACGTGGGTCACATTGATGTCGATCACACAAAAATGCATAAAATGATAAGGGAACGAATTAAAATTTTATTTTTTGATATCTTATTTTTTTGGTACAAGAAACTGAGGAAGAATGGAATATTCACGAAAAAAGTATGAACTTAAAGATATTTTTTCCCAAAAAGTTCATTCACTTGCTGTTCCATTCATATTTTCTTTATTTGACACAACATAAAAAGAAAAAAAAAATAAATTCTCATGATATGGATAAATTGGGGTCATTAGGATATATAAATAGTGTATCATAGAATACAAAAATACCTGATCATTGAAATGGATATAGAGCACAATGGACGCTGTCAATGACACATAGAATATTTTTTACAACATCAGCTGACAATTGAAATGATAATAAGCATTTGTATCGCATGTTCAGTGTAAGGACACCAGACATATTGATATTAATATTAGAATTTTGTGAATGCTTGAATTTTTTTAAAAATAGTTTATGATAATATCCTTAAAAGTTGTTGTATGTTACGAAAGTTTATGCCAGAACTTATTTATGGAGAATCTTCGAAGTTTTTCTTTTGCTTTTTGTATTATTTAGGTTTTTTTGAAAATATTTTCAGCTACAAAACTTTATTCAAATTATGCAGCTTAATTTTATAAACTTTAGAATTCATTAAAAATAAATCTTTCTTTACAAAAAACTGTTGCATCATTTACAACAAGCATAAAATTAAATAAAAAAATGAATTTCATAAAACTTTAAAGAATAAATTTCCAAAGATCTTTAAAAGGTCTTCAAACTTTTCCACTCATTTTTATGAGAAATCTATCGAAAATGTCAGTTTCAAGAAGGATATTCGCATGTACAATTTTTTTCTTCCTACAGTCTTCTTCTACTTTCATCATCTTGAGTGACGTAAATTCAATAGTACAAATCTTGTACTTTAAGAGAACTCAAACTGAGCAGTTGTTACGTCAATTTTAAAGGAAATAAAGTGAGAACAACCTTTTGGCCTATCGATAAGAAAATGAATGAAATTTTCATGAGCTTTACATTGTCCTAATTTTTCGTATAGTTCCAAATGTTTCACTACACAGATGATTAATGAGAAATTAATTGCAACCATTTGTGCTTGAAATACAAAAAGAAAAAAAAAATCCATTGAAAAGGCTCACTACATAGACCCATAGGAATTCAATGGAATGACATGGCATTGAGAGACTGAAATAATTCAGATATTTTCAAATGATTATAGATGAAATAAATACTTTATAAAAAAAACTTTTTAAAAAACCACGTTTTTCGCGTGGACTAAAAAGTAGAAAATAACTTTGTTTTGGATTAAATATAATTTTCTTTAAAAAATTTAATGTTTCAAAATTTTATTGTTGATTCAAATCGCATATGACCTAGTACGACTTAATGTTATCGTATACTTTGACAACCAAAAACGTGGGCGCATTAAAAAAAAATTATTTAAATTGAAGTTTCTAAATTGCATTAAAATTTTTCAAACTATAATCTATTGTAAACAACTGTTCATTGTGAAGTAATGCGCCCACGTTTTTGGTTGTCAAAGTATACGATAACATTAAGTCGTACTAGGTCATATGCGATTTGAATCAACAATAAAATTTTGAAACATTAAATTTTTTAAAGAAAATTATATTTAATCCAAAACAAAGTTATTTTCTACTTTTTAGTCCACGCGAAAAACGTGGTTTTTTAAAAAGTTTTTTTTATAAAGTATTTATTTTCTACTTTTTAGTGTTATAAAGAGCAAAAAGTAAAAAAGTATTTTAAAAATTTTTTATAACTTTTTATGAGCTTTTGATGATCTTTTTGTAAAAGGAAAAATTACAGTGAAATTTTTTTGTCACAAAATCCGATAAAATTTTTTCTATCGCTCGAACATTTTTACAGTTGCCATATGAACCATATGAATCAAAAGTCTGGGTACGTATTTGAAAAATTTTCACACCTTCACTCGCTTCGCTTCGTTCAGGATGTAAAAATTTGTGAGCTTCGCTCAACCTAGTTTGAACTTCGTTCAAACTTTTTATTCGCTCCGCTTCGCTCGAACATTTTTACAATTGCCATATGAATTAAAAGTCTGGGTACGTATTTGGAAAATTTTCACACCTTCACTCGCTTCGCTTCGTTCAGGATGTAAAAATTTGTGAGCTTCGCTCAACCTGGTTTGAACTACGTTCAAATCTTTATGTTTCGAGCTTCGCTCGAACATTTTTACAGTTGCCATATGAATTAAAAGTCTGGGTACGTATTCAGAAAATTTTTCACACCTTCACTCGCTTCGCTTCGTTCAGGATGTAAAATTTGTGAGCTTGCTCAACCTGGTTTGAACTACGTTCAGTCTTTATGTTTCGAGCTTCGCTCGAACATTTTTATAATTGCCATATGAATTAAAAAGTCTAGGTATGTATTCGGAAAATTTTCACACCTTCTCTCGTTTCGCTTCGTTCAGGATGTAAAATTTCAGAGCTTCAAGCTCAACCTGGTTTGAACTACGTTCGCTTTTATGTTTCGAGCTTCGCTCGAACATTTTTACAGGTGCTGCCATATGAATTAAAAGTCTGGGTACGTATTTGGAAAATTTTCACACCTTCACTCGCTTCGCTTCGTTCAGGATGTAAAATTCTCAGAGCTTGCTCAACCTGGTTTGAACTACGTTCAAATCTTTTATGTTTCGAGCTTCGCTCGAACATTTTTACAATTGCCATATGAATTAAAAGTCTGGGTACGTATTTGGTAAATTTTTCACACCTTCACTCGCTTGGCTTCGTTCAGGATGTAAAATTTGTGAGCTTCGCTCAACCTGGTTTGAACTACGTTCAAACTTTTTATGTTGATGAGCTTCGCTCGACCATTTTCAAATTTTACTTTATGAATCAAAATCTGCAGTTGACTATTACAAATTTCAGGAATGTTAGAGGTGGAGGATTACAGGAATGTTGAATTTCACTTCACTAAGCTTTGTCCGTTCGACTATTATAGATCATTAGGAATGTCGAACTCCACTTCGCTTCGCTTCGTTCCGTTCGACTGTTAAAGACAGGAATGTCGAACTCCACTTCGCTTCGCTTCGTTCCGTTCGACTATCATAGATTACAGGGAATACGAACTCCACTTCGCTTCGCTTCGTTCCGTTCGACTTTTATAGATCATAGGAATGTCGAACTCCACTTCGCTTCGCTTCGTTCCATTCGACTTTTATAGATTACAGGAGAATGAACTCCACTTCGCTTCGCTTCGTTCCGTTCGACTATCATAGATTACAGGAATGTGAACTCCACTTCGCTTCGCTTCGTTCCGTTCGACTTTATAGATTACAGGAATGTCGAACTCCACTTCGCTTCGCTTCGTTCCGTTCGACTTTTATAGATCATAGGAATGTCGAACTCCACTTCGCTTCGCTTCGTTCCGTTCGACTGTTAAAGATTACAGGAATGTCGAACTCCACTTCGCTTCGCTTCGTTCCGTTCGACCATCATAGATTACAGGAATGTCGAACTCTACTTCGCTTCGCTTCGTTCCGTTCGACTATCATAGATTACAGGAATGTCGAACTCACAAAATGAGATCCAGTGAGCATTCACGATTATAAAATGAGAATAAGTAAGCATTCATGATCATAAAATGAGATCCAGTGAGCATTCATGATCATAAAATGAGATTAAGTAAGCATTCATGATCATAAAATGAGATCCAGTGAGCATTTATGGTCATAAAGTTAGATCCAGTAAGCATTCATGATCACAAAATGAGATCCAGTGAGCATTCATGATCACAAAATGAGATCCAGTGAGCATTCATGATCACAAAATTAGAATAAGTAAGCATTCATGATCATAAAATGAGATTAAGTAAGCATTCATGAACATAAAATGAGATCCAGTGAGCATTTATGTACGAATGATATGCAGTAATCATACTTGTCCATCAAACAAGATCCAGCAACTTTTTATGTCCTCTAAATGAAGATCCAGTAAATATTTATGTCCTTTAAATTAGATTTAGTCACAATTTCAGTCACAAAACACAAAACAACAATTAATTTAATTAATTTTCAAAATGAGATTTAATTTTGTTTACAACAAAGGGAGTCCACTTTTCAAAAAATTTACCCTTTAAATAAAATGTGATTTTCAGTGCAATATTTATAAAACAGAAATAAATAGTATAAACATTATTGATTAAATGTTCATATACGATCATTAACTAATTGATATTTTGATGTTTTGTTGTATTTTTCGTGATTTTTTAAAATATTGAACAATTTTTAATATTGAAGACCCCCCTGTTTTTTTTTTTCGTTTTGGCCGTTATTTAAAAATTTAAATTTTTACTTTGAGATTCCATGAAAAAAATATTTTTATGATAAGATTTCATCATAAAACAGCTTTTAAGTAATGAAATTAATAATTGGTAATATTAATTAATATATAAAGAATCATTTAAGATTATGTTCATCATCTAACACATGATGTATGAAGCAAAGAAAGCACATACATCATTGATGTCGGATTATTTTTTTCCTTATTTAACTTTTAATATTTAATTATAATTAAATGATGCATTTTTCAAATATGAAAACGATGGAATATGAAAATGTCCATTGGAATACATGCATGTAAAAAAAATCAGCCCAAACGGAGCAGTAGAAGTGGTCGAAAAATCGATCGACTTTTTTGCTCTCGACAGATAAATAAACAAACAGAAAAGAAAGCAAGTTAAGAAAAACGTGGTAAAAAAGTGAATTGAAATTTCAATGAAACCCTTTCGAGAAATGAATTTAATGATCAAATATGTTCAACAAGAAGGCTTTTGTCTTTGAATTCATCTCATTGGAATTCATTTGAAGAGGATTATTTGATTGTTATACTGGCTTTTGTATTTGATTATATTGTAAAGAGGTTATTAAGATTTTTAGATGGAGATTTCTGCAGAAATTTACTATGATTTTGAAAATTATAGAAGATTGTAATTTAGGTTGCTTGAGGTAATATTCTAAAATTATAAAAATTAATGTTTTGTACAAAAATCTTCCTATGAATGAAAATGAAAACAAACTCAAATTTCGTTGACCAGTTTGACATGCAAATTAATTTGTAAAACAATTTTTTGTGTCACAATGCCTAATAACTTATTCTAATTCAAACATTTCTAATCTAATCGTCCCAAAACTTAAGCGAAAATGTTTGTGACAAAAAGAAATTTGCTAAAATGGTCATTTTAATCAGCATAACTTTGCATAATTTACATTTTAGCCTTTTTGTAAATCATCATATGAACTAGTTCTCACATTAATTTATTTATTTACATTTTCATTATTTTTCTCAAACATGTGTTTTACTTCAGAATAAAAATCAAATAAACATAAAATAACATGAATTGAACATAAACTTTACGCCTAATTGGCTTTGATAGTCGAACTCATACATCCACAAATCACTATAATTTAACTCTAACAATAAATCAATAAACAATTTTTTCGGATATTCAATATCACATTGAATAAATTGAAGAGAAAGAAAAATAAGAGAAAATTAACCAAAATTGATGTTGGCATGAAAATTGAATGAACATATTGAACGAAAAAAATAAAATAAAACAAGAAGGAAAAGTGTGGTTGGTTAAATTATTCGAGGAGAAAATGTTTTCGATAGTAAAATTTTTTTTCTGTATGAAAAATTGTGATTGAAATGTGAAGGGTGATGACCGAGAATTGAGCAATAAAATTTAGAAAAATTATAATTTTATGTTGCATTTCTTCAAGGTTTTCATGACGGTAATGAAGATTCTTGCAATTTAAATAGTCATCACCTTAAAGTAAATTCGGATTCTCTTCAATACTCACAGAAAATTAATTTTATTAAAGCAATATGAATTTTCCATTCCAACAAATTCTAACTAAGATTTAATTAAGATTTAATTTCCAAATCACCATGACAAATGTAAGTAATAATTGGTAATACTCCATCATAAATACATAATACTTTTTTACCAAGAATTCATCCCCTTTATTAATAGACACTCAGATGTTCTCGGAAATGAGCTGCCATAAAAATATCAAACTCAACTCTTTAGGGCTTCTGTATTACTTATAAGTGTTACCTTAACATATACATTTATTTAATTAAAGTGTCTGCTTGACACTCTTATCACCGTCACGACGAGAGAAAAAAAAGAAAACTTTTCCCTGGAATGTGTTATTTTTTGACCGTATAAACTTTCTCGCGCGCGAATTTATGCTGCCATACCTGTCTCATAAAGAAGTGAATATGATAAACTTTTTTAAGCAGGGATATTGTAGATGAAATAATGAAATAAGGTAACAGTTTGGGTGTTTTGTTGTTAATACGATTTTTTTGGAGAAAAAGATTTAAGAAATTAAAATTTTTCGGGTGGTACACATCTAGTGAATCTAACTTTGCAAGAAAATGTTGAAAAGTAAATATTACAGCCTACATCCAAAAGTTTAGTTTAAATTTTTTTGGAGGCGTAGGTGAACGTGTTTGAACAGATAAGATTTTACGTACATACCTTTTTATCAGAAAAAACAAACAAACAAATTTCCTGAAAACAAAATATCCTAAATACCACGAAATGCTTTAAATGCACCAACCACACGTGTGCTCTAACTTTTCGTTTTCCTCAACTTTTTCTCGCACCGAATGTGATCCCTTTCCTCTTTCTCGTGCTTTTTTTTCGTCTATCCTGAAGCACTTTACGCTTAGCACATTGTGTAAAGTTTGCGAGTGTGTCTATATATTCACAAGGTTGTATGTTACTCACGCCATTATTGTTATTGTTATTTTTGTGTTTGGCAATGCTTTTCATTTTTCCTGCTTTTATAGCTTGCTGAATAAAATGCAAATGAGATTAGAGAGTTTTTCTTTCAAGTCGTTGCCTCTTTTCCTTCAATATTCATCCTCCTTTTTTGTGTGTGTGTGTGTGTTGCTTTTTCTACGTCATTGTTGGCAAACGAATCCAATTTTATGCTGTTATTCTCTGTGCACAGTTCCTGAGTTTCCTTCTTCTTCCTTCTTTTTTTTTGGTGAACATCATCATATCCTTAAGCTGAGATGAATTTTCAGCATTGAAAACTATAATAAAATGAAAAGAAATGAGGAACAAAAAAAAAAAGTTTCACAGTTTAAAATTTTAATGAATACAGCGTAGGGCATATTAAATTTTTTAGGCATATTGTAGAAGGACTAAAACCAAAGTGAGAAATCAGACACATTTGCTTGTTAAAAAGTTCGTTTTTGAAAAGCACACAAATTTATGAGAATAGAAAAACTTTTTCCTTATTCATTCAAAGCCCTTCCAACAATCGGTCGAAGTTTTTCTTATTCTTGTTTCATTCTCACTATAAATTGACGTTATCATCCGGGCACGTTCAGTAAAGTGATGAACACAAAAAAAAGGGAGAGAAAATAAGAAGGAAAAAGTTTTCAATTCTTTCTTGTCTCATTTTATTCATTTCATTTTTTTTTCTCTCTTTTTGACTACATACAACTTACTAGCGATGACTTGCAATGGTTTTCGGTTGACTGCTTGGTTGGTGGACTGTAGATTTTATGAATGGGAGAAATTTTCTTCGTGTTTTCTTTTCAAAATTGTTAAGACTCTTCTTTTATGTTATTTTCTATTTTGTAGGAGGCTACAAATTAAGCTGAAAATCCAAAATGATTTTGGGGGAAGTCATGATGTACTTAAAATATCAAAACAATAGCAGCCACGAAAAGCAGTTAATGAAAGAAGATAAGGACATGATATTTTTGGGTCAAAAAGGCGCATTTTAATATTTTTTGTTCTATAAAATTTCAATTATTTTCTTTTTGAAGGTTAGCTTGATGTAAGGCACTTTATGGCAATCCTATAGAAGGGTTAATTCCATGTTAAGCCCAGAAAATAAATTAAAAATTTTTTGCATTCAAATTTGCATATAAAAAGTTCAAGTTCAGGACCATCCAAAAAATTCATAAATTTCAAACAGCTTTACCTTCATCTCTGTAAGTGTCCGTGGAAATTCACATAAATTCCATTTATAGATTATGAACTTCAATTTAAAAAAGCTGAAAATTTTGACATTTAATTCTCAAATGCCAACCAACTCACCCAAATCATCCACGCACCAGACTACTTGCCATCATTTTATGCATGAGAAAAAATAATATTGTTTGCTTAGTCCTTGCTTGTTGATGCGGTTGTTTTTTTTTTCATCTGTAAGCAATCTACTGAGCTCCAAGATTATTTTCTTCTCTCGTCCACTTAAGCTTTAATGCCTTTTTGATTTTAATGAACATTTAGATTGGAATATCTTAAAAATCTCATCATGATTGTTGTTGTCCTCGTTGTTTGCGTATAGGAGGGTATTGGATTGATATTTTTAATACGATGAGGATGAAATTACAAATTTTGAATACACAATTGCGGTTTTATTGGAATGAAAAAGTCGTGAGATGGAAAATTAATGTGAGTTAGTAATTTTTGAAATTATTCTTCCAAGAAATTCAAAATTTAATTAGAAAATCATGACAAAAGTCAGGAGCAATTGAATAAGAGCATGTAAATGTCACAGAATCAACCAAGAATTAATTCAGACAATTTGAAACTTTACACAATCTGTTATGTGAAATATAAATAAATAAATAAGCAAATATGTTTAATGCTATTTGAATAAGCCAGACAAGACAATGAATGTAAATGACTTTTAAACATTTTAAACGTTCAAGTTAGAGAAGGTTCAAGAAACGAAACAAAAAAAACTTTTTGATATGCAAACACATGTTGGGTGGGAGGGGGATGTACGAAATTTGTTTGCACATATGTGCTATGTATGTTTGGATATATTTTATCTGAATTTTACTTTTTCTATGAATATGAAAAGAATTTGTGTTTGTGAAGGAGACAATTACTTCCAATTATTAAATAAGATCTCAAAATCTTTCATCATATTTATAATTCAAAATTCTAACTTCTTTTCTAAAAATGAAATTCTAATCTACATATTACATCTTACTTAAAATTTGCTATAATCCTTCCATTACGTACAGCTTATTTTCCTTAATACAACACATAAGAAAAGCTATGAAGAAACTTTACGTTATATTTACAATTTTAATGTATTTTTATACCTTAACAACTAATTGAACAGAATGGAATGGAGCATTTTCTTGTGCATTAGCATCATTATTCCTCTTAACTCTCACTCATACATAAAAATCCCCTCTCATATTCGCTCATATTCTTTATCCTTCTTGCGACTTTGTAACTTCCTGAAATAGGATGAGTAAGGATGGCATTCTAGGAGTTCGATTAAGTCTTTTAAAGGGTCATATGATTTGAATTTAAAACTTTCAAAATTTAATTTTTTGGGGATTACTGTAAAATTTTAAATAGACTGTGAACCTTAGGACAGTCAGACTAGATGTCTCAATATATTTTCATCCATCGAAATCAAAAGATAACAGCACAAGGAAGTAGAATCGAGAACTCATGCTCAGTATTACTTTCAGTTGCTGCAGAAACACTCACTGCCTTATGCTGTTTGTTGTTGTCGTCGACGAGCTCCGTGTATTACTTGTTTTCATGTAAACAAAAAATTATGATTGCAAATTCAATCTTCTTGAAGCTTTAGAGCTTCTTACCGTTCTCAATGTTCAGGTATGAAGTAAATCTCATTCTTGAAAGAAATTCCGTTTAAAGTTAAAATTATATTTATTGCAATGCTTGAACATTATGGAAATTTATTGAATTCTTTCAGAACTTATAATCTTGTACACTTTCTCATTTTGCTTTTTTCTTTGTTTTGTAAATTTTTCTTTTTTTTCTGCCGACCTTATATGACTCAACATGAAATTAAAAACTGTTCGTCTTCTGTATTGGCTATTGAGTTTCAAGTAGGAAGAAGAAATTTTTTTATTCGATGAAAATTAAAACCAGCAATTTGTTTGCCAACATTTTATGCAAGTGAAATGAAAATTTGAGTAAAAGAAAGGTGATATTGAGATTAAAGCGCATTTTTTTTAATTTTAGAGAAGTCTGACTGATTTCTATTGAATCTTGCAAACCCTCCCTACCATAATAAATTGTATGCATTAAAGTCAGTCTAATTGACCAAAATATCTTGAAAATATCAACATAACACTAACCGAATATTTATGGCAATAAAAGTATTAAAAAATCCCATAAGTTGCCAACAGAAACTCTTTAATCGTCCCGCATGAGAGCGCGTGCAATGATTATTGAGGATCAAGAGAAGATGTTTAAGTTTTTTTTATGAAATAAAAAAATTAAACGAATGCAAAATGAAAGTAGTTTTTGTTGAAAACTACACAATGTTTAAAAATATTCTTTGTGCATTCTCTGTTCTGCTTTTTTATGGCCTTTTGCCGCTTTCAAAAAAAAAAAAATAAATAAAAAAAATAAATAAGTAAAGGCACATACAAAGGATGAGAGAGAAAATTGTATGAATTCGTTGTGTTGCTGCTATTATTGTCCAATAGCAACAAAATTGTATGAAAATACAATAAATCCTTGACAATGTTTAGTCAGAATATATATTTTGTTACTTGTTTGGAACTTCATGCTCAATTATAAGACTAATCAATTCTAAATCAACATATACCTTCTAGATCCCCCAAAATATTGAGCAAATTTTCTTAATTTATCAAAGCATCTAAATTTCATCACTACTTTATCGGTATCTCGCAATCATTCGTCTCAAGGGACATGAACATGAAAAAATGAAGAGCAATAAAAAGTGAACTATGCACGCCACATCCCGTGCAAAAAAATATAAAATATTTTTTGCTGTTATTTTTTGTTTAAATATGAAGTAAAAACAAATAAATGTGAATAAAAATGCCACACACGAAAAGAGTCGAGGTAATAAGTACATGAACGGACTGAAATTAAAGTTAATATGAAGAATTTCCAGTCAACATAACAAAAATGGCAGAGCAATTGGCAAAAATTAAGAGGACTTAAAAGGCAAAATTAAAGTAAATTGAACACCTCTGGTCGATGCTTAGAAGTGCAACGAAATGTGTGGTCAGTCGCATTCTCATGGCCAATGTAAGGCAAAGCAATTTTGAATGGTAAATTTGCATAGCTCAGGGGTAGCTGTTTACTTTTTATGGTGATTATTAATGCATTAACCTTCTTTTTTTATTGCTTTAATGACTTTATTTGGGTTTTCTGTGTTGAGTAATTTTACTTTGTTGCACAAACTTTTAATGACAATTAGACCCTTTTTTAAAGCTGTGTGGAAATAAATTTGATTGCTAGTGAGTTTAGTTAATTTTTAATGGTGATTGCTTAGTGCTTTTAGATGGAAAAATATTTTTTAATGAAATTTTAGATCTGAGATTAATTAATGGAAGTTATCTTGATTTTAATAAGGGATAGATGCTTGGGTTAATGTTGGGTTTAAAAGATGAATTTTTCATTATGAACTACTTGCTGTTAATGGATTGTTTTGACTTTTTTTTATAGTTCATTTGTTAATCATGTAACAAAAAATATTTTATCTTAAATTTGTATTAAAGTGAGAAGGGAAAGGTTGATGACAACCTGAATACCAAAATAATTTTCATTTTTAATTAACAGTTCTTTTCCTAGAAAATTTGAAAAATTCTGAATCAGCTTATCAAGAAGAAAAATTCCAGGAAAACAACTTATTTCAATCATATTCATCAACAACACCGCCTAGGTATATTTTGAATACCATCAATTGTAAATAACAGCTTATTGATTAAATTTTTTCTTCGGCAATGTTTTGTAAAACACTGTAAGATACTTATGGCAGTATCTGTTAGGGACGAGTGTTCTATTCATTAATTTTTTCTGTAGAAGCAGCTTTTATGCTTATTAAAGTCCTCCCTGTTATTCATTATAATGCACAATAAATGAAAAGTATTTACCTGAATCATGACTTTAATTATTGATTTGATTTCTTAGAGGCGGATTCGTTCACGGATTTTGCCTTCCACTTAAAGATGTAAAGATAGATTCCGAGTATTTCAAAACATTTATGATATTTTTGCATTATTGTTTTTTTTTTTAATTTTTTGAATTCCAATGATAAATTTGTTTTTTTTTTTCTATTCGAACTTTTTATTTTTTTTTAGCATCGAAAGTACCTCGTCTTTGACTACATAAAATGCATTCAAATCAAAGATTAAACTTTATCATGCCTTCATGCATCGAATAGATATCATGTTAAGGCTTAGTTTATTGCATACATATTATGTTACATCTGGTTGCTTATAAATTGAATGCATGTAACTTGTTACTACTTGTTGTAATGCTATTGTCATAGATATTAAAGGAAATGCTCTATTGAGGACTATAAATATGTCAATGAATCGATTTTAGAATTACATGAGCATAACATGAAGTGTGTTATAGTGATGAGAGATTGTTTTGTTATAAATATTGTCAGGTTTTGAAGATAAGAGGCATGCAAGTTGATTGAACATTTTTCAAGCTTGTTTCAAGTATAATTCATAGTATTTTGAATCTAGAGCAAAGAACATTAAAAATTTTGTCACAATATTTAATTTCTATAATTTTTCTCATTGTTTTTAAACATGCCTCCAGTGATTCACTAAAAAAAGTCCAACAACTATTCTCAATTGCACAAATTCCTTTCTTTATTTTCCTACTCCCATAACATTTATTTTTATTTATTATTTTGTTTAAATAATTGTGGCATTTTTCTTCCTCATTCTGCATTCCTTCTCCCTGTGTCTTAAAAGTTGGTCTCTTTTTATTGTCAATAATGTCTATGCCACACAACCGTATCCACATGTAACAAATATAAATAAAAATAAAATAAGAAATATATCAGACATTGAGTGAGACAGAGATTCATGAAATGTTTACATTCACGAGACATCAAAACAAATTTTTCACATCCAAAAAGTCAAGAAAGAAACAAAAAGAGTTGAGGAAGTAAATTGTGGTTTTTGGTTTCAGGATGTCGGAGACGCATTGTGTGATCATAAAAAAATTCAATTATAAGGTTATGATCTGAAATTTCAATGGAGTTTGGGTATAAATTTTACAAAATTTAATATCAAATTCTTACTGAAGTCAGGTTGGTATTATAAAGTATTATATAAATTCAAAAACTATACTGAAGTTCAAAAATCTCAGCATCAAGTCATGAATTAAATTTTCCATCTCTCCATCGTGTATGTGAAGAATGAGTGATGGGCAGAAGGCAAAATAAATTAAATTAATTATTTTCCTACTGTCTTACATGCTCTATAGCTTTACTCATGAAAGAGAAAAAAAAAATCCAACACAAGAGGGAAATAAAAAGCAGAACGGAAAGGTTGAAAGTTTTAAATCCCCAAGTTGGATAAACAATTTTCATCGCATCATTAAATTTATTTCCTAAAATGACACATAAATGACTTGCTTGTGAGTGTTGTTGCTGTAGTCACAAATGTATAATTAATTCGATGAGTTATGACGACATTTCTCGTCTCGGTTGCTTATGAGAAAGCCAAAGAAATGCATCTCGTTTGGATTTTTCCTCAAAAAGTTGGTAGACGAAAAATTGTTTTCATTATTTAAAGTGACAGTTTTCTTGCAGCTTGTTTAAGAGCAATAGAGACAGGTTCATAAGAGTCAATTTTATGCAAAACAAGTTACATTTACGTGACCTGAGATTTACTGTTTAATTTAATTGGATTCATATAAAGTTTGAATGGTCTATTGATATTTGCATATATTGATTGATGTTCCTGCACATTTTACACATATTTTAAATTTTATCACTTTAAAGTTCATCAAGTATTAACTTCAATATCTTTAATGCTTTAAATTTACTCTATTTTGTAATTTAAAACAGTGTTGCAGACACTTTATTTAATGAGTTATGGTGATGAATGTTCATATACTTGGTAACTGAGATGCAATGAAAATGCATCACGTTGTGATTTAAAGTTGACTCGGAAGTTCTTTAAAAAATAATTTTTATTTAATGACTTTCATCATTTCATTTGACAGCTACTTTGCAGATATCAGGGAGGAGTAGCCAGTTACATGGGGAAAGTAAACATTGTATTCACGTTAAGTGAAGATGATAATGCAAGTCCACAACATTTATAATAATTTTTGAGGTTCATTTTTTGTTTTATTCGAGACAATCACTCGACTTGACTTGCATCGTAAGTGGAATTAATAAATTAAACATTTTTATTGGCGTCTGTCGACGATGACGATGAGCAAGCAAGCATCAAGAAAAGCAAGAAAAAAATACTTTTTTTTATCAAGAAAGAAAGTCTCGAGATTAAATTCTTTATTCTCTTTTTTGTGTGTGGACCTTTTTGTCTCTCGTTCACATCGACATCGCATTATTTCGTATTGCGTATGGGAAGCACGTCGTGGATGACATTCATTCGTTCAAGTTTTTATATTGATTTGATAATTAATGCAACAGTGTTAGTTGATGTCAATTCTTTTATTTTATTTTTATTGGATTAGAACTTTTAAGTTTTCGTGATCTTGATAAGATAATTTTATAAAGCTAGATGAATTCATTTAAAATTTTATAGCTTGAGACGTATAATTTGCTACATTTAAAAGAGTATGGAGGGTTGACTGTCTGTATGTCGCGACATAGAGTCTGAAAAATAATTTGATAAAGTCTTCAAATTACTAATTAGAACATTTTTAGTTTTGGCGGTAATTCAATTTTTAGACATATGGCTGTAAATTTTGCAGTTTATTTAGTTTCAACTATGCCGAAAAATCTAGGATATCGTGTTGACTATTCAAAGAAAAACAAAAATATTAAAAGATTCAGTCTTACATAACAAGAAACTAAAATTATGCGAAGGAATTTACAGAATTTGTTACCCAAAATCTTCCTCATTGTTAATTAAAGAATACCGACAATAATCGTGACCAAGTGTAAACATTTTGAGAATTCTGAATAAAAAGAATTATGAGACAGCAAAATTCATCAGATTTCTTGGTTAGTCAGTTTTTATGTTAACATTAATATATCGATATTAAAACTATTTTCGGATTCCTCGATAAATTCCAATATCTGACAAAAGTTTTCTCAGGGACTTTGCTGTGCTAATGTAAAGCGCAAACATTTATGATTTTTATTATTTTGTGTTCATTCACTTTAATCCCATTCGTGAGTCGCCAACGCACTTTTCATTTTAGTTCATGTAAGAAGAGTCCAAAAAAAAGTGGGAAATAAGAAACAGCAGCGGTGATTGTTTAATGTTTCTTGTGCATGGCATGCATGTTGTCATCAATTCGATTATTTATGTTATTTTTGTGTCTCGCTTTTATTTTCATCTCATTTTTCTATCGTCGTCGTTGATTTGATCTTCTTTTCTTTTACGTATTGTAAACTATTATGCTTCATGCTTAAAATAATTTTAACATGTATCACATTTTTTCATGTATTTTATCAAGCAAATGAAGAAGAAAACTTGTGTGCGGGCGATGTGTGAGCATTTTTATACTTAATATAAACATAAAACGATTATCGCTCTTAACATTAACATTTACGATGATGACATGGGTTTCTGTATTTTTCACTTTAAATGCAAACATTAATAAAACAAAGTCGAGAGAATAAGGAGATGAAAAATAGTGTTTTTTGGAATTAAAAGAATATAAATTCATGTTTTTGAATTTATTACAAAATTTATTTTTTTGTCAAGCTAATTTTATATTTTGCGGGTCAAAAGCGAGTTTGTTTTGTCTATGCATGATAAGTCCGAATTTCTAAATATTCAGTGACATTTTTGAAAAAAAAAATTTCTCACGAGACTTTCAAGAACTAAGAATTTCATGGAATTAATAAAACAGCATCTTATCTTTTCCATAAGAAATGCGCTGCAACCCTCGCATATACCAAAAAATTCATAACTACACTTGTCCCAATTTTTAACCAATTTTTCATAGAATTTTCAACTTTTCAGCATGTTTTTAAATAAACATTAAAAATTTTTAATATAAGTATCATTGATTGAGAGCTATAAAGAGAATAAAATGACACGAACTTCTATCTAATGTTAAATGTGTTATTGATGAGTTCTAAGAACAATTGGAGACGTGAAGATGATGACTTACATGACTCATTTTGATCTTCTCATTTTTATGATGAAGACAAGTTCCTTGTTAATGATGTGAATCTAATTTTAAGTTCTTTTTAGTAGGGATTTTGTTCAGTGTATCACATTTACAGTCTCTGTATCTAATAGAGATTATAGTTATAGTCATTCGACACGGTTATTTCATGAGTGCAAGATTTTATAGCTTTATAAAATGGTAATATTAATATGATTTCTTGGCTTGGTCATGAAATTGGAGATGTTCACGATTTTGTAAGGTTCAACTTGTGAGAATAACTTTTGAATGGTTTGGTAATATGTGTATGCATTTGAATGGGTTCATTCACATATGTATGATATTGCTTAGCTTAAGAGAAGGAATTTTGAGTACTTTATAAAAAGCACAAATAGGTTTGAAGGGTTTAAAGTTATATTACTTGATTTTCGAGCGAATTATAATTTTTTGAGAAGATAAAAAATATAAAATAAATAAAATATTAATCCGCACTGAATGTTGATTAAAATTTCAGGTCAACTAACCAATTCTGGTCATCGAATCAAAAATACTTAATACTCAATATAATACCGAATACTCTCAACAATAATGCAATAATTCCAATTCCCAAAGTACCAATTTCAGTACATCATACAGCAATTTTTCTCTCAACAATTTCCCTTTTACCACATAATCATTATTGTTGAGTGAGTTACCTAAAAGGCTTATAAAGTGCAAGCCATAAAGATGAAAAAGAAAATCGGCTTAACACCTATCATCATTACAAGCGAGCAATTTAATGCGAGAGAAACATTAAAGAAGAACACCCAATGAAGTTCATGAGATGAATAGACTGACTTTACGGAACATCCATTTAAATTTTTGATATTAATCTGAAAGAGAAGAATAAAAAAAGTAATTTTTAATTGCTCACGTTTTGTCTAAGAGGCTCATGGGTGCCCAATTAATTATAATAACTTCTTTATGTCAACTTTTGAGAGAATTCTCGGATGTTTGTGATGCTGGCTTGGGTAAATTAAAAGTTTGAAGGAGATTAAAGGTAAATTCACCGCACATGCTGAACGTTGCTTGAGTACAATTGATTACAAAACTCATTAATGCATACTAAGACAATTTGTAGATATTGTTAGGATAAATCGAGCTTTACTTATGATAGTCGCATGTTTACTGGTGAACAAATAAAATCAATTAAACAACGATATATTTACAAGCACATATATTTTTTCAAACTTTACTTCACTAAATCTACATCTGATGATTCTCTTAACAACATATATGCACAATTATTTAAGAAAATGCTCATAATTTTTAGTGCTTTAAAAAGTAAAACACAGCAAAACAAATTTCCAAGAAAGGAATCATATCAACACTCAAATGATCAACGATCCAAAACGAAATAATTTGATGCAACTAGAAATATTTTTCGCATTTAAAATCATAGCGACATTTAACAGTCGTATTAAAAAGTAATCCTGAAATATTTAGAGGCACTAATTAATGCGAATTTTTATCACACTTAAGACTTTAGTTTATCGTACATAATTAAAGATTTTTTTCTCTCTCTTTACGTAAGTCTGATGGAACTAGAATTGCTGTGAAACAAAATCAGATGTGAAGATGAAAAAGTTTTTAAGGCACATTTAAGGTTTTTTTCTGAATAATTTAGTCTTATTTAATTTTCTCGTTCACAGCGACAAAAAAAACGAACTTATTTATTTTTTCTGACGAAAAACGTTGTTTTTTCTGCATAAATTGTCTTTATTGATTTAAACTTGTTTCAACACTGCCAGATGAGGATTTCTCGGAGAATGTCGATAATCTCAGAAATGATAATAACCCAACAACTCTGAAGAGCAAAAATTTCCGTTATTCAGTTCAAATTTTTGAATTTAAATTATTTGTGTGTTCGAAAAATTTACACACACAAGGAAATATTTTTGGATTAAATCATAAAATTAAATTCATTTTAAAGAATTATCACATGAAAAAGTTAATTATTATGATTTATCTTTAAGCATTCTTTCATTTAAAAACATTAAAATTATAAAATTCAACAAAAATTTCAAAACACAATTCTAAGAAAATTACAAATACATTCATACACTAATACAATTATAAGAAATGAAATTTTATTTGGATAAAATTTAACCACTTTTTCGCTATATTTAACTGCTGATACTTGCTTGTATTCTTAAAATAATGTTTTTCTATGCATTAATTATTTTGAACATTGAAAAAATTCAGAATTAAGCACAATTTTCAGAGATTTTGTCTCTAAAAATTTAACGGACAAGATGTACTAAAATAAGGAATACTAAAAATTCCTTATTTCAAATTTTGTACTAAAATAAGGAAAACCGTTACGTCTTCAGAGTTGTTGGATAATAACAATAATAAGAAATATCGAAGATTTTGATTAGAAATTCTTGTTGATCACCTTCAAAACTAATACGACATACCGATTTGTGTGCCTTTTGATTTTTATTTTTTTGGTTTTGCATAAATCATCTCATCATTATAATCTTCTTCTTAACGATCTTTATTAATTAGATATATTTTTTTTTGTATTGATAATCTTTTTTGTTTGTCTATAGTACTGTTGCGTTGTTTTGAAAATAATTTTTATTTTGGGAGTCATTTGCATATTTTGTGATATTTTTGAAAGACTTAGATATTTTTCCTCTTAATTGTGAATATTACTCAGCATAATTGAATTCATTTAATTTTTGATTATTTCATTGATAATTATTGAATTTTATCCGATTACATGAGGTTTATAATTTAATAATGATCATGAAGTATACTTAAGACTGAGAAAGATATAGTGAAGTATCCAAGGGTCAGTTCGCAAAAAATAAAAAAAAATGGACAACAAAACTTGATCGAATAAGTTGACTTACCTAGAAAATTTATTTCCATTCAAGTAAGCACAATGACTAGAACAACTCTTAATAAAAAGAAATTCATGCGTCCTTTATCCAAGCATCATACCTTTTGTTCATCAACTCACTCTTTTCTTTAAATTATACCCTGGCAATTTATGAAAAGAGGGATATTCCATAATTCAACTCGACGTAATATGGCAAGAAATAAAAAACAAAGGATGATTACTACCTTGAATGAAAAAAAATTACATTTCTTTTCATTGTCGTCGACTGAAATTATCGCCTTAAGACCTGTAACCTTCTTATAGAGATCATGAGAGGTGGACATTAAGTGATACTTAAGTACAGCTGAATAACAAGTCGAGTATATAAATTTTGTATTCAGGCGACGGCAAAACTGAAAGATGATAATTTTCAGATTAATCGCCATGAAATGAGATCTTAATGTGTTGAAAAGTTGAGATTTCATCCGTTAATGTGGTTAACAAGATTGATAATTGGAGTAAATGATTGAGACTCTTTCTTTTTTATTTTGAACTAGTTTAATCTGCATGAGGAACTTATTTTTTCTGAAAATTTTTTTTTTTTTTTATTATTATTATTATTATTATTATTTATTTATTTTCCTTCCTTAATTTTCAAACAACATTTTCAAACATTATAGCTATCATAATTTTTGCTATTAAATGTACCACTTGTGGTGTCAAATTTATGAATCTAGGTGTCCACATTTATACTTTAATATCTGAAATATCCTTTGAAGTTTATTTCAAAAATCTATAACTATCTTTAATTCGATAAAGTCATCAAAAACACATTTGAGAAAAAAAAAACATAAGCCATAAAATACACGATTAAAATATTTGCAAATATCAGCCGACAAAAATTTTCATCTACAAATTTTATTGCTCATAAAATTTCCAACCAAAAAGCAGACACGACAGTGTTAATTAAAAATAATTAGCAGCAACAGAAAATTTTGTCAAATATAAAATGCGTGAAGGTATTCAGTGGATGTAAAGAAAAAATAATTAGCTAAATGAATGTCTTGATTGAAGCTTAAAAGTATTAATAATTGTGATAATTTTACCATAAATCAAATTTAAAGAAATAAAAAACATCGAGGTATTAAAGATGATTTGAGGGTACCTAGAGTTTAGACAAGACTAGACAAGGATTTTGAGAAAAAATTTTTCATTTTTATTATGTTTGTGTTTTTAATTTCATTCAGAAATCGCCACAAAGAGCTACAAAAGTATCCGCACAGGTCATTAGCATATGCTTGTCATTAAAAATGTAAACACACGAGACACAAACAAAAAAATAATTAGGAGGAGATTATCATTGAAATTCACTTAAAAGTTGAAAATTAAATTCAAGGTAGAAGGCAAGCGACAGTTAATAAAGCAACAACAAAAAAGCCTTTGAAAGTTAATTCGTGCTTATTCCAGTATACCGTCTCAATTAGGGTAAAAAATATTGAAATTCGTACAAAACGAAAAATTTTTTTTGAAAGTCCTGTAACTTTCATTGGAAGCAATGTTGATTTTCCAAATTTTTCCTAGGACTTTGCTTGTCCTCCATATTTTTTTATTCAAAATAGAAAAGAGTAATTAGTGCAGCATAAAGCAGTAAAAAATCCATTTTATTTCAAATATTGAAATTCGTACACACAAATATTGAAATTCGTACACTCAAATATTGAAATTCGTACACCAAGTACTCACGATTTTTGCATCCAAAACTTGAGAAAAAATTAATATTCTTGCAGTATTTTCATTTGAGGAGATTTTTATTCATCCTGAGCAGCTTATTCATGCTTTAAAATTAATTTATTTAATTTGTTTACACAAAAACAATTGAAATTCTTCACCGCCTACTATTGAAATTTTGTACGAATTTCAATATTTCTTCTGTACGAATTTCAATATTTGGAATGAAGTGGATTTTTTTCTTATAAGCAGTGCTTATTTATGCCTTGAATTAATTTAATTGGAAAGTAGAGTGCACGAGCAAAGTCATAAGACCTTAACATGTGGCCAATCTTGAGTTTAAAGGCAATTTTTTCAAGTCTAAAAATTGTGAAAAAAATTTTTTATAAATTTGTTCGTACGAATTTTGGTTTTGTACGAATTTCAATATTTTTTACCCTAGCTGTATCATAGAAGTTTTCTTCATAGATGCAAATCCTGTTAATCAACAATTTATGTGCAGCAAGAAGAGGAAAGCAATGTGAGCATTTAGGTGGAATTAATTGCGTGGGAAATTTTGCTTTATGCAAGTCTAGAAAAGAGAGTTTATTTTAAAATGAAATGTGTTAATATAAGGGCTTTTGTAATGCATATTGTTAAAACATTTTGTTGTTAAGTTTGCCGCTTTATGCTCATGTCACTTTGAATAATTTAGGAGAGCTCTAGAAATTCTTTGATGGTTAAATCATCGAATAGAAATACTATTAAACAAAGAGTGAAGAACAGTAATAAAATCAACTTAATATCCTTATTTCCCTCATAATTAACCCTAACATTGGTGTGCTAATTATTCCATGCAAAACTGCGCAGCAGGATTCTTCATCTACTAGATATTCTTACTCATTTCATCTATTTTTGGAAAAACCCAAAAAATTATTTTTTTATTCCTCATGTTTCTTCTCTTTTTAGTCCATTAAGTGCACATTTCGTCCTGTTTCGCAATTAAAACAATTTTTTTTTCTCTCCTCTCAATTCTCATTTTTCTCGCAATGAAAACTTTTTCATTATTTTTCTTCTGACCCATCTGTACATTATGCCTTTGAACCTTTTTTAATTAGCTTTAATCCCGCGGCATAAAGCTTTCGATCAAAGTCGTACAAAAACATGAAATAAGTTTGAATTTAAGTTTTAAGTTAAATTTGTGACGCACAATTTTTTTGTTTTTTTGGGAATTTAAAAATTTTAAATTTGAACTTTTTTCATCAAAGTGATCTTAATTTTTAAAAATGTCGGAATATAAAAATTTTAAAAATATATATTATCATTAAGAAACTCAAATTAAAGTACAAATCATTTCAAACTTTTCAGTCCAGCCGCAAGGTAAGTAGACAGACATAAAAGCTTCAAATAATAATTCTCAACTAAAACATATCAAAATAAATGCGTTAGAGAGGCAGGCACGAGTAGGAAGAGAGAAAAGAAGTAAAATTGTGAGCATTTCGAGCTCATTAGTAAAGCAATGCGTAGCCAACTTACTGTAGACTGTGAAGCAAAAAGCTTTTTTTGAAAAAAGAAGTTATAAATAAATTTTTCCATCTCTTCATGCTACTTTTTTTACATTCTATGGCTATGAATTATGTAACATGCTTGTATACACAAACACATACTCACAGCATGAAGTGGAAAATAAGCAGCATAAGCATAGAATGAGAAAGAGAGAAAGCACATTTAATGAACAGCCTAATTACCATGTCGAATGTACTAATTAAAACAACATCACTCATAGTCACTCATAGGCACAATGGCAACAGAGTGTACAGCACAACAAATGTGTGCCTCTGTCGTTCATCATCCACGGGAGTTAATACTTATAAATTAAGTTTCGTATAAAAGTCTATTTTTTTATCCAAAATTGATAAAGCCTTTGTAATTCCATAAATCAAATAGCAATAGGCATTGGAATTTCAAATATTTATGTACTGCATGTGCTGCTCTTTTTTCACAAAAAGCGTGTGGAAGTAATTTTATCAACAAAACTTTTTCTGCATTGGAAAATGTAAATTGCAAAAGTTGAAAATAGCATTCACGAATACAATTTACATTCAGCCACAATATAGCCAGTAGAGTTTGTGTTTGCTTTCCTCTCAACGCCTCTAAAGCTTTAGAAACTAAAAGGATATATACAAAGCTATTTCATTAAATATTTGCTGGATGCTTCGACACTTTCAATGAAATTGAGAACTTTTTTGATTGTATGAAATCCAATTGGAAATTTTATTATGTTGATTTTTTGAATTGTGGGAGATATCAATGGTTTTTAGCTGAATCAATTTTGAAGTTTTTAGCTTTTGAAGGATTTAATTTTAGTATGTTAGGTGAAAAAAAGTCCTCCAAACTTTCACAATCGTAATTTTTTTATGGATTTTTTTTTACAAAATCCTAAACCAACCCTAAAAAAGCAAACGGACCAATTGAACAGTCTCTTATCGCTTTATAGTTCTAAAATCCATTCATTTCATTAAAAAAAATAAACATCACGTTTGTGTATCAATTCATTCTCTTTCCTATCTAAATTCAAACAACTAAAGAATGTGCCATCCATGACACATTTAAAATCCTTTTCCTTTCATTCCTTCATTCCTTTCAACATTCGATTAATTCAATCACTAAAAAATGTAGCTCTAAATTTACTCTCAACACAAAAAAAGTACATCGATTCTTTTTTTTCATTTCAGGTTCCTATTTACAAGCCATTGAAATGCAAAGAAGAAGAAACAACAGACGAAATTTATTGAAATAATTTTTTATTCAGGACGAAAAGATTGAGTTACTATAGAGCCATATTATTCAAAATTGATTATGCAGGTGAGTAAAAAAGGAAGGAAAAAAATTATTTTCACGTACAACATCCATTCATGCGACATTCAATGTCGATGGTCTTTTCTCTTTTTTTTGTTGTTATTTAACCAACAAGAAGGAACAAAAAATAAAATAATAAAACAAGCAAACAAGTAAAGAACTTCCTCAAAATGTAAGCAAAAATTTCTTCTTCATTGTGAAAAAAAATATCGATTTCATGAAGTAATTTTTAGGTAAATCAAGTTTCGTCTTTATTGTATATACCGTCTGCTATACAAAGTAGAAGAAAAATGATTAAATTATTCACAGAAAACCTGCCCTGTTGTTATCTAAAATCCAACTGAATGTCGTAGAGACAAAAATTTTTATCATAAAAATTATGAGAGAAAAAACTTCTCTCACTACGTACTTGAAGAGCTGGACGTACGTAAAATTTCTCTCGTTTTAGTTTTCTCTCTCACTTCACGTGCTGTACTCTCTGCATATGTTTTCATCTCTTTACGTACGTATTTATCGCCAAAAACGTATTTTCTCATAAAGCATATTTTACTTACCCTTAAATTTACGACTTTTTTTCACTGCGAGAATTTCTCTCAATATTTTCTTTTTTTGCCTTACACAGACTTTTTTCATTTCGCTAAGCTTCAAATAAAAATTCAAAACTATAACATAGAAAGTCATTGAAGAAAAATCTGTTGAGATAGCAGAATTTTTGTACACATAGAAATGAGGAATTTTAGAGATCAGAAACATAAGAAAGCCATAAATAATAAAAACACAAAAAATTACTGTAATCTTGGAGGCCATTGCTTTGCGCGGGATGGAAAGAATGATTTTTTTTTTTTGTTGCTATTTTTGTAGCTTGTTGAGCTGTTGATGGTTGTCGAGAGGAGTAGATTAGTAGCTTTAAGTTTTTAGTTGCCTTTTTTGAAGCTATTTTTTGAAATTAATCAAGTCTGTGTTTTTGAAAGAAAAAGTTAAATTAGTCAGGTTTTGTATTTGGAAGTGCTGAGTTCTATCTTTGATTGCCAAAATTAAGATTCAACTGTATTTTATTTTTGATCCCGAATTTCATTAAAATGCGTTCCTAAAGTTAATCACATAATAAACCTTCAACTTATTTCCACTTCCTCCCTTTGGATGTTTTCTAGCTAACAATAATGACGATGACGTAAAAAGACTACTCTCAAAAATTACTTTGGAATAAATAAAAGAAATGTAATCCGCAGAAATATTTTCTAGTCTTTCAAAATAAACATTTGAGCCAGTCAAAAATACAGAAACAAGGCGTACTCTCTGTCTTACCGGGTGATGACTTTTGGGGGCTTGTCAGTTAATTTGAATTTCATGAACGATGAGATTTGCAAAAGATTTTGTTTTTGACTGCTGTTTTATTTTCTTTCGAATAAATAAGATGACATGACATTTATTATGCTGAAATTTTTGAAAAACTTTTAAGTGAAGATGGAAAATAAGATTTTGAGAGATTTATGTCCTTAAAATGCAAAATGATTTTTTAACAGAACTTTATAATTTTATGAAGCTCATCAACTTAATTATTGAAGGATCAAAACATTTAAGAATAATTTTTCTTTTTTCAAGATCAATCTAATGCCCAAAACTTCAAGTTTATACCAACTTTAATACGAATTAATTATATCCGATTAATTGCAAATTATTTGTTACGATATGTGTTAATCTCAGTAAATTCAATATCAATGCACAACAAATCCTTCTATTGTCTCACCTTTATCCTTTTCTCATACCTTAAACGGATTCATTGCACTTAAGCCAAAGTGAAAAGCACTTTAACGTGAAATTTACTCATTCGTATGAAAATCCGAAACCCAAAGGAAATTCCAATAAATCTCAGAAGAGAAATCCACACTTGTGAAAAAAATGCTTTAACATTTTACCGGAGTAAAAGGAAATCCACAGAAGCGACTTTAAATTTATTTTTGTACACCCTCGCGCAAACCCACACACACATACATAATATGTCAGCATATAATACCAATTCTATACAGTTTTTTTTTATCTTTTCCTCTTTATCGAAATTTCATGTTTCGTGGTTTTCATGTGCAAATAACTCGCAATTTGTCACACTGATTTATTTATCTGCTCTTTATTCAACCATTTTCATCCTCAATCATTGCCACAAAATTTAAATATGAATGAATGCTGATCATGAGAATAAAAAAATGAGTTTCTGTTAATCCTTTAATCAATGGAAAGCCGAGTATTCTATTGTTATTGTTGTTTTATTACTTCCACATTTGTCACTGTTATTTTTATTTTTGCGGTGGATCAAATTTATCGGAGAGGATTAAACAACAGTGGTTTTTAAATGAATGAAAAGTTAAAGCTCATAAAATTTCATTTTTAATGAGTTTCAAGGTGAAATTTTGTATATGATGTGGTAAGACTGATGCATTTATTGGATAAAGAATGTTTGGATGCAAATGAATTTTCTCCATCAAATTTGGATGCCATTGATGATAAATTTTCTTTCAAAGGCTTCTTCTTATAAGTTTTACAAGACATTAATTTCTTTCGTCATTATGAATCAAGTAGATTTAAAACAAAGCTTCAGTGTAATAAAATGCAAAACAGTCGTGTAAAAGAGTAAAAGTTGATAACTTCATTGCAAAAGTTTTAATGGAAATTTGACTTCTACAAAGTTTTAAACTATAGAAATAATGCAGACATAAATCATGCTCCATTATCTTTTATTTCAATTAATTAAGGAGCTAATCTACAGCATAAATTGCAGCTCAATCAACGGTTATAATCATGAATTATTCAAGCAAAATGTTTAAATATTCACATAATAATTATCTGTTTCTAAAATCGATTTTCTTCCCATTTTAAACGATATTTCCAATACTATAAAGAAAGTTATCTTTCCGTCCCCTCTAATTTTAAACAGAAAATACCTTTTTATAATTCATTACTGCTGCTCATCTATAAAGATTTTTTGCACAGTTCGTTAAACTTTCACCCAGTAATTTTTAACTTTTAATTACTCCAGTTATTTCTGAAAAATCTCATAATAATAAACTAAGGTTGTAATCTGGTTTTCTGAATTTTTTGGGATATATTGTGACTGGTTTAGTTTTGTCAGACTGATTTTGTGATTGTTTGTTTTAGTAATTTTTTTACTTTCAAATTGGTTTTTAAATTGAATAATTAATAACATCTGGAAATAATTTTTAACACTTATAAAATAGTCCATGCTTAAATTTTTAAACTCTAAGAATCCATAAAATCACCTCATCATTACAAAATTATAATGCATGCACACACAATCTCCAATTCATATTAAAATCTTCTTTTTTATTTTACAACTGTTTTAATACAAAAAAAATCAAGTTCATTAATTAAGGTAGAGTGAAAATATGGCCTTTTTATTCTGACAAACTCTCATCTCAGAAATACATAAATCTAGTGTTGTATAAAGGAAACATTTATCATTATCATTGCGAAAGTAAAATTTCAAGAAGCAAAAAAAGGAACATTTATCACATATAAAAGAGAAAAGTACAAGGACATCAACTAAAGCAGTAAATTGTAGGCACGTTTAAGTACTTTTTCATTCGTTGCTTTTCCTCATCTTACCTTCTCACTTTTGCTATTTTTGTGACTTAATTAAGGATTAATCCCTAATAGACAAAGAGCATGCTCACAAAATAGAGCACATAGAGAGTATGCTCAGTTCTAGAACAACAATGTGCTCACTTGAGTATGCTCTCGTGAGTACACTATGAGCACATCAATATGATGTACTCAGATGAGTATGCTGCTTGAGCATGCTCTTGATTATACTCTAAGTACACTTTCATAAAACATGAAATATTTCAATGTGCTCTCGTGAGTATGCTCAGTGAGTGTGCTCTTGAGTACATCTTGAGCATACTTTATTATGCTGAGAGTATGCTCACCTAAGTGTACTCAATATGTGCAGCTCTTAAGTACATTGGGAGCATACTTCGTATGTGCTCACTGAAGTATACTGGATGAGCATACTCTTGAGCATACTTTGAGCACATCTTCATAGCTTATCACTTTTGATCGAAACGTGCTCAGTTAAGCATGCTCGTTATGTACATTTTTGAGTACATTCAGAGTACGCTCACTAGAGTATACTTAATGAGCATACTTTTGAGCATACTTTGAGCACATCTTTATGAATTATCACTTTTAACTGAAACGTGCTCAGCTAAGTATGCTCATTATATACACTCTTGAGTACATACAGAGTACGCTCACTGGAGTCTACTTAATGAGCATACTCTTGAGCATATTTTGAGCACATCTTCATGACTTATCATTTTTGAATGAAAAGTGATCAGTTAAGTATGATCAATATGTACACTCTTGAGTACATTCATAGTACACTCACTTAAGCATGCTGATTGAGCATACTCTTTAGTATACTTTAAGCATATCTGTTTGACTTATCACTTTTATCTACAATGTGCTTAAGCATATAAGATATGATATAAATTTAAAGTGTAAATGTATCCTGATTTTTTATTGTAAAACTAAGGATTAATTAAAAAAATGATAAAATGATGAGAAAGAATATAAACAGTAAAAAAAAATATTAAAAAATAATTTCTTATCTAAGGGGCTGTTCACTTAGTACGTTCGCTTTTTAGAGGGGAGGGGGGTCTAAGATTTTGTAACAGATTAAATACAATAAAACAAAAGAATTTTTATACAAAAAGCGTAACAAGGAGGGAGGGGGGGTCTAAAAAGTCATTTTTTTTGCGTAACGTACTTTGTGAACGGCCCCTAATTGAATTTTCCAAAACTTGCGTCTATTTTATATTTTTTATATTTAAAGAAATATGCAAAAAAGTAAACATTTTTGCTTTCAGAATTTAAATTTTTTTTACAAAAAACCTAGATATTTATAATATCTGTATGTTTTATATGTTTTAAGAAATAGAATAATTTTAAAAACCCTGTTTTAATAAATGCAAATTTTAGCTTTTGTATCTTTGAAAAAAAGCTGAAATTTTTTTACTAATCATCAATCATCAATAAGAATTTTTCAAAAAAAAATTGAAATTTTACCATTTTTGATAATTTTTTTTTTTTCAAATTTCTCACATTTTTTTTAAATGATATAAAAAGTGAGAAAATGTTACTCTTTCTTTTCATTTAATAATTTCACATGCATATAGTTTAAAAAAAAATAATACAAATTTTGAAATTCAAATAAAGGATATGTTAAGAGGCTTCGATTATTAAGGTATAAAATATTTTTTACGAAAAAATATACAAGTGAAACTAATACAAAAAAACAAAAATAAAAATGATTTAATAACACAAAATTTAATTATTTAAGAAAATAATGTTTATTTATTTATTTTTTTGAAAAAAGAATTGCCCTTAATTTAAATTTCAAGAAAAAAACATGCTCAAAATGTTGAAAACAAACCATGTACTCAGAGCATACTTTTTAATGAAAACTCCTCTTGTGAAGTATATAAAAACCGAAAATATTTTATTAAAATGATGAATAATTATTTTATTCGCCAATTCCTATTTAAATCATATTTTAGACTAAGTTTTGCTCTTTTGTATTTCATAATAGTTTATATTATGCTTTTTGCCAAAATACAATTACAACAAAAAGTACTTTGGTAGAGCAGAGGATAGCGAGTTGGTGTCAACAATCCTTCAGCGGTCATGGGTTCGAATCTCGGCATGAGCGGAAAATTTCAAACTTTAACATTTTCTTCTAATTACAGCAAATAATTATATACTTCACAATTACAGATCTAAAGGGAAAAAATCCCCCCCTCCGAGGGGGGCACAGAATAAAAAAAATAATATTTTTTTAAACAATCTCGGAAGAGCATACTTAAAATGTGCTCAGTCAAGCATTCTTAGAAGAGTATACTCTTTATGTACTCTTGTGAGCACTTATAAATGAAAAAAAATTGTTTACAAAAGTATGCTCACAGTGTGCTCATATAACGCCACTCTTATGTGTGCATTTTTAGGGTAAAGTAGTGGCATCAATTTCTCTATGAAAAAGTATGCTCAATAGAGTATGCTCACCCAAAATCTGAGTATGCTCTCAACGTGCTCTTTGTCTATTAGGGAATCATCATACCTTTTATGCGGTGTTATGGTTGAAAATGTTGCTCAGGTTTTGTCGTCGACCATAAACACAACGATTAAAGACATTAAGTGTGAGGGAGGAAGAGGAAATAAAATTGAAGTACAAGCTTGTATAAATGTGAAGTATAAAAGTCCTTAAGGATGCTATCAAGCATTTTAAGGGGTGAATATACTACAAATAGTTAGTCCGACAAAACAAAGTTCCAAAAAGTCGTTCCAAAAAATTAAAATTAAATGTGATTAAAAAAGCGATTATTGCAGGGGAAATTAAAAAGTTTCAAAATTAAGGACCGAACAGAAGGAGATGAAAGATATAAAATATCAGTATTTTTTTTTTTTTGTAATCCCACGGGAATGAAACTAAGAGTTGAAAAATTTAAAGGTAGAAAACTCTGTGAAGCAGAAAAGTTTCTTTTCTTAAATTCTTATCTCGTTACACTTTCCCTTTGAGAATAATAAACATTAGCAGCTCTAGCTGATTCCAATGTCTTTACCTGAAAGTATGATAGCAATGACCTTTTGCGTTCAGTTTTAGTATTATAGATAAACTTTTTTGGTCAAATAATTTCTCGTTACTTTAAAATCGATATATACTTTTGTATAAGGTTGAATGTTGAACTGTTTTGTTATGATGTCTATTTTTGAGTTGGGGGTTGGGATGAAAGGAGGTTAAAGTTATAAGAAAAATTAATTTACATCATTTTTGAATGACTCTTAAGCTCAGACATGCTTTTAGATTGTACATAATTGAGAGTAAGTGCATGTTTTTGGAAAGAACTTATTTTAAGGAAAATGTTTGAAGATATTTTTTTTTCTTACTAGATAAACTATAATTATAAGTTTCTTCAACAATCTGCTTTAAAATATTTTTTAAAGTTCATTGTTAAAAATTTAATTAACTCACAATTTTGTTTAACATTCCGTACATCAAAAGTGATAAAAGAATTTTTAATGAAAGCGAAAAAATTCATTCATTGTGCATCGTTTATCAATGTATTAAATTGAAAAAAAAAATGCAGGCAATTTCCCAGCTGAAATTATTCAGAGAAATTTTTAATAAAATGAGTTTTAATAATTAAGAAATTTTCATGTGAATCTTTTAATGAATTTGAGAATTATTGCATTTTGAAAAAAAAATAAAAAATTCTCTTAAAATTTTTAATAAATTTATCGATGAATTGAGAATAAAAGGAATTTATTTGAATTGAAATTCATGTCATTAAAAGACAGTAAAAATAAAAATTTAAATGGTCAAAAAACATGCAAATGTCACTCAAAATAACAGCAATCACGAACAGAATTTAAAAAATAATGTCAATTAACAAGCAAATAAGTATGAATTGAGAATAATTAATTAACAACTGTTGTGCTTTTAATAGCAATAATGAAAGCTTACAATTGCATTTTTAAACATCTGTGATTAAATAAATTAAATGTTCTGTTAATTTTTAACTGGAATTTAATTTTCATTCTTTTGTTTTTTTTTTTTAATTCATTTGTTTCATTTGAGATTGAAAAGCAGTTTTTGAATATTAAGCGTTGGAAAACTTTTAAATTAATTTATTTAAAAAGACTGAATATTAAATTTCAACTTTATTTTTATATGATAGACTTTAATACATTGATAAACGTTTAAAAAAGAGGATTCAAAAGTCTTCTAGAACGAACAAATATGCATTGTAGATAAAAATTTTCCATCATTTGATGAAATTTATTTTTATCCCTTTTATAAACTGTTGCTAAGAAATAAATCTAACTTGATTTTCTGTCTTTTTTGAAAGAAAATTAATAAAATTTAAATTTTTTGAATATTTTCATGAATGAAAGAAACTTTATTAAATTTTAATAACATAGACAAAAAATGATTTTCTTAGAATTTTTTGATAAAAATTATATTAAATTTTTCAAAATGTCAGTAAAAGTAAAAGTCAAAGTGATTCACAAAATTCAAAGTTTTCATTTTAATACACTTGAGACATTGAACAAAAAGAAAAAAAAAGATGACAAAAGAAAATTTGACTCTTCAAAATACCAAAAATTGAGATACAAGAAAAAAGATCCGATTGAACAAAGTACACAAAAGAATAATAAAAAAATTCGAAGAGGAAAGAAAAACATTAAAAAATATTCAAATAATCCCAAGAGCGATTTTTTCTTTCACCCTCTTCTAAAAAATATTCGCCGACCATTGTCTCAACTCGCTGCTTTAATGTCATCATCATGAACAAGATATAATGAAAAAAAGAAGAGAAAAGCTCATTAAAACAGCATTAAGCATCATTTGTAGATAAGAGCCAATTATTTCGCTCTGACATTGGCTATTGTCATTGTTGTGCTGTCCATATGAATAGAAAGTGCACGAAAATAGCAATTCAGACCAAAAGTTCCATTTAATGTCTTTCATTTATTCTGACTCTTATCAGTTGAACTTTATTTTTGTGAATTGAATTTCGGGGAGTATAGACAGAGTTGGTACCAAAATTATTCAATACAATTTAGTGTCAAAAATTTTACCTTCAAACTGTAACCCTTCCTCTTCCAACTTCCAATAATCCACAACAGAATCAGAAAAAACGTCATTTAATAGATTTTATTTTTTTTTTATTGTGAAATAATTAATAATTATTGAATTCATACATGTGAAACTCGATTTGTATCTTGCAGAATTTTCTTAATAGGGTCATAAATTATTTATCATTCAATTAAGATTATGCTCATATTATGCTACGGTTGAATGAATATTGAATATTCCAATTCATTGCTATCAATTTTGAATTGTTTTGATGTCTTTCATGCCAAATGAAGAATCCTTATGATATTAAATTTAATTGTATTGATATGAATAATATAAGTGTTTAGTCTGGACGAGATGGGTTAATGGGAAATGTTATTGATGTTATTATGACCTCAAAGGATCTTTATAATGACTAGAATTCTTTTACTCACAATTCAAAGGTATAATTTCAGTCAAATTTAATTTCTACTGTCAAATTCATTCCTAATGGATTCAATCTAGATGATTCTAGACAAAAAATGAAATGAAATACTTATTAAAAATTATTCAGCTTAAAGCTTTAAATATTGATCTTTTCTCCTTGACAAAAACATTATTTTTTTCTCGAATTGATTGAATTTTGCGAGGCAATAATTTAAATCGTTGTATAATAAAATGAAACATTTGACATTGAAACATAAATCGAGAGATTCAATTTTATTGTGCTTTCAGGCATTTAATTCTTGATTGGGTCGTTAATAAATTTTGTCTACGTTTGGATCATTGGCTGAATGATTTTTTTTTTTTGAAATAATATAAGGTTTATAGACTTCAAACTAAAATATGAGACATCGTTTACGAACTCTGCATACTTGTACTCTTAAAAAGTACTTTAAATTCAATTCCTTCACAGTCATTTCAAAGTCAATATAAAATCTTTTCGACAAGCAATTCTGAGAATCCATCAACAACCTCTCAATCTCATCGTTAAACCTCATTCATTATTAAACCAAAAAAGAAATTAAGGTTGACTGATTTTATGAGAAAAGTTAAAGCAGCAAAAAAAATTTATGCTTAGTATTTTCGTCAGTCATCATTCTCGTTCATCAATGCTAATTAAAAATTCTCCACTCGTCGCGTAGGCAATTTATCCACCATTTTTTTAAGTTTCTGCTGACGTATTTCCATAAACGAGAAGTAGAGCTTTCATGACAATATTTATGCAGCATATACGAACGCACACACTTTCATTAATTAGAATTCATAGTCGTTTTTACGGTCAATTCTCAATTTATCCTTAAGCCAATTCGCGGAGCATTAACAAAAACAACAATAACAAAAAATTCTTTTTCTCAGTGACATGAACGTGATTAAAGCACACACATGTATGTACACATACACATCGTAATGGTAAAAGCATGAAAATTTAACATGAATGCCTGCAATCGAATCAAGAAGCTGTGAATAGAGAAAGAAAAAAATTCTAATCTTCCTGCACGTCAGCATTTGTAAAGGAAAAGTCTGTAACAATGTCCAACTCTTATCAATAGGCGCAAATTTAATCATCACGTTCATGAGTCATGGAGTGAATATAAATTAAGGGGTCGCACATTTTCCAATTGTTAACAAGAAGGCTGAATGAAAAGTTAGGGGTGCTCACTTCCTTGAGATTTTTTTTTTGGCTTTCTTTAGAGCTGTCTCATAAATGACAATGTTCAGGCTGTCTTTGAGTCTGTTTTCTATAAGAAAATGCGTTTCATGAGAAATTTTAAGTTAGCAGCCTTACTGATCTCCTTTATTATTCTTCAACATACATCTCACCCCATTCTTCGTGTCATTTAGATTGAATAACCAACATTAACTTCCAACTTTTCCTTCTTTCTCGCTCTCTTAATTCAATTTAGAGAAGAAAAAAATTTCACAGTTTTAATTCGAAGATGATCGATAACGCTCTTCAAATAATGGATGCGATGTTAAATTGAATTTACTTCTGCCTTTATTTCTCACTTCTTTTTCTTTTTTATCTGCCCTTGGGAAAATTTCGCTGAAATTCCTTTTTATAGACTTTTTATTGTTGTCAAAGGATGTTCAATAGCTTTTGTGAATTTAACAATGACTGCTAATCAGATGTAAAAAATCAATGAAGGTTTTTTAAGGATTTTCAATGACTGTTTGAGCTTTAAAAAGGCATAAATTTTTGAGTGATCTGTTGCTTGAAATATGAATGCTTACTTATTACTCACTCAAAAATTTCATAATTTCCTAAAAATTATTTTACAGTGACGAAAATTCACGTCAAGGGGATTAAAAGTGAAAATAACTGAGTAAGTGAAAAGGAACTAAAAGAGGAAATTATGTACTGAACTGAATTTTTATAAGTATGTGTCTATACGGAGAGTCAAAATGAGATGAAAAGAAAGCGAAAAGAAAAAGGGAACGGAAAATAAAAGTTATGCATGAGAAGGAAATGTGGGAGCTTGAAGGTTTTTAAGGGATGAGAAACTTTATGATACCATTGAGATATTTCTTGAGCTAAATTGAATTTTTTTACAATTGAAATCGATTGTTTTTGGGTTTAGTTTTGGGAACTGAAAGCTTTCACAGCAATCAATTGTTTGGAATTTCTCTTTTTTCTGTGTTGTTGTTTCTTTTTTTTTTTTAGAAAGGCAAAAAAGCTTTTATTTCCTTTACAAACCTTTTGTCTTAATTGAAAAGTTTTTTTGGGGTTTTTCTGTTATCAGAAGAAATTTTCTGATAAAAACTTTTAATTAATTTTTATTGAGTTTTTCCAAAAAAAAAAAAAAAGAAATATTTTAGATCAAATGATAGGCTTATGATTGACTCATGTCAGATTCTCACAAAATTACTTTTTTTAAGTTAAGAAATTTGAAACTTTATACAATCTAGAAAAAAAGGTAAAATTACTCTAAAATTGTTTATGAGTAGCACATGTTCAGGTTTCTATTATCTTCAAAAAACTTTTTATTTTTAAATTTCTTTCAATGAAATATCTTATCGTTTACAAAATGTAATGTGATGTTCCTCATGTCATGACAATTTCCCTGAAGTACACCTCCTCATTTTTCCATTTGTTAAGAGGTACTCTTGAGGAACAGAATGATCTTGAAGTTGAATGTTGTTTCTTTGAGTTTGGATTACTGAGTCTTGGGTTGATTTCAAAAATAACGTCATTCTTTTTTATTAGAGGATTAAAGAGAATCTAGGAAGAAATTATTTTGTGTGAACTATGAAATATAGGCAATGAATTATTTAGTCTATTTGGAACACAAAAGTAAACTAATGTGAAATTTGATGCATCTTTCCTATTCAATGTAAAACTTTCTTACGTAAACCACCCCTCACAACCCCCCTAACATTATTGTTATTATTTTTTCATGACTCAATTGAAAAAGGTTTTTAATCGACATAAAAATTTCAACAAAGCAATACACTTAAATAAAATGTAGGCATGCAGCTATTTAAATTCCCATAAAATCTTTCATTCTCTCCCAGGATAAAATGTTTCATTTTAAATTCCTCAATCTCAATCCCTCCCCTTAACATTGAGTGAGCTAAAAACTGTGTCATTTTTTCTAAAGAATCGTTAGCATTAATATTTAACAACAATATCATCCATCTACTAATCTAATCTTCATCCCTCTTCTTATTTTTTTTTATTTTATTTCTCACACAAAATCACGTCTCCTTTCCATTTCTCTTCACTTTCCTTTTTGTGTATGAAGCTACTCACGAAAACTCATTCATTTTTTTCTCAGCTAAACGTTTCAACTGAATTAACATTAAACATTTATCCCAACTCATCTCAATTCATTTTGCTAATGCTGCTGGTGAGAGAATGAGAAGTAAAAATGGCAAAAAGAGTACCGAACAGAGCAAAGAAAAAAAAAGTTTTGTTCTTGTCTTTTCTATCAGCGCGTGGCTCAATTGTCTTACGAAAAGTGAAGAAGCATAAAAAAAAGGAGAAATGGAAATGGGAAAACTTTATTTTCGGAAAGTAATTAAATTTTTATCAGATTTCAAACTAAATTAAACCAGAAAAGCAGTGGAAATGTCTTAATACTGAAATCAACGTTGATTCAATTTTCCTTTTAGACTTATTTTTTTTCTTAACTTCCTTTAGCGCATTTTTTTGATCGAGTAACTTGGATGTTGATGTTGTGCACTTTTTGTAGCTTTTCAAAATTATCAAATTATGTTTTGATTTTTTTAAATATAAAATGCTGATTCTCTATAAATTGAGGTCTTGATACCCTTCAGTCAAATTAATAATCCCGTTCGCAATATTATTCAACAGCATCCACAAAACCCCTTTCAAAATGACAAATGCGCTAAGTCTAGTTCACTTTTGATTAAAATTATCCTTAATTCCTTCAATTCTATTTCTCACTGTTATGCTGGTTGATGTACTTACGATTTAGCGATGCGATGAAGAAGACATAAGAAATGTCTTATGGAATGGAAAAAGGGTTTATGCCTTTGTATCCTCCAGGCATGTCCAAAAAAAGAAATGAAAATCAAAGAATAAAAAGAAGAGAAATGAAAAAGGTTTTTAGTCAATGTTGAATACACAAGAAGACATAGATGGAGTGAGTGAATGAGAGAAAAAAATCTGTGTCGTAGAATAATTTATTAGAAAAAATTTATCGTGCGATAACTAAACGCAAACGAGGGAAACGAATGAATGGTCGTCGTCAGCACACCGATCCACATTTTTCTCTTTCCTCATTTTCATCTTCATCTTCTTCCCTCAGATCCTTTTCCTTGTTCATGGTTAATTAAGAATTGATTGTCACATTTATTTATCCAGGTTAGGGGCTGATGATTTTTTTTTTGGGGGGGGGGGGAATGAGGAAAATGGAATGAGAATAATTTTACACAATCGATGAGATGTGAGAGTAAAGTAAAGTAAATGCAAAAAGTAAGATTGAAATGGAGAGATATGGATGTGAGATAGAGGTGGATAGGTAGTAAGACATGGAATAAATTACACAAGATTTGTAAGTGGAAAAACCGAGAAGTGTTTTGGAATTTATGGGCGGGAAATAATTCGAATTATTTTCATTTGTTTTGAGATTTTTTTTTCTCTACAATGTAATTTCTTCACGTACGGTACATGAAGAAGCTTTAATAGGGGAGAATCTTTAATAGAAGATTTTGCTTCGATGGCACATTTTTGTAGGATTTTGAGGAAATACATTTGTAATATTGAAGATAACAGAGCAGAAATTTATTTGATGGCAAAATTATTTTTGTTATTTGGGAAAATGTGCTGAACATCAGAATAATTGACACCTAAAATGTTTCTATCAAAACATCTTGAGAACGTGTCTAGTCAAAAGATGTTTATTCGCATTAAGCTTCATGATTTGTTCAATATTTCATGACATTTATCAAATTTGCTACTAAAATATTAATGCTTTGCATTTATCATTGAAAGACCATCGAACTCAAAATATCAAATCCATGTGCCATACTATAGCACATATTAATAGATTTGACGATTACTTTCACTTATTCTTATTCAAATTACTTCCAACTTATTTAGCTTTTTCATTTCTAATAATTTGAATGATTTTCTATTTTTTCACTTCTTTTGTTTTCATACATGCACAAGTACTGGACTTGACAGGCAGGAAAAGTATTTTTTCACATTCAATTTCAAAAGTTTCTGCAAGTCATCCAGACCTTGATTTGTTTTTTTTTTTGGTATGTCATGGGCATTATGTATTTTTTTCAACCCCTCTTATCCACTCGTATGCTGAATATGATATTGAGTGAAAGGATTGAATTTTGTGGTTTTTTGATTGAGATTTTTTTGGCATTCATAAAAGGATTATTTGTTAGTGACGTTCTATTAAAATTGACTGAAATATAGTTTTGATTTTTAATGTTAAATTTTTTTAAAATTTTTAATTACATGAGTAAAGTGTTTTGGTCAAAAATTGTCATTGACAAATGATCCCTTTTGCATGAATATTTTTTTATGTAGGTGAAAAACATGAAACATTAATTAAGAGTTTTTGACCATAAATTTTGTAATATTCAAAGTGTAGTATCATGTAAGATATATTAATAGCAATCATGACTCCGAAAATATAAAAAAAAATAATTCAATCAAAGAGTTTGAAAGAGATTTATAGTATGAATTCCTTCAACGCATTTTGACATAAAACCCTTATCACATAAGCCCCTATCAATATCTAAGCTTTATTGATAGAACAAAAATGGAAAATTTTATGCTTTATCGATTGTTCAAATGCATAGATTAAAGCTTTAAGCACCACTTTATAGTCATCAATGCTGAATAATAATTATTTTCATCAATAGAGCATGTCCTCAGTCGACCTGAAATTTCACGTGTTCATTCATAAATACACACAAATGCACACGCAAAGTATAATTAATCATTATACCCCATATCGAGACACATTCTCAAATATTTGAACTTTTTGGTCAACAATGCCAAAACATAAATATCAAACACACAAAAGCATAGCTGCAAACATACATTCACACAAATAAACATACATGCACACAAATTTATTCAATAGAAATTTGTGAGTGGTATTTTATAAATAATAACAAAAAAATATGGAAATAAAATAAAATGAGAGAAAAATTGTTTAATTAAAAGTTTAATTATTTACGTGTGCAACACAATTTATGTGATACATATATGATGCCAAATACAAATAGTTTTCGAGTGAGAGAAAATGGAAAAAGGTTGTTTTATTTGAAATATTTTGTGGGGTTTGTGGATAGAAAAAGCAAAAACAAATTTGATAATTGTAATTAAAATTTAGTCCGATTGATGCGATTTTGGTAAATGTAAAAATTTTTTTCTACTAATTCCTTAAAAGTTTCTAAAAACGTGAAAACCCCGCTCAAAATTATTTATCACTACATTGAGGGTTGGTTTTGAATTTTTAATGTATTTATAATATATCAAATTGCGAAAAAAAATCAAAATTATATTTCCATTTTGACCTACATCAATATTAATGTCGCATGATAATGAGCGATTGAAATTAGCTTTTTTCGCATTAAAATTTTATAAAATTAATATTAAAGCTTATAAATATTTTACAGGGGGAAAAGTACTTGTTGTAAAAAAATTTTAGTGTAAAAAAAAGTGTAAATTTTACATCTTTTTACAGTTTTTTACAGTTTTTTACAGTTTTTTACAGTTTTTTACATCGTTTTACATCAAACTGTAAAATTTTACATCAACTTTTTCTTAAGAATAAAATTAAGATTAATGGGAGTTTTCTTCAGTTTTCTTAAAGTTTTTCACTGCGATTAAGAAAATTGATGTGAAAAATCTTGGAAAATCGCTTTTCCGATAAGTTTTTCATCCCAACTAAGAAAATCAATGCGAAAAATCGCTTTTCCGAGGGGTTTTTCATCCCAACTAAGAAAATCAACGCGAAAAATCGCTTTTCTGAGGGGTTTTTCATCCCAACTAAGAAAATCAACGCGAAAAATCGCTTTTCTGAGGGGTTTTTCATCCCAACTAAGAAAATCAACGTGAAAAATCACTTTTCTGAGGGGTTTTTCATCCCAACTAAGAAAATCAACGCGAAAAATCGCTTTTCTGAGGGGTTTTTCATCCCAACTAAGAAAATCAACGCGAAAAATCGCTTTTCTGAGGGGTTTTTCATCCCAACTAAGAAAATCAATGCGAAAAATCGCTTTTCTGAGGGGTTTTTCATCCCAACTAAGAAAATCAATGCGAAAAATCGCTTTTCTGAGGGGTTTTTCATCCCAACTAAGAAAATCAACGTGAAAAATCACTTTTCTGAGGGGTTTTTCATCCCAACTAAGAAAATCAACGCGAAAAATCGCTTTTCTGAGGGGTTTTTCATCCCAACTAATAAAATAATCGCGAAAAATCGCTTTTCGGAGGAGTTTTTCATTCCAAATAAGAAAATCGAGACAAAAATCGCCTTTCTATAGAATTTTTTATTTCAAAAAATAAAAAAGAACGAAAAAGTGTAAAAAAGTGTAAAATTTTACACTAAAACTGTAAAAAAACTGTAAAAAAAACTGTAAAAAAACTGTAAAAAACTGTAAAAAATGTAAAACTGTAAAGCGATGTAAAACTTTTACAACAAGTACTTTTCCCCCTGATATTTTATTATAATACCTCAAACCTTCTCGGAATTTTGCAAATAGATATAATCGGAAATTGTCTAAAATGATAAAACATGACCAATCAGTCACAGAGTCAACCACTTATGTCCGATCAAAATTCAAATTTAATCGGATTACTAAATATGTATGTGTATGTGAGTGTGTAGAGTTCACAAGAGTCACAATCTCATTGAAACCATAATATTTATTTTCAAGAGTAGGCACGTAAGTATCCAATCGTGCATTTGGATGTGATATGGGATGAATGATATAAGAAGCTTTAAACTTCTCAGTTTCTTAGGATTATTTTGAAGTTGTGAGCTAAATTGAAGAAAAATGAGTTTTCCCTTAGTTCCTAGCACTTAAAGTTTTATTGGGTTTTAAAAATAATTGAATCAATCCAAATGAAAATGCGATAAGCGCCATCCTCACTTTGAACTAAAATTTCTCGTGTGTATTGATACAATATATATTATATTTGGTATCGTTGGAAAGCTTAATACAGTAGCTATTTACCATTGGTAAAATTTTTTGATTTGGACTTATCCATTTTTTCACAGAACACCTCAAAGCTCGAGAAAACATGCAATTTTCAAACTAAAATTTTGTGTATACCATGTACACAAAATTTATAATTTTTTATTGTAATAATAGCTACTAAGTACAAACTAAAACCCGCCACTTAAATCAATTAGAATTAATCAATTGTTGTCGAGATATGAATTTTTGAAGTTTTGCAAATTTTCAAAAAAAATTTTTTTCAAAAATTTATACTTTGACTCTTTATCTCATTTCTCATGTGTATTACCACCAAAAAAGCAATATTTTATATCGTTGTAAAGCTAAAGACAGTAGCTAGCAATATTTGTAACAAGTTTTTGATATAAAGTTGTTCCGTTCCTTACAGAATGCCTTAAACTTTTACAAAAAATGGGATTTTCAAATAAAAATTTTACGAACATTTTGTGGACAAAAGTTATTTGTTTTTATTATATCATAAACTACTTACAATAAACTAACAAATGCTTTTTAAATAAATTTATTTTGTCAAATTGCAGTTGAGATATGAATTTTTGAAGTTGGGACGATTTTTTCATATTTAAAAAAAGTAAAAAATCATAAATTTTTACTTTTAATTTCATTTCTCGTGTATAACTTCACCAAATTTAATGATTTTGGTATCGTTGGAAAGCTTAAGACAGGGACTAGTCATGTATGTAGCAAAAAAATTTTTTTGGACTTATGCTGTTCCTTACAAAATGACTCAAATTTTTTGAAAAATATAACATTTTTTATTGAATTTTTTTGTAAGTTCTGAGCATAAAATATTATTATTTTTAGTGTTGCGGAAGCAACTAAGCAAGAACAAACCTAAAACATGCTTTTTACTACATTAAATTTAGGATAAGCAGTCAGAAACTTTGAATTAAAACAGTATATTTTTCAAAAAATTTGAGTCATTTTAAAAGGAACAGCATAAGTCCAAAAAAATTTTTTTGCTACATACATGACTAGTCCCTGTTTTAAGCTTTCCAACGATACCAAAATCATCAAATTTGGTGAAGTTATACACGAGAAATGAAATTAAAAGTAAAAATTTATGATTTTTTACTTTTTTTAAATATGAAAAAATCGTCCCAACTTCAAAAATTCATATCTCAACTGCAATTTGACAAAATAAATTTATTTAAAAAGCATTTGTTAGTTTATTGTAAGTAGTTTATGATACAATAAAAACAAATAACTTTTGTCCACAAAATGTTCGTAAAATTTTTATTTGAAAATCCCATTTTTTGTAAAAGTTTAAGGCATTCTGTAAGGAACGGAACAACTTTATATCAAAAAATTGTTACAGATATTGCTAGCTACTGTCTTTAGCTTTACAATGATATAAAACATTGCATTTTTGGTGGTAATACACATGAGAAATGAGATAAAGAGTCAAAGTATAAATTTTTGAAAAAAATTTTTTTTGAAAATTTGCAAAACTTCAAAAATTCATATCTCGACAACAATTGATTAATTCTAATTGATTTAAGTGGCGGGTTTTAGTTTGTACTTAGTAGCTATTATTACAATAAAAAATTATAAATTTTGTGTACATGGTATACACAAAATTTTAGGTTGAAAATTGCATGTTTTCTCGAGCTTTGAGGTGTTCTGTGAAAAAATGGATAAGTCCAAATCAAAAAATTTCACCAATGGTAAATAGCTACTGTATTAAGCTTTCCAACGATACCAAATATAATATATATTGTATCAATACACACGAGAAATTTTAGTTCAAAGTGAGGATGGCGCTTATCGCATTTTCATTTGGATTGATTCAATTTATCTTAATTAAATTCTAAAAATCAAATATTAATTTTCACACCCAACCACACCACCAAGAAGTCAACATTCCGAAAACTCTTCAAATATCGATTTCGTCTTCACTGACCTTATCGAGCTAAATATTGAAGGGACTCCCATTTATGTATCATGCAATTCATTAATAAAAGCTAAAAAGGAAAGGGAGATAGAACAAATAATAAAATGGTGAAATGAAAGAATGGGAAAAAAATCCTATTAAAATTTTTTCGACCTACATTCTATCATGATAATGACAAATATTACGGTCATAAAAGAGTACAAGAGAAAGGGAAGAAACAAAATTTTCCCATTCATTCATTCATTATTATATTATGAAACATGAAATTTAACCATAAAAGGCTTTCTTCTTCTTTACTAAATGAACGAAACGTAAAGAATAGAGAAAGGAGGCAAAGCATGAAGAAAGCAAGAAAGGATTTGGAAGCCTCGAGTTCTAACAATTTTCAAAGATAAAGAAGGGAAAGAAAGACAGGTCGGCTGCTTAAAGCTACCTTCTCGTAATCTTTACTACTATTGTGATTTAATAAGAAAAGCTTAATAGGAACAAACAAAAATGTAAAATTAAAAGACTTCCTTCACTCAATTAGTATTCACAATTCAACATTGGGTATTTTGCTAGGGTTTCTCTAAGCAAAAAGCATTCGAACCCTAACATTTTTCATTCATATAAAATTTAAAAAATTTCTCCTTTAAAAAATTTTTGGCTACGGTCCCTGAGATTGACACTTCAATCCTCCAAAACTTTTTGAAAGAGTAAAGGGAACAATAAGATTAGTCTTATCTTATTACTCAAGTTTATTGTCTTAAAATGCGCTCTATACACCATCAATTTTATTAAATTATTGTATTTTCGAAATTCAACCACCTAAATGTCTTTTCACTCGTCACACTTAAAACAAAATTAAGCATAAATTGAGGAAATGAGTAAGGAGAAATACGAGGCAATGATGAAGAAACTAGTGCGAAAATTTTATGTGCTGAATAAAATTAATTATAAACACGAGTGAAACTGATACTATGAATATCATATTAATCACTTTATTGCGACTTAATAATGCAAACAATTTCACATTGAAGAAAATGTTGAGAAGCTATCAAAGAGGTCATCGAGGAATTTCATAAGGATATTATTGACGTATTTTATGAGGTACTCAATGTTAATTATCAATTGTATTTCTTGGAACGAAATGAAAATCAAAGAATACATATTGGATTGCAGCAGAAGTTTTTAAAAAAAAACTTTGATAAGGTGAACGGTTCATTCAATGGTTTATTTATAAACAAACGTGTTCATGCAAAACAAATTTTCATCCTACTGAGACAGCTTAGGTATAAAGGCGGTTTGAAGGATAACTGTATTGTCCAACCAAACGTTAACTTGTTCTATGAGAAACGTGATAATTATTGACAATGATGAGTGTAGGATGAATTGATCTATTCTGCAATAAGCTAAAATAATAAAAGCTTATTTGTAGCTTATTGATTTATTCCATCCTACAATACAATTTATTATCGTTGCAAAATCATCTTTAAAAAATTTTTATATAGTAAAATCTCTCAAAATTATAAAAAATAATATAAATTTTCATTCTATTTAGAGATAAAAACAACATTCATCTCCCTCTATAGACTTAAAAGCCCACATCATAAAATCGTCTATAAAATGTAACCAAAAATATCTCTGCCCACTTTCAACAATATTTTTACGCTTATTATCAATACAATCATAATTTACGATAATGCGGACTACCATAAATTACAACGTAAAGGTCCATGCCCCAAAAATTTACACAGCAAAAACACGAAAGGATGGCAAAAAAGTTGAATCTCATAAAGTTATGAGGAAAAGGAATGTTATGTGTAGGAAAAAATTGTGTGGTTTTGTGTCACAAACACATTTTCTTATGAAACCCTTTTTGTGTCGGGCATTGAGTACAGTCTATGCCTTTCATATCATCGAAAAGTCTAGCATCAATTGAGATTACGTTCTTGTAATTTTTTTGGGAAAACATTAGAAATTTAATTTTTTTTTAAAATTAATTTTTGATCAGAATTAAGGATGCTAAAACTTTCAATATTGACCTGATTTCAGAAGAAATTTATCTCAAGGGTCTAAAAACCGTACCAACCATTGTACTCTTCCTTAAAATTTTCCCATCATTGCACGAAGCTGATCAAGTAAAAAGATGAAAAGGGTCTGTCAATAGGATTTAAGAAGGAAGAATAAAATGAATTGAATAATAACAAGAGAAAGAAAAGGCAGGTGGATGAATTGCAAAGATTTTACTGAATAAAAAAAAAGGCGAACAGTTTCAATGGCAATTAAGGCTATGATGGGCACTGATGATGTATACTTAGAAGCATATCAAATTTACATCATCATTATAATTTCCTATCATGAATCTTCTCAAGCTCTTTTCCATATAAATTATTCATAATTCTCTTTTCATTCATAATGAATATATAATAATAATGAAAAGTTACTGCCCAGAGCCTGTCTGTATTGATATGATTCCAATTTTGAATGGATACGAAATATTGTTTTAAAGTTTTGCGAATTGAATGTTTATGTTGGTAAATTTACAATAATAAATTAAATTGTAATTTTATAGAAACCTTGCAGCTATTAACAACTAAAAGTCATTATAAAAATCTTGTTCTGTTGATATTAATGTGATTAATCCATTCAGGTATTTCATCATTTTGGTCACAGTAAAATTCTAGAAGGACTTTGATTCAACAAGATAGTTTATGATGAAAAATAATCCCTTTGCGAACAGTTGTAATAATTTTACCTTCATACATCATGTGATACACAGTAGATGGTGGATGGGAATTAAAAAATTGTTGAATAGTTGAAAAAAGGTAATGAATGACATAAAATAAATAATAAGCATAAAAAGTTTCATTAAAAGGATATGAGGATGCTGCGCTTATAATTTTCCATTTTCTTGAAATTTAGTTTAAAAATCTTAAACTTCTGTTTTATGATTTAAAATATTTTCTCTTCTGAATATTTTAAATTTTCGAAAAAAATTCAGCATCAATATTTGAAGCATAGACAGTCTGAATTCTCCAAAAAAATCCTCTCAAATAGAAATTTTTAATAGCACAAAAAGAAGCTGTTTTTCAACATCTGTGGATGTAATTAATGTTAAACGAGTTTATAGGGCATGTTGAGACGTAACATTTGAGTCACCAAAAAAGTTATGTCAACTATGTATGTTAACTTTCATGCTTCTACATGTGCACACGAAAAAAAAAACACAAACATTCAGAAATTATTAATTGCAGTTCTCAATGGAACGAGGAGATGGCTGTAAAAAATGTGTTTTTATATGATGTCTCATGATGATGCTTTATGCTATTATGATGGATTAATGCAACATAACTATGAATTCATTCATCATTTGCTGAGATTTTTGTTCTCATTCAGTGATGACTTGAATGCGGAAAGTAAGTAAAAAGCAATCAAAAATATTGACAATGACTTTTTAGCGCATTTTCCCCTTGGGAAAAGGACGCTATTGTCCGCACTTTGTCCGTCCGTCTGTCTGTCTGTCTGTCTGTCTGTCACCGCATCTCCTCCTCAGGGTTAAGCTTTTTTGATGCGGTTTTTGGCTTAAAATGTGTGTAGTATGTCTGGCTAGAGCTGGCGAAAAAATCAGCACGAATGGTCACTTCCTCTGCTGGAACCAGCGTAAAAAGTGCCAAAATGCCATTTCTTTGTATGTGTTAGTGTGGTCGAATGCACTAAAATGTTGACTTTTCAAAAACTCAGCCTTCCTTGGTTCAAATCCCACTGATGACATTTTTTTTTTTTTTTTTGCTTTTTTGATACTTTTTTGATTTCTAATGACATATAATATTAAATCATGTCATAATTTTCCATTTTCACAATTTTCCCGAGTTTTTCCGACGATTTTTGTTAAAATTTTCAATATTTTCATACAATTTTCATAGATAATTACTCTTTTTTATATTTTTTTATATTTTAGTTGTTTAGTTTTCTATTTTTATGGATTTTTCATAGTTTTTCCGGAAAATTTTGTGAAAATTATAAAAACTTACACTTATATAAAAAAAAATCATCAATATAAATAATCAAATTGTCACATGAACATTTCATAAAAAGAGCGTCAGTGGCGTAATTGGTAGAGCGCACGACTACTAATGTGGAGGTCAAAGGTTCGATCCTAGCCCCCGGCAAGTTATTTTTTTGCTTTTTTTATTTTTTTTAGATTCTATGTCGCATAATTTTTTTTATCGGTTTTTTTTTTGCTGTCAATTTTAAATTTTCGGTAAATAATGAATGGTTATAGTTAAATATTTGGCTTTGTACTTTTGGGGTTTTAGTTCTTTGTTTATTTACTGATCGCGGAAAATGCGCTTTCGTCGGTCACGAGTGACCACGTTGATACTAGTTTTATTTTGCTATTTTTTTGATTTTAGATTTTTTCTAAACTTTCTCAATTAATTTAAGAAATATATCATTTAAAATTAAACGTGATTTGCGAGCTAAAGAATTTTTTTTTTCTTAAAATTTGTTCAGTTTTTCTCTTTTTCAATACAAAAATAGTCAAAAGGACTGGTTTAGTGAGTATGCGATATATATTACGAAAAAATGCCATTTCTTAATGAATGTATTTCTTTAGAATAAAAAAGGATTATTATGTTCGACAGGTACAATCGGTGTGTAGAGTTGAAAAGAGCTTTTTAACAGCCTTAAATCGTGAATGTGAAGAATAAACCTTTTGTTTGTTATAATAAAGCTTATTATCAAAATTCATATACAACTTTCTGCTGAATGAGGAAATTATTAGCTCATTCATAGTTTTAAAATGGCACTACATTCTTTATTGTTAATTTCAATCTATTCAGACGTTAGAGTGAACTTATTTCCCTTTTTAACACCTTTGTTTTTATTTTTTTATTCTTTAAAATCAGCGTTAAAATTTTTTCATTGTGTCAAATATACAGATTATCCAGAGCACGAATAGAGTTTTATTTATATCATAATTGCAAGCTATTCATGTTCAAATTGAAATAAATTTAATGCGCTGTTAAAATTACTGACGATAATTAAGCTGTAAAACTTAATGAAAATGAGCAAATTGATGTTTCGTGTTGATTTTTTTTTTTGCTTAACTTTGTTATGTGCATGATAAAAACTTTTTTGTTATGATTTGCTACCGGATTGTTGAACATGATTTATTATTAGAATTACAGATTTTTTTATGATTTTATTGCTTTTAAAAATACTGAGATTTTTTTCCTTCAATTTATTTCTGGTTTCACATAGGTACCGAATCTTTTCAAAAAAGCTTTGAAAAATGATAAAAATAATCTCCATGTACGCAGCTAAATGTATCCTAACCACAGAGAATTAAATTTTTGAATAGCTTAATTTTACATTTGAAAGTAAATTTTTTGGTAAATATGTAAAGTCTTTTTGAACTTTTACTGATTTTTTTTTACCAGATGATAACTATTTGAGTTTCACTGCGTTGGTTTTTAACAAGTGTCCAAAATATACTTTTTAAAGTCACAAAATACTTAAAAACTCAAAAGAAAATATACTTTCCTTTAGGAACATTATCTTTGTGTGCATAAAATAAGCTTAAAGCAAATAGTAAAAAGATTAGATAAACCGGAAATGTCTAAAGCACACACAGATCCATATTTAGTAATATAAATAAAAAATAAAATTACCATTAAGCAGCTTTTGTCACTTTAACTTTCTTGCTTTTATAAAAACAATCTTGATACCTTGTGAGTCAAATTTTCTTCAAAAAATCAAGTCTCTAACATTTCATTAAAACTCACCCTCAAAACTGCCTTTGTCATCATCATACCTTATTGCTTTAACGTAATCATCACAGCGGGTGAGATATAAATTTTATCAGATCAATCACTGGTATTACCGTTTAAGGACAGAGAGTTTGTATTTGTTTGTTGTTGTTGGCACTGTAAGCGGCTTTGACAAGCAATGGAATAAACATATTTTTGTCGATATGAAAATCTTTTCCTACCGTTTTTTTTTCTTTCTTCAAGAGGAGCGCAAAGCAAAAAAAATGTGAAAAAATTTTCCCTCATTTTCCATTCTCATGTATTTGGATAGAGCTCGAGTGTCATTGTCAAATATCTTCCTTATCGCTTACTTTCTTGTAATATCATAAAATGTAAATTGATGTAAAGATTGAAAGACATTTTCCGGCAAAAAAATTTTCCTTCTTCCTTTTGTAATTTCTCTGACTTTCTTCAAAATTGTTCACATTTATTGAGATTGAAAGTGTTTAACTTTATATATGTTTTGATGCTTCCGCTTACAGACAATAAGTTCATTATTTTCACTTCTATGATTCTTTTTAAAAGATGTTACATTCTTGTGTTAAAATATTAAAGTTTTTTCACCAAATTCATTGAATATACAGTAATAAATAAAGTTTGAAATGTGTACTAATGAAACAATATTTTCCTTTGATAAACAATAATGTCACTCATTGACCAAAATGTTGGTTGGTAAATATTATTTCCAAACACTCAAGAATGCTAACCAACATTTCAAAATTCAGTGTGGGTGGTGCATCATGTCAGACTTATACCATAATTCTCTTGATAAAGATAAATTCCTGCCGTGAGTTGTTTGTAAAAACAAAGAATAATTTTAGAATTCAACCAAAGTTATTTTCGAGAAATCTTCTTGAATTCCTTTTCTGTTTTGCAGAAGCTAAAACGAATAACTTTTTACAGCTAATAAATAAATCAAGAGATTTCCCGACTCAAGTATTTATAACAAGATTAAAATGTCACGAAAATGTCAATTTACCTTAAAATTTAATGCCATTCTCGACACAAATATTGAATTATGTGCTCTCATTTTATGACATTATCGCCGTCAGGAAATCCGTTCTTCTTCAGATTTTTCTTCATTTTTAACTTTATTTTCTACATTTCATAATGATATGTCTTACCTAGTTTATTTTTTAAATGCCTCAAAATAAAATCATCCATTTAATATACCAAAAAAAAAGGTATAGAAAACGATAGTTAAGTATCATTCATCAAATCGGTTGATACGCAAAAGGATATGGTCATGGCATTATATTTTGACAGTTGTACAAAAGGATTTTCTCAATTTTTCAGCTGAACGATTTCTTTTTCGTAAAGCGTTTTTCTCTATTTTCTAGGAATTTTTATCATTTCCGTCACATAGTCATCTTACTGTCTAACTCTCTAAGTTTTCTGAATAATGTGTCTCTGTTCCAAAACTCATTGACTGTTCCTCAAAAATTAGTCTCACATTAATGTTTGTGGGTCCAACAAACGAGCGGATATAGATCCGAGAGCTATATAGCTTTTTATAGTCGATGAAATTTTTCAAATAAATTGAGTTTCTTTGTGCCTGCTTCTGTTGCTTTTCTCTCTGCTTATGGATAGAAAAAATACAATTTCTTGTCCATTCGATAATTCTTCTTATTTTCGTTTCCTTTTTGTAAGGAAAACGACCAAACTTTTCATTTCATTTCTCATTCTTTTCTTCTTGCGTGTGCTAAACTTAATTTTCAACATCTGGTTATTATCTCTTCATTCTTTCAATGTCCATGGGAGGAAATAGGAGAGGGGGATTTTAAAATCTACGATTTTATGTATTTATGTGCGTAGGCTGGACTATTCTGTTGCAAGGATGAGACGTTTTTGATGGTTCTGTTCGAAATATTTAGGGTTAAAATCTGAATTAAGTTTGATTCGAAAGGTAATAAAATTGAACTCAGAGAAATTTAAAATTAAATTAAAGCGGTAAAGTACATGATTTACATTAAAATATTTTAAATATGACACTTAAAATCTAAAGAATTAAGTATCAGCAATAATTTTCTATGAAATATGAAGTTCATAAGTCTTCAACAGGGCCTTCGGTTAGATTCTAAGATTTTTTAAATAAAAAAATCATTGAAAATATGAATCATTAGCATCGCAACCTAGTCAAGAGTTTCAATAGTCAATATCGGAAATTGAAGTTTTTGGACAGCGAATTGAAGACGAAAGCAGCAGTGGCTAAAAAGGTTTTTTGTGCCTTTTTAATGGAACGTTTACTTTTGTATTTTGAGGAAAATTTAATTTTTTTCTGTTTTCCGCTTTGACTGTGAATTCACTTCGAACGCAAAGCTATTCTATGCTATTATATTCATTTCTTGTCCATTTTGTAAATTCAAATAAAGAGAAGGAAAAAAAACATACAAATTGAGAGGAAAGATAACAGATATGTTCGGGGATGTTGTTCAATGGTTTCTGTTATTTCATTCCCTATTGTATCATTTTCATTATATTGAACAGCATTTCCGTATCTTGGAGAGCATAATAAATATTAACAACTTCATCTACAAATTTTCGGTTCAAAATAAACAAAAAAAATTTTTGCAAGGCATTTGGAAGTTTATTGAAAAATATGAACTTATTTTATGTTAGTTCTTTAGTTGTAGATTTTTTATGAGCTGTGTGGGATTTTTCTGTATTTATACTACACCCACAATCATTCACGTTGCAAGAACTTTATGAATCAAATTAATTTAATAAATTTTCAAACTTTTCATTCATTTTAAATTCTCATGAATATTAATTTTATCCATTAGCTTCAAATTTAAGGCTCAGTCATTTGATTCATAATTTTCCACCTCCTAAAGACCATTTCGCCTACATTAAAGGTCAAAAAGAATTTTTTATACCTCAATTTCTACCCACTATGAATATTCAACATCTGCAAACAATTATGAACCGTTTATATAACATATTTATTGAGAAGTCAAGTCTACAATACTGTAAAAAGTAAATAGCACTATTCAGACGATTTTAAAGTTCATAAGATAAATTTTGACTAACTAAATTAATTGTTTTAAATTATTGATCGATTTTCGTGAATAAATTTGAACATCTTCACCTATAAACTTCAATCTCATGCTAAACACTTTTACCCGTGTTGTATCATGTCAGACAAGCAGTGAACAAGCGAAAGGGGGAAAGAAAGCATAAAAGAAGAAGAAAAGATTGAAATAAATGATGATTATTAGTTGGCAATCGACGATACCCCCGAGTGCACTTTATAGCATCATTATGAAACTCATTTGCAATATAAATTGTTATACAAATTGACTAACATAATCTTTTGCAACACAGACTGAGAATGTGAGGAGAAAGAAATGCTTGTCATGGAAAACAGAGTGGGAGAGAGAGATAGAAAGCTGATAGAGAGAATAAATGAAAAGTTTATGCAAATTTTTTTTCATGTTTAACATAGCACAAAGTACATAGACACACACATAAGGAGGGAAAGAAAAATTAAAAGTCAATGAATAAATGAGTAAGTTGAGCGCATTCGACATATAGACAGAATTTAATTAAATCTAGTTTGCTTTTTGGTTAAATTTGTAAGTTGGGATTGGGTTCCTTAAAGTTGGAATAAAAATAAAAATTTTAGTTCCTCCATCTTTTTGATCACTCTCCTAACATCATCAATCAACATTTCCAAAAAAGTCAAATTTATTTTTGTATAAAGCTTCCAAATTGTTTGCTTAAATAATAGAATTTGTAATCCAAAGGAATTGATGAAAAGTTTTCAATCAATGAAGATTAAAAGTTCAACAATTGAATTAAATGATTAAAAAATGAGAGCTAGGTATAAAATATTTACACGTGTGTACCGTAAAAAATCAACATTTAAAAGTAAACAGACAAAGTTCAGAATCCAGCATATATTTGCATTCCAAATGTATCAGAAAAACAAAGAAAATTGAAAGTTTGTTATTTTAATCTCTAATGGTATTGTCGAGAATGAGGATTAAAGAACTTTCCATCCATTATTTGCTTCACCTAATTTCAATTTTCATTTTCACAACAAAAGACTTTCTTTCTAGTTCCTCTCCAATGCTTTTTTTTCTCAACAATTTTCGAATTTCAATTTCAATTTAATTTCTCTCTCAAATATTTGCATAAATCAACTTTTGTGAATCCTTGAAATGTCACAAATTCAAAATGTTCATTCTCATGTACTTATCGGCATTTGAGATCATTGAATAATAGCCGGAAGGATATTTTAGACCACCCACAATCTGCTACCTTTTGGAAGCTTCTTTTGAAATTGTTATCGTGAGACTGAGTTGACATCATCTTTTGTATTTACATTAGCAGAAGTCGTTCTCTTATTGCTTTTTTGGATTCATCAAAATAAAGTCAAATTGGCAACAGAAGAATCTTCAAATTTCTTTTATAAAATAAACAGTCAATTAAATACACAAAAATGCGCTTCAATGACTTACATCCAATAACTTTTAGCATTGAATTTTGGTAAGAAAGATTGCTTGTTACTTAAGTGAAATGTAGATTGTTGAAACAAGCAAGAAGGTCATGAAACAGACATTCATGCAAATTTTTCGATTTGGAATGAGAATGAGAAAGGTCAAGGATTTAAGATGCTGAATCTTCTGTGTGATTTTGGGATATTTTGAGCATAAAACAGCATGAATTGAATATAAATTAATTTTATTTGTTTTGATGAGTATTGAGTTAGGAGTTTGAAGATGCTTTTGAGGTCAGTAGGAATTTTTGTGTAGTTTTTTTGCTGGATTTTTTTTTTTTTAAATTTCATGATAGAATTTTGTAAGAGCACAACTTAAATTAAAAAATGAGTTTAATACTTTCTCAACTAATTGGACTCTTGACTGAAAAGAAATCATTATAAAAAGGAAGAATATTGCTCAATAAATGCATAAAAGTAATTGATTGTTAACTTACAAAAAGTCTATTCAAAGATTTGCAAATTGTTTGAACTTGTTGACATATAATAAATTTCTGTTCAAACTCAAGCATTTGTGTATGAAAAGAACTGCAGATATCTCTAAAAACTTTCTGTAAGATGTCTTGATAGGACAGCAAAATAAAATTAAAAGAAAAAACTTGAGAGAAAATAATCGACTAAGAAATATAGTTTACAGAACTCTTAAAGCTTTTAGAAATATAAAATCCTTTCACATTTTATGCTCGTTAAGTTTACCTATCCATAAAAAATTCAAGTGCCTCTAACAAACTTTGAATCTCAATATTATTAAGTACTTACATTTTCAAAGTTAATTCCAACTTTCAAACCTCAAGTTTTCTTCTCGAGCTCGTTTTATGGCAGCAAACAGAAATTTTAAATTCCACAAAGTATTCACTTTATTAAGACATTTACTTGAACTTAAAAGTAAAAACAATAAAAATCTCCATTTTGAATAAATTTTCATTATTTTCATCTCACCTTGAAGTGCAACAAACTTTCCATCTCCTGATTTTCATTTTCTTATTTCAATATATATATATGTGTTCATACAACTGAGCGACGACCATGCGACGACCATAGCTCAGTTGAGTTGCTCAGTTTTTTGTATTGAAAATTTGATAGTGTTAGTGAATTTTTTCAAAAATTTGAAAAAAATAACGGTCACTTTTCTATATGAACACATATATATATATTGTCTTATTTAAAAAGTTTATTTGCTTGCATAAATCAGTCGGAAATTTCTTTTTATAAACCAAAAATTTATGTTTCTTCTAAGCAAGTGTTGGAAGTTCTTGGTGGATGGTACTTGGGAAGCTTTTTGTATATTTTTCTAGATTTTCATCTCAAGCAGTATCTAAGAAAAACAAAACTTCGACAATTAAGCTTTTGACAAGCCATAACAATGTCAATTAGTTTATTTTACAAAAACTTCAAAACTTTCAATCTTAGTTATCAAATTCCTAAAATTAATTAATTGACATTTCTCAATCTTAATCAAAATTTGACATAAATCAATTTAAATATAAATCACTCAAATCATCAGCCAGTCAATCAATTAGCATCCAAAGCATTGTCTTAGTGAAAAAAATCCACTCATTGATTTATTACTGTTTTATATCTCTCAATGTTTTTGAATTGCACACACACTTACTCACAACCAAAGAAGATGAAGTAGAACATCTGCATAGAAAACCAGAATTAATACATTTTACGTCAGCCACAAGATTCTTTTTCATGCAATCATAAAAAAGTGAATTTTTCAATTTCTATTGATGTTAGCCATGCCATCGTAAGGTTCTGTGTGCTGGCAAACTTTTACTTCTGTTTGAAATTGGAAAATAAATTTCCACAAATTTATCACATTCAATATTGATTTTTTTTTTAAACTCTTAGTCTGTGAGTTCATACTTTCATGTATTGAATTGCTGATGCTACACAAATAGAGCTGTCAGAGGGAACAAAATAAAATTTGAAGCAATTTTCTAATTATTTTTAACTTTTTTCAATCAACAATTTCATTCAAAAGCATAACTCCAGCTACATAACATTTCTTACTACTTTCTTTTGTTTTTTTCTATCAAATATTTCAAGTTTTCACTTCTCTCATTCTCGAAGGACAAAAGTATAATGAACAAAAATGAAAACATTAATAATTTTCTCAGCAGGGTGAAATGTACGCGTTTGTCTGACTGGTTGGCTGGCAAGCAGCCGAAAGCATAAGAAAATTCCATAATACGCTTGGTGCCTTTGTGTGGAATAGAAATTTGCATAAAAATACAAAATTATCCTCAATGCCAATGTAAAGTTTTCTTTTTTCGTTTCCATTTTTGTCCCCTTTTGAGGGTGCTGCTGCATGAATATTATTGAGGCATAGCTTTAGATTTTATGTTTAAATTCTTAGAAGGATAGAACGACTAGGAGGAAATTTATATGAAATATACTAATATTATGTTCTGAATGGTAAATTATTTTCTTGCATTTAGAAACATGCAAATTGTGTTTGAAGGATCACTTGAAGGTGATATTAAAAATTGATACTAAATATTCTCGAATTCAAAAGTATTAAAACATATTTTGAATATCCATTAAAAATGTTGAAAAAATGCTAGAAATGATAATTATTTTGAGGATCTTAATTTTAATGCAAAATTAATCTTCACCAATTCTAAGAATTTTTTCATTTTAATTCGTGTGATATTCAACGAATTATTTTTGTATTTCCTTAAACTAAAAAACATATTCAAAAGGCACATGTGAATATTTTTTTTAAAGCATTTTAGGAGGATTTTACAGTCTTAAATTGTATCATTGCATGACACTCTTCCTGGAAGTAAAAACTCGAAGAATTTTGTTCTAAGAAAAATAATTGAGGAATTTGTTTTAATTTTCTGTAAAACAGTTTTCTGAAAAATTCCTTAAAGGATCTCGAAACACGAAAAAATTATGAGAAAAAATTCTTCATGCCCTGGATGAGCCTTTTAAAAATAGAAAATTGCCTCAACAAAGGAACGACAAAGTTTAATAATAAAGTGAAATAAAGTAATATAAAGAAGAAGGAGCAACAGCACTAGATACAAGATATTTGTGCCGCTCGTAGAGCTTTATTAAAGAGCTTAAATTATTGATTTTCCTGCTTTAGACCGACTGTAATATCGAAATATCACTGTACACATCTCATAATAAGAAATGGCAAAAAGGAAGAGTAAGAGAGAATTTTCATAAAAATTCAGCTTGTTTGCTTGTCGAGATTTTTCTTGTTAAGAGAATTTTTTTATTGCTATTGGCTGAGGGTAAAATCTCATGTATGACTGAAAATGATGAAATTGGGTTTCTTGTATGCAAACATATTTTTTTCTTGCTCATCTATTCACATGCATTTATGTTGTATATGCGGTATACATAATGAGTTTGACGATCTTTAATATGTCATCAATAGATGCGCATTTTGCGACCTAAATGGAACTTAATTTTTTTTCCTAACAATCAAGTTTAGCTAATAAGAATAAGAGCTTTGACATTCAGACAAATTCTTATTAAACATTCGAGTTTTTAGCCAAACATTTTCATAAAAAATCTACCAAAAGAAAAGTAAACATTTTGCCTTTTGCTATGAGTTTTAAAAAAGAAAAAATAGATGAGAAGTGCAATGGCAAAGTGGAAAGAAATTGAAGAAGTTTATTTATGATTTGCTCCATTTTTCATCCTCGTATGTGAGTGCACTTCATGAATTTTTCTATAAAAGCTGTTTAAATAAACGAGTCATAAAGAAAGGCGAAAAGAGTTCCTTTTTTCTTTTTTTAGGAGTTGTTTGGATATTCCGGAGTCCATAAGCATAAAGTTCATGTTTAAACCTTTGTAGAGTTTTCTGGGTGAAAAAACTGAAATCATTTAACTAGTTGATCAGATGCTTCAAAAATTAATTAGGATTTCTTTCCTTTTTAATTTTCTTCTGTTTTTAAAAATTTAGTTTTACATACCCCCGTAACTCATATCAATTCTACACTCAAAATAGTTTTAGGTTGATTTTTTTTTTTCAATTATATTTTTCAGATTTTTGATGTTTCCTTTTCATGATGTAAATTTACTAGTTTTAAATTCACAAAAATTCTGACAGCAATAAATTTTAATTAAAATCCTATAAAACTTCTTTTTTATATCTCAAAAATACAATTTCATTTATAATTTAGGTACTAAAAGTTTTTTTTTACACTCATTACAACTCTTTCTATTTTTTTTGTACAACTTTTTGTTGAAACTGAGTCAATATTAATTATTTATAGCACTTAATTAAATGAGAAACTGCAAAACTTTTCAATGTAAATCTAGAAATCCACCAAGCTATAAACAGTGAGCAATTTTATGTCTATAGCAATTTGAAAATGCATTAATCAAATTAACTTTTCAATATTCACATCATGTGCTCGTATTTCAAAAATATATTTTTTCTATATCTCTTTTTTCGTTCAATTTCTGTATTTCTTCTTGTCTTGTCTTGCTTGAAAGCAGCAAAATAGGATGGAGAGAAAAGTATGCGTGAGCACAAAGTAAGAAAAAAAAATTTCCATAACGCTATTAAGAATATTTATAGCAAAAAATTGCACTCTAGGGAGATATTTTCATTCTAATTTATGACACAGAAATGAGAGGCTCGAAAAATAGGAGAAAGAAATATTAAAACGACAATAAAGTCATAGGATGTGTGTATGAAGGCAAAGATTAGCGCATTTAAAGAGTGTTGAACTATTGTGATGTTATCCGTTCTATATCTGTTATATTTTCTTTAATAAAACGAATAAGACACGAAGAAATGCAGCATCAGACAAACTGTAACTCAAATTTACAAAAATTCCAACAAGTTATCATCTAAGAAATGTGAGAGAAAATTTTTCAGATAAATATAACATGCGAATATCAATAACGCGCTTAAGAAAGCTGTAAAAATGAAATATGTGCTGCTATGCTGAAATATGTCTCCTTCTTCAACATCATAAGTACATTGAGTACTGTGTGTAAATTGTGTGACGATGCTAGGCAATCAATAGGCTTAACGACATTGAATGACATTTGAAGGATGAAGAAGAATAATTTTCTGCTCGGTTGAAGATTCTTATTGGATATTATGCAATGGAGATTTTTTTTCGTAATTTAAATTTTCGATGTAAGATGTCCTGTTGAGTGAAGATTCAATTTTGCTATGGCAATGTTCATTCTTGTCACATTTTTTAATGCTAGTAAATGTTATTAAATTATATTTAATGTCGGATATTATCAATTGACATCATTATTCAGATTGTTGTCATGCTTGAGATCAAAATTAAGCATTTTTTTTAAATCCTCAATTTTTTTTCAATTTTAGACACTTTTGGAAATTTCGAATATTTTTATCAATTAAGCCCCAAGTAAAGTATAAAATCCAAATCAATTTACGCCTTTAATTCAATATTAGAAAAAATTCACACCACTCAAAGCTTTTCAATGGAGCAATTACATTACGTTGAAAAAAGCTTAATTTAATAATATTTTTACTTTACTGACGATAAAAACTAATTTGAATTGACTATAAGCTTTAATTTTAATGGCAATATAAACGCAATTGCGTGATCAGTAAACACCACACGCTAGTAAAAGTGCCTTACTTCATGTTTACCATAATTTACCATAATTCGATCATTAATTCATTAATCAAGGACTTCCTACCAGCACAGTTTTACATTTAATTTAATCAACAGAGGCTTGATTTTCGTTAGATTTAAAAATAAACACAACAATAGATCCCATATGGTTTACTTTTATTTTTTGGCAGAGCTTGTTATAGCTAAACAAAAATAGGCCCAGCAGCAAAAAATTTGTCAATTATTGATGCACATAAAAATTGAGCTGCATGAGCACGAAAGGCAAATTTATCAATGTCACATAGAAGAGGTGGGGTAGAAATGTTTGGAAAGTAAAAAAAAAATGCAAATTATTACGAGAAAGCGCATTTAGTCGAAATACTCTCACATTCTCATGATGCGAAGAACCTAACTATTATCTGGAATTTTCTTTAATTTAAATTTTGTACTGTAATTTGGATTATGAATTCTCGTATATTATAACTTAAATTATTTTATTAATAACCATTTTCAAGTGAATTTGAAAATTTAAATGCTTTTAAATTCAATCAAAACATGAGACAGTCAATTAAAATGCAGATATATCTTCATGCATCTCAACTCAACATTCACATCCGCTCAAAATACTTTGTTTCGGTTTATAACATGGTACAGGAAGGAAAAATAAAAACAAAGTAAAGTGAAAAAAATGTATATCGAAACAACATGTCGCATATGGTGAATTTGATAAGCTCTATCTAGCATAAATCATTGACTATGAATGGATGAAAAAAATGTGAAATTTATGTATAAAAATATTGTGGATTCACATAGCTCTCTTTTATTGAGATCGATTAAAATGATTAAATGTGAAAATTATTGATAGAAAATATTTTTTTTTTGTATTGCCTGCGAGGGAGATTTTGTAATAAAAAGAAAAATTAAATTGAAAACTTGTATGAGACTTGTAATTGAATTATTTTGTTTTTCTCGTTGCTTTTACAATATTCAATAATTTAAACAATAATTTGCATGTTCACAATAAAAAGTATTTTGAGTTGACTTCAATTGGATTATTTGTAATTTTCAATATCAGAACTATAGAAAATCATAGAAAAAAATTAACTTTGAATCTGTATATTCCTCAAATTCTTAACATCAAGTGACTATCCAGCTTCACAAGCAAATGAGCAAACAGATCATAAATTAATAATATTCATAATGCAAATAAGCGAGATGATGAGTCAAAAAGATAGCAAAATTAAGGGTTCCCGAAGTCTCGGTCTCGACAAATTTTCGAGACCGAGACCGAGACCGAGAATTCCCGGGATTTCCCGGGAAGTCTCGACTTTAATTCTACAGTAAATTTTTGAAATTTTTTAAGTGTTTTGCAATTTTTATGGCGTTTTCATGCTTGTTACAAATGTCTGATTTAGAGAAAATTCAAAAAGATAATAAATTTTGGTTTTTTAACACAAAAATTTATGAAAATTATGAAGATAAAATTTTATTTTCCTTCATATAAATCTTAACCCATCTTTCATACATATTTTCAGAATATCAAAAATCAGTTAATTTGTTCACTTCATAAGTAGTAAATGTTAGTAATTTTCTTATAAAGTTTTAAGAATTTAACTTTTGAAAATTTATTTTCGGATGTGCTTTTCTCAAAAAAAAGCTTAGATTAATATTTTTTTAGCTTAAACACAGAGATCAAAGTCGACTTTTTCGGCTTAACTTATTTTTGCTTCTATTGACGAAATTAAGCCATTTACAAAGTTTTTTGATATTATAACTGTTCCTTGTATTATTAACTAGCATATTGTATCATAATTTCTTAATTTTCATACGTAATCAGCTCAAAATTTTACTTCAGCTGAGAAATAAGCCGATCGGCTTAAAATCAGCTTAGAAAATTTAAAAGTTAAATTTTGAGTTTAACACTTTTCCAATTTTATGAAATAAGACTCAGAATAATAGAAAATGACCCTAGGAATAGTAAAAATATCTAAAGTACTTTGTAAATAGCTTAAGTTTAACAAAAAATGCAAAAAACTAGTTAAGCCGAAAACTTCAGCTTCGATCTCTGCTAAAAAATTCAAATTTACTTTTTTAAATGTTTTTTGTCATCAAAACTTTAATTTTTTTATTGTATAAATGTCTATTTAGATATACTTAAGTATCTTAAAATGATATTGCATGTATATCAGAAACTTGGCTTGAATCCCATAATAAATTTCATATTTCCAATTATAATGTCTACAGAGCCGATAGAAAAAAAGGAGGGGCACTTTTACTTATACGGTCTGACATTCCTCACAATTCCCTGATTAGAACACAGTTCAACTTTGCTGAAGCTGTAACTGTAAACATCCAACTCAACAATAGCTGCGTATACTTCACTTCACTATATATCTCTCCAGCAGCTTCCAGATCCCAATCTGAATCCTTTTTTAGTAAAATACTGAACTTTCCCGGCCAACACCTGATTGCGGGAGACTTCAATTGCAAGCATCAAGCGTGGAACAATTCAGGTAATTCTCATAAGGGAAGAGACTTACTAAACCTCACAAATTTTCATAACTTCAATATTTTATCTCCAAATAGTCCAACACACATACCATATCATGGTGAGCTCACCACAATAGATTTTGCAATTAATAGATCTTCACTATTTATTTCAAGTCTAATCACAGTGAATGAACTCTCTTCAGATCATCTTCCAGTTTGCTTTACAGTCGACTCTCATTCCAATAATATTTCACACACCAACAATGCGATTTTCAATTATTCTAAAGCAAATTGGAAAAGACTATGCTCCTACATAGAGACTCACACAGGTTCCCTAAATCTCAATTTAGTGTCTCAAGAGTCGATTGACAATGCTATATGTGTATTTAATGAAATAATTAAAAGTGGAATTAATAAATTTGTTCCAAAATGCAACACGAATCCACCATTGAGACATAAATTCTCAGCAAATGTACAAAACTTGATTAAGCACAGAAATCACTTCCGTAACTTGTATCAAAGAACACTTCAGAACGCTCATAAGTCTGCTGCTAACCAATTAAATCGTATGATTAAACGCGAATTAGATTTAGAGAGAAAAGCTGAATTCTCTCTTAAACTCGAAAATTTAACATATGAAGATAATTCTCTTTTCAAATATACCAAGTCCTTAAAAAATAGCAAGAAATACATTCCACCAATCCATTCAGGTCAAGACTACGCTTATTCAGATAAGGATAAAGCTGAAGCTCTTGCAACTAAATTCTGCGAAATTCACACTAATTCAGCCTCTATGAACTCAAATTTGGAGCAAATAGTCAAGAACTCAATAGAGCAATTAGAACTGGATCAAATTCCAAGTTTTGAGTACTTTACCAATGAAGAGACAATTTCTGTTATCTCGAATCTAAAAACTCGCAAAGTTGCTGGCTCTGACACAATACCTAATTGTGTCCTAAAAGCCTTACTTAATTCCAATAATTTCATATCAAAACTCACATCATTATTCAATGCATGCGTAAAATATTCTTACTTTCCGACCAACTGAAACTAGCTAAAATCGTAGCAATACCAAAACCGCCCCAGCCTCAAGCAATCCTCAGAATATAGACCAATTTCACTGCTCTCAACGATAGGAAAAGTTTTCGAGAAACTTATCCAAATAAGACTTAATTCGTTTGAAATTGATCATAATATCATTATTAAACAGCAATTCGGATTTAAATCTCGTCACTCAACTACTCAGCAAATACTTAGACTCACCGAAAAAGCGGCCTTGGGCTTCAATACTAACAGGAGCTTGGGAGTCGTGTTTATTGACCGAAAAAAAGCCTATGATTCTGTCTGGCACGATGCCTTGATACACAAGTTGATCAAATATAAGTATCCTTTATACTTGATTAAACTTATACAATCATATCTAGCTGGACGTACAGCATTTGTATCGATCAATAACTCAGTCTCTGAGCTATTTAGAATCCTCGCTGGCGTCCTCAAGGGTCAGTAATCGCTCCTCATTTATTCAACATCTTCCTAAATGACATCCCAATCCCAAACAGTGGTGAAATAGCCCTGTTTGCGGATGACACCGCATTCTTCATTGAAGCCCAAAACTATAATTTCAATTATATTAAAAGCTCACTTTTAAAATCACTCCAATCATTTCAAGAATTTTTCAATAATTGGAAAATTGAGCTAAACAATTCAAAAACTGAATTTATCTTATTTACAAAATCCACCATAATGTTAAATAAGTGCCTTTCAGATGTTATCAATTTTAATGGACTCACCTTCAAATGGAAAGCTCATGTTAGATATCTAGGTGTTCACTTAGATAATAAACTTCTTTCAAACACCACATTAATACGGTTCTATTGAAAGCCAAATCATTGTCATTCAAAACACTCTATTGTCTCATGAGTAGAAAGTCGAGTGTGTCAATAGACTCAAAAATCAGAATCTATAAATCATTAATTCGCCCGGTATTCACTTATGCCTGTCCAATTTTTGTCAACTGTGCTGCATCCCACCTCAATAAGCTTCAAGTATTTCAAAACAAAATGCTACGTCTAATTTTTAATACCAAATGGGATGATTTCATAACTAATGATTCACTCCATCGACGTGCCAACCTCCCAACAGTGAGAGAATTTTTATTAAAATTAACCTCACGATTTTATAACTCCAATAGATCAATAAATAATGAATTAATTTCCAATCTAGGTAATTATGAGTATGACTCCTTGGAATTCAGAGTTAAGCATAAATTACCAAAACCCAGATCGCTATGAGCAATCTCGATAGTCTCATCAGTCAATAGTCTTACTAGTGTTAGTCTTATTAGTTGTAGTCTTATTAGTTATTAGTATATAAGTTAAAAAATTTTAGGATGTTTTTTTAAAAATTTTTCATCCAAATACTTTCAATTACAATCAAAATCAACAAACAAAATAATATTCAATCTGTATTTAAATTAAAACCGATAAGGTTGGTGTTAAAAATAATCAAATGTACTTCGAACATTAAATCAATAAATAAAAAGAAGAATTATTAAGTATCTTAAAAAATTTTCCTTTGAGATTTAAAATTTTTCTCCGAAGAGAAAATGTAAATTTTTTAGTAAAATAAATTTTTCTTGGTCTCGGGTCTCGGTCTCGGAAAATTCTCGAGACCGAGACCGAGACCGAGACCGAGAATTCCCGGGAATTCTCGGTCTCGGTCTCGGCATCGTGAACCCTTAAGCAAAATGTTTCCTCGATAATTGTATAAATATTTGCAGCACAAACTCTGTCTTTGTTTAATTAAATAATTCAAGTGATGCCAACTTTTAATGTCACTGTATGTGCGAAATGAGAAAGTTTATTGTGTGTTATCTTTCAACACAAAATGCACTGCTGAATGAAAATAATTCAAAAATGAAATAGTTAAGATGAAACTTTATTGCCTTAAGAAGTGGTGAAAATTAAGATTAAACTAGTAATGAAGCGGATCACGCTTCATGGGTATATTCACACCACCAGTAGAACTTCTTTTGATTTCAATTAGAGAAAAAAAAAAATAATTATACTTTATCTACTGATTATAGATTACATCATAATTAATCGTTTTAAAACCCTACATCTGTTCAGCGCGCATTTAGCACTATAACTAAAGTACAGCCTGAAAATTTTTTCGATTTTTCAACTTTTTTGTTACACTGCGCATGAAAATTTTTTTGTCATTATAGTGTGAATTATACCTTAAATAATGCTTAATCTAACACCGAAAATTTCAAATCATTTGGTTAAGTTATGTCTGAGATATTAAAGAAAATGTAAAATTTTTTGCATATTTTGGTCAAAAATGGCACATTTTCGTCCATTGTGCCTCACAGGAAGCAGCTCATGACCCCAAAAACTATACAGCAAATCTATAGACTGTTTCCAACCAGACGCAAAAAATCCGAAGTCTTAATATTGAGTTGGAGTCGAGTTATCGCTCCGATTAACTAACTAACTAACTAACTAACTAACTAACTAACTAACTAACTAACTAACTAAATAACAGAATACGAAATTTTGCGATTTCTCTTGACTGTAAGCACCAAATGAGATACGGTTTTCACTGTTAGATTGGTATTTTCAGGCACAGACTTTCCACCATAGACAGTATGGGATAAAATTGTAATCCTGAAGCAGCAAGTTAGAAAATGCAATTCAATGAAGTTGAAATTGAAATGAAGAAGTAAATTGACTTGGATTTTTGAGCTTGAAAATTCGATTAGTCTTCTTATCAAGATTTCAACTAAAATGATAAAAACGTTCACAGGCTCTAAAAATATTTCGCACATGTATTGCAAAAAGACTTGAAATTTTACTTGTTTGGGAATCTGCTTACACTTAAATGCATGACATAATCTTTAAACTAATAATCACTGGTATAAGTGTTGGTAACTCAACTTTTAGCAGATATAAATTAGTCAGACGATATCATGATAAAGAAAATAAAGTTTTAAATTTCTATGGCAACCTTACCATCTTTATAGCTTAAAATGTAATGCCTTAATGTGTAATTTTTAATATTCTACGCAACAACCCTGATAGATAAAACACAACTAGATGTATTTACGTAGAATTCTGCTTATGAGTTTCCACAAGCAAGCTCTAAGTCCTTCATTCAAATATTATTGTAATTTGGGTATCAAAAGCAAATAAGGTTAAATGTCAGCAATTGCTATATTTACATATCACATATAATGCATGAAATTGTTTATCATTTGATGTGGTTTAATCTTCTCAACGCTTCTATGGCTTTTGACTTTGAATGACAATTTCAAAGGGATATCAATTTATAAATTACCAAGAAATTTTCATTAGTTCAATTAATTGAGATTCGAGCTCAAAAATATTATATTGAAAGAAAATTTTCATCTCATATATAAACTCTTAAGGATGTATACAAGGATTCTAATTCGCACTTAACCTTTCCAATTTTATTCATAAATATCCTCCAACATAATAATATCAATTTCAAATGGTAGCAAATTTTCCATGCTCCCACTCCCAAGTCTCGTTTACTTACAATATAAAGGTTGATGAAATCTATTACACATTACATTACACGATGCATGTTATTAAATCGTTAATCATGTTGGAATGGCTGTTGTGAAAGAAAAAGAGGAAAATAAATAAATAAATATATACGTAGGAAGGAATATAAAAGGAAATCTGTTGATGTGATAAAATCGACACACATTTTAGCGTTATATGGGGAAAAGATGAGAATTAAGACTTGAAAATTCTGGTTTGGGTCTTTAATGTAAAAATGCTTGGAAAGTGCAAAGAAAAAATTTCAAGTGACACTAACTTTTCGATATTTAAAATAAAAATATTAGATTTATTCTCTTATGAAAAAAAAAATTCATATAAAAGCAAGAAAAATTCATAGAAAAAAGTCAACCAGACATGATGGAAATATAGAAGCAAAAAAATAGTGGTAATGCACAAATATCAAGAGACTCATGAGTGATGGAATGAAAAATGATATAAATTCAACATTGACTGGCAAGTGTGGGAAAAAATGTTTGATTTTAAATTTTTCATAGTTTAACCTTTAAACATAAGAAAGAAGAAGGTGGTGGATATAAATTCGTGAATTTTAAAAGTGTTTAAAAGATTATAAAGGAAAAAAGTTAGGCGAAATGAATTAAAGAAAATTGAATCTTTCTCCTTTTTGAAAAAAAAAATCTTTATAAATAAAATAAACTTTGTCATTTCCCAAGCCACATTGCAATCATTTTCTAGTTAATTGATGCCAAAGCTTTTATGCTCGATATTTATTTTTCTATCAACACTTTCAGTTTAAAATGTTGCAACAATTTATCGTTATGTCATTTGAAATATCAAAATTATTTTCTCATTTGGGTATTTGATTTTTTTCTTCTCCCTTTACGTATGTAAAAAATGTTAAACTGCTTGTGGAAATTTATTTTCATAATTTTTAATTACAAATGAGTTTAAATGAAATTTCCATTGAATAAATCGTAATTAACATATTGCTTCAATTTTCTTGATGAAATTCCCCTCCTTGTGCCTCAACTCTACACCTGACTCATATATCAAGAAATCTGACAATATTCATATATCTTGACAAAATTTCATCCCAAAAAAGATACGATAGAGAGGAAAACTTTTTCCGACACAAAATAATTGCGGAAGCAAATAATTGACGAACATTTTAAATGGCACGCAGAACAATCAGTAATCGTGACGTGTATTTTGCTTTTAAACAACAGCAACAAAAAAAAAGAATCTCGCATTTGACGCATGACTGACTTCTTTTACAGATTCAAATGACATTTATTGCTGCAAATTCGTGTACTTAATGGATGCTTAATGTGCAATCATTTTAAATTGCTTCCTTCACGTTTGATTCCATTTTTTTGTTACTCTTGTATGTCTTTTCAGATAAAATGAATGAATGAATACATTAATGTCACTTGAGTGATGTAAATGGGCTATTATATTGCGATTTTCGCAATGAAATTTTTTTGTAGAATCTGATGGCCTGGATATTAAATTTAGGTTTTCTTTTGATGAAGTTTTTTCCTTCAAAAAAGCAATTATTTTTGCATTTATTTAAAAACTTTATTTTAAAGTGAAAACCGCATTAAAATGACATTTTTCTTCTTATTTGCACTTTAATTTATTTAAAAGCATTTCACTTTCAGATAAATTAAGTCTCAAAGAGATGGAAGATTAAAAGCACAAACGCTTAAACAAAAAAAAAATATATATACAGCAACAAAAGGAATTTTTGCATTGAAAAAAGGAAGTGAAATAAAAAATTTATCATCATGAAAATGCTGAATTTTCCATTTTTATTCCCATTAGAAATTAAACTATCACAAAGCCTGCATAATCTAGATAGCAATACAAAAAAAGGAAAAAAAAGCAATTTAAACTTTACAGGTAGAAAGTGAATGTGAGAGAAAGCAGAGAAGCAATTCCGACAATAAGCAAAATTAATTAAAAGTCATTAAAGGCCTAAACCTAATTAAAATGATCCTGTCGAGCCTCAAATCCAATTTATTTCATGTTCAGCATGCTCAGTGACTTTATGGCAATGCCATTGAATATAAATTAGTCTTTAATGCCATGCTCAGCATCTTGAAGATGGAAGCTCTTTATGGATTGTTACAGGTTTTACTTTTCTTATTTAAACGCTTCAACTAAGACTCCCTTGTTGTCGTTTTGTGTCCATTTTCGTTACTTTCACCTAAAATTAAATTAAAGAATTAAAATATGATAAATTTTTGATTTCGCTAATGTCCTTTAGTCTCATTCATGTTTGATTGAAATCCTCAAAATTTTGAACAAATTCATCTTCATAGAATCTTTTAACATATCTAAAACTTTGAATACTTTATTCCAAAAAATTCTCCTTCACATTCCATCCAAAAGCCCACAAAAAATAAAAATGCTTTTTACTACCGTCGAATTTTCCTCATTTTGTTTATTCTAGTTAAGCACTCCAATCATCATTATCATCATCTGTATTAGATTCAATCATTTTGTTGTTCCAACTGCGTAATTCATCCAATTATATTTAACGTCTATTTTTTTTCGTTCTGTTTCGATTCGTTTGACCTGTTTGTACGAAAATGTAAGGTTAAAGTATTCGGATTGTATAGTTAGTGTCATTTGCTTACAGTTTGACTCTAATGAACCCAAATTTTGTAATAAATATTTTTCATGAAATTTCTTGATGTCTATTCTGATCCTTAAATGCATGAAACAAGAATAAGTTGATTTACATGATCCGTAATGTCAAAATATAACCCCAGAGAATATTCTCATTTTTTGAAAATGCGTGTCTTCAACATTTGTCTATGAGTTTGAAGCTTAACCTTACTTCCATCAATTTTCAATAGTAAAAAACCAAGAAACACACAGAAATAAAAGGAAGGAATCAGATGAGAAAGTAAAATAATGTTTTTTTGTCCAGTCATCATTTCTCGTATTCTATACATACCATACTATTGTTGTGGTTGGATATTTTTTACTTACCTATCTACATCGGATTTGTAAGAAGGCAAGAAAGTAAGAAATGAAATTTTTTGATGATTTTACTCAATTTTTACATTTGATCGAATTGTGATTACTGATTATTATTGTTATTATTGACGATAATAATGCTGATGCAGGCTGATATTGTGGGAAAAAGGAACAATGAAGAAGTGAATTTTATTATTTAATTTGAAAAGTTTTGGAGGAAGATTTTTGAGACGAATTGAAAAAACTAAAGGTTTTTGATAAAATTACTTTCTCAACAGATGCTTCTTGGCCAGAAAACGGAACTTAAATCCGTTCACGTCCCATAAATTCAACAAAATCCTTAATTCTTCATCCAATCTATGTCATTGATACAAAAAGGATGATATGCTAATTCATCAACATTAGTAATGAGGAATGCGATAAAAATTGTATATAATTCGCAAATGACTTGATTTATCACATGTCACTGTCTTATTTTCATTCCTCTTTTTGCTTTGTGATCTAATTTTATTCTAACGTGGTAAAAAGAATTTAAATTTCTTTTTATAAAATATTCAAGATGATCAATCAAAATTAAGCTTTTGAAAATTGACTTTTTTTGATTGTGTATGTGACTATGGACTGAGGAAGTATGATTAATTTTTAGTAGATTTGAGTTTAAAGCGCATGGATTAAGAAATTCTAGCTGGCGTTAACTTGTAATATGTGGATTATTATAGTCACATAAATAATACAACTAAAAATAAATCTCATTAAAAATCAAGTCAGTCAAAGACACATTTTCAAGCTCAATTACTTCTGAAACCAGAAATTTATTTCTGAAAAAAAAAAACAGGAAGAAGCTTAAAAAGGGAGAGTAAGCAAAAAAAATGAAAATTATCTCCAACAATACAACATTCGTTATGCAAATTTATAATTTTATCAAGTTTTTTTCCTTGCTTCTCGATTTTTTTTATTTTATGCTGAAATATCAATCATCGGAATTGAAAGCAGAGAAATTTGCTCCAATGGAGCGCTTCTGGGAGTCAAATTTCAGCTCATGCTCTATCACCTCATCAATAACAATTTTTTTCATGCTACTTCTTCCACTTTTTTCAACTGTGTTCATCCAACTGTAGCTTTTGCTTTATGCTTTATGTCTTCCTATCCACTTTATGCTCTTAAAATATTGAAACAACTTTAGAAGTGCCATGCCATCATATCATCGTTCACAAAGGAATTGTCAGTTGAGTATTTTTATGGACTCGATTTTATGTGACTGGCTGGAAACAAAACTGGTATTTGTTGTGACCAAATTGACTGAATGTCCATTAGATGTTATGTTATGGAAACGGTTGAAGATTTTTTTGGTTCATTTCAAAATATAAATATGAAAAATTTAAAAAATATACAAAGCCTGTCCTCCAAAATTTTCAATATAATTCCTCCAAACTTATTTTTCTTATTGAAAAACATGTATACAAAATGATGTATCGACCGTGTCCTATCATCGATCTTTGACTTTATTTAGCTTCCCTCGCTTCAATCTATCTTGATAGTGAGGATAATAACACAGCTTTTGTAGTACTTGATAATGAAATAGTAGCATAATAGATATCACTATGGTAATTGTTATTAGAAGAAGCTGTTCTGGTTTTATAAGTATCTTTTTAATCTTGAATCAAGATTGTAAGGAAAAAGGAATATGCAGCAGTTTTAGCTCTTAAAAAAGATGCTTATAACGATGTATGGTTCGTAGTGTCTAGTATTAAAACATTTCTAAAATATCAAGCTGAAAAATCTCAAAACATTCATTCATTTGATATACCACACAAAAGCTAACTCTCTAACTATTCAATTTAAAAAAAATCTCATCATTTCAGCTTCACAAAGCTGACAAGCCAAAAATTTTCTAAATTGGTCAAATTAGGAATTTGGTGAGAAAAAAAAACCAAATCATTTTCACTTCATTAACTAATTTATTTTGCTAAGCTAAATGCAAATTTTCTATCATTAGAGCTTATTTTACTAATAAACTAATTTTCGTTACGGTGGAAGAGTTTTTGTTCATTCAATTGTCTCCCTTTCGGCATTATTTCATAATTTTATAAAATACATGATAAAAGTTTATTCTCTTCAGTTTTGGGAGGGTCGTTTATTAAATGTGTAGCTTTAGTTGTCGATAATAATTTTGTACGGGTTGATTTTTCGATTAAAAGTTTGTGTTCAATATAGATTCATATTTAGTGGGAGAACAAGGTAAGATTTAATTTTAATCCAAATTTGTCCTTATAAAATACTTCAAAACATCATAGTTTAATAATACAAATAAATTTCTTTAAAAAACCAAATTTTGTTTTCAATCATATAAGTTTACCAACAGCCTTAACATTCGATTGACTTATGTCTGTCATTTTTCTTCAACAAAGAAAAAAATCGAAAGAATTTTCATTAGATTGAAATGTAATGAGCTTCAAAAATCTGATAAACTCATAAAATAACCAAAAATGAAAAGAAATTCTGGCATGAGAAAACCGCACTGACATTCCAGACAAAAATAAAATTGGTATGAGAACTAAAAGAATTTTTCAAATAATTCATTGTACATAATAAAGCATAACGTAGTCTCGTCGAATGAGGGAAAATAAAATATCACCCTCAATTTCATGTTGTGCATTCTGTTCATTATTAATAAAGCAATCAAAATCGTGTTATTTGAATATTATGAATTTTCACCATTGTTCCCAGCCATACACATGCATCCACATACCCAAAATATTCAGTCTGAAAAGATTTTTGTTGTTATGCCAAAGTGCACATTGTATGTACATTATACAATAGCTCAATCTCATTCTAAATATCGGATTAAATAGCACCATAAATCCACAATCTGTTTCGAGAGTTGACATAAAATTTTCTCCTTACTCTTCTCGGTGATGCTGCTGCTCGGTGTGTTTGTGTACGATCTCTATTTTTATGTGACATGTATGGGGAGCATTTTTTCTCTTCAATGTTCATGCATTCATGAGAATTTTGAATGAGAATTGTTTATTTTTGATAATATGAATGAATATATACGAATGGGATGTATATTATAATCGTGATGTGCAGGGAGTGTAAAGTTATGAAGTTTTCCTTTATGGCTTATTGATTCTTTAAGAATGTTATTAAGGTAGTTAAATATTTGAACAAAATATGGAGTTAACTTGGAGTCCATGTGGATATGAAGTTATTAAAATAGATTGAAGATTTTTATATCATGAAAATTGATATTTAAACTCCAAAGTATCCATCCCCAAAAGATAAAAATGTTGAATATTTTCATTCAATTTCACAGCAAAATTTAATATATTTATCGTTGCATTCAAGCATGATTATGTTAGTGCCAAATATGATGCTTGTTTTTCATTCATTTTTCAGTCGTACATTGCAATAAAGTTTTTACCCCAAAAATATAGCATAGTTGGAATATAAATTTGTTATAACATCACATTTAATCACCGACATAAGATTAAATAATAACATTATGATTTAGGAATAAAGATATTTTTTGCTTTCATTCTCGGAATCAAAAATGAATAATTGATGATTAATCTAAGATATGGTAAAAAGAATCCTTTAATGGTGAGAGGCATGACATGTGGTGACTATTTATTTTTTCTTTATTTTACATGACATCAGATTGATTTTTATTTTCCTTGTCTTATAAATCTACAAATTTATTTCAAACAGAAGAAATGCATTAGGAAATCAATGCACTTTGGGGCTATTTAAAAGCTCCATTTTAGTTTGATTTTATTTATGTAGCAAAATTAACTTCAGGAAATGTAACAGATGGGTAAATGGTTGACTGGCCTATAATTGTGACATCATGATAATCTTAAATAGTTGACGTAATAATCAAATGCCCCCTTAAAATGTTCACATGACGAAAAATTCAAGAATCTAAAATTGTCTTATCCAACATGATTTCATGAATAAAATCAACTTGATTCAGATTTACGAATCAAATACAGAAAAGAGCACAAGCAGAAAAAGAAAAGTTTTGAATTTTTGACGAGATGTCTCCTTGTAGAAATTATAAAAATCTATGAATGTTGTGCATATGTTTAAAAATTTATTTGAGTTTCTGGCATGAAAAATTGTACTTTTTGATATTAAAATGAATGTTCTGAATCAAGGAATGAAACAAGTTGATATGTTTTGCTGAATTTTGTTTGCAGCAAATAATGCGCATTTTTATAGATTTCCACATAGTATGTAAAATTGCATTTCGTAAGCTTGTAAAAAAAACTTGCTAAATTATTTTTCAGGTGTATTCAGATTTCTAAAATACCAAGCTTCAAAGCTAAATACAACGAAAAGTTATGAAAGTTTCTGTCATGTATGCACTCACAACATTCTAATAACTTTTAACTAGTCCTCAAAGAAGATCACAAATTAAGTTCCTTAAATAAATAAAATTCAAATCATGATTTTTCACAGCAGAGATATGTGATATATTCATGCATTCAATGTTCGTTCTTTGAGCTTCCTCAACTCTTTCCTTCATTCTCTTTTTCTGTGAGAATTCTTGGCTTGAGTTGAGTATCTTTGTGTATAGGTACATATGATTTATATTTATTGCAAATTGATTGCACTCGAGGGAAATGTTTATATCTAATTTATTGGAAGATTATTGGAATAATAAGAAATCAGCTGAGGAATGAGTTGCATATAAAGTGGGTGGAGTTGAAAATGAAATTTATTGATGATATAAGAAATAATGCAAAGAAAAAATCATAGTATAAGCAAGCAGTGCTTGAATGGTAAAGGAGCTAGAATTAAAGCGCATTTAGTGTATCTTATACTTGAAATATTTTATGAAAAATAAAATTCAAAGACTTCAAGAAAATTGTTTCAAGAATTAAAAATAGCATGTAGGTTAAGTATGAATATGGCTGCAATCCGACAATCCACACACATTAAATCATATTTTATTCACAAACCTGAAAAGAAATAAATTGAAAAGAAGAAGAAAAAATTGTGTGTTTTCAAACAGAAAAGATTTGTGAATTTATTCAAAGCCTTTTTTTCAGATTCTATTTTTTTTTCGATTTCATATTTTTTTGGGTTCTGCAGAGTGAGAATTGAATTGGCATATATACTGAAGGAAAAAAAAAGAATAAGTAGAAAGAGGAATTTTTAGGCCAGTCGGTTAGCAATAAAATCTAATTTTTCAATAAATTATACAATAAATCTCAATTTTTCTTTCTCAAGGTGATGAAACCTTTTTGCTGATGCTGTGTGTATAATTTGTATTTATTTTATTGGATAAATATCTGAAAGGAGAAAAAAGGCTTATGCAAATGGGATTTGAGGATTCTGCATGTTATACAAGCGTTTTAGAAAAATTAAAAAGAGGAAATGTAGAACAAAATGGCAATTTGAATTATTTTGACCTAGATTTTTGTGGCACATTTTTTCGGTAATTTTTTCATATTCATTGAGATTTATGAGCTTAATTGGTTAAAAAAATTATTTAAAGGTGTTTTTACAAAAATAAATTAAAAAATAGTCCATACTAAAATGAAACATTAAAATTGATTAAAATTAACACTAAAGATCTTTATTACAAAATGTGAGTAAATTTTCTATTATTTATATAAAACTCAATATTTGTATAAATATAAAGTCTACACAGCCCCCTTCCTTTTAAAAATATTAGGTATAAACATCAGTAAAATCCCACAAAACACCAATAAAATTCCACTAATCCCAAACGTCCAATTGCATGATTTCTCCAACAATATACTCGCAACATTTCCGCCAGCTAATCCACCTACCCTACCAAACAACATTGTTGTCGATATAGCCATTGATCGTAGATTTGTTGGAAAGAGATCGTATGTGACTGTATTGAGTAAATTACTATTAACCCCACTAACGAGTAGCCATAAATATAAATATGTTGCAACAGTTGCATTTTTTATGAAGGCAATTAAAATTCCACACAATCCAGTTGTCAGGAAGATGAATGTGAGAATTGGAAATCGTCCAATGTAATTTACGGTAAAGCTGATGACGAGAAAGCCCACCAAAAAGCATGACTGAAGGATTGAAACATAAACGTATGCTGAAATGTCCAGCTCATCCACACAAGTCTCAATAAAATTTGACGATAAATTGGCTTTATGGGCAATGACTTTATCTACAACATCGCAGAGCTGTAAACTACTTGATGACTCGGAAAATTGTGAGACTTCATTTAAAATGTCGGGAAAGAAGAGAAGCAATCCATGACAGACATAAAAAGTTCCAAATTGAATGGCTGAAAGAAGCCAAAATGACCTTGGATAATTTTTAAGCATCTGTAAAGTGTTATGAAGCATCATGCGAAGTACTCCTTTTGGATTTGACGATGCTTGAATGAGCTCATCCTCGAGTTGAATTTCTGTTACTTTAAAGTCTGATTTTCTTGTGTTGATGAAGTAAATATGTTCGAGAATTTTTACACATTTTTGAGTTTGACCCTGAAATTTAAACCATAAATATTTGAGGTTTCGGAATTCATAATGAGTATTGTCTTACCTTAGAGTAGCAAAATTTTGGACTCTCAGGCAAAAATATAAATGCAAGCCCACAAATTAAACTTGGAATTCCACATATTAATACAAACAACCTCCATGGTTTATAAACGAAATTCAACGCTCCTAGAGCAAGCTTCCAATTCTGATTTATGACAAGAAATGCAACCATTGGAAATGCTGCTGAAACTGCACCAAAAATCAAAGAAGCAATCATTATTGACTTTGAACGATTTCTGGTTGGAAGGAATTCTCCAAGATATGCAAAAACTACAGCACCTGCACTAGACATGCTAAAAATAAAAACACAAAGGGATTAAGTTAGATATTCAATATCAATGTAGCCAACTTACCAAATTCCATTGAAGAATCTAAAAAATGACAGCATCACATAATGTGTAGAAAAACTTGAAGCTACTGCCGTCAGAAATCCAACCATTGGAGTTATGGTCAAAATCCTTCTTCGTCCAAATAAATCCGACAAAAGTCCCCACCAATACGCTGTCATTACCATACCAGCAAACCAACTACCCGAAACAATTCCATACTGTGATTTTGATGTTATATGTAAATCACATTCGGCGACAGGCAGCGAGAAATTTACTGACAAAATCTCGCAAAATATTGCTGACATGAGTAAACCGCATATGAAAATGAGGAAGTATTGGAAAATGCCAAAAGCTAAAAATATTGAGAGAATTTACTAGAATTTGTAGGATGCTTACGCATATTTTATTATGGAAATTTTGTAAAGTTTTTGCCACAAAATTATTCAATTGGAAAATTATTTTAGGTTGAAAATTAAATCAAGACTTAAAGTATATTTTACGTAAATTAAGCAATACTTGTTTAATTTGAGAAATACAGTAATAATTTGATATAAAGTTTGAATTCCTGAAATTGTATACTTTCTGTTGTTTATTAAAAATTCATTACAATAAGGTTTGATTGAAAGTTAAAGGCGACTGTGATGGGTGACTATGGTATTTATATTCTATTCAAAAGTAATTAATACTAAATACAAATTTATTTTAATCAGCCAGTCAAATTTCAAACTTGTATTAATTAATGACTCAAAAAAAGTCACTGAATTACTCACTAGCAATTTCCAAAGCATCATCAAATTTAAATTTTCCCTTAACTCCCTTTACATCCATTAGATTCAATTACTTAATTCAGACTAATTAATTCATCAGTATCGCATTTTGCATTATCATGATAGCATTTATCAAGATGTCCATTGAACTGATAAGAACATTTTTGATGAGATTTGAAAAGCAGATAAGAGTAAGATACTTACGTCTATTTACATTAATTTAATATATGTGTATACACAGCACAGTCTGTAGATTCAATGAAAGCAAATATGTGCGACAACAGAAATGAGATGAAGGAAGCGATTAGAAGTCAACTTGTAGATTATTAATTAAATGCCTGAAAGGTTCACCGCAACCAAATATGCGGGATTTTCTCGTCTTAGGAATAGAAATTAATTTTATGGAAATATGTAAGTCATTATGTGATGTAAATTTAGGCATAATCAACAACATTAACCATTAAATCTTGTCTTAAAAGACTTGGAAAATAAGTTTTAGGCATTGTGGAAGATTATTATAATGAGATTGTTTGAATGTTGAAATCGAAGATGGTTTTGCTAGAGGTTTAGAGTTTTATTATAACTAGCGAATAAGAAGTAAGCATACAGTTTAACAGAAACAAAGCAAATTCAAGTAAAAAAGTTATTTCTTTATTTTCTCTTGCAAGTCAAAAAATTATTGACAAATTCAATTATTAAATGAGTATTATTGAAGATTTTGATGATTAATCATTTATGGTCCTTTTGGGATATGGTCACCTTGTGGTTGGAAACCGTTCTGTAATGCAAAATTTATTAACATCAAACTTCATTCACAATTGCAATTTACATTTTAACTTACCTCATCAGCAACCCAGTTAACAGTAATTGGTGTACCATCTGGAGCTGTGTATGAGAAGCTCCCAGTTAAAGCTTCTGTCTTGACTTTTTGGCCATTTCCAGTAGAGTCATCAACCTCCTTTAATTGACCACTAGCTTGTTGTTTGATTCCATTGCTGGTCTCAAATGCATAGTTAACATTTCCAGCACCATCATCAGCAAATACAGTTGAAACTAATGTTGCATCTTTATCTTGAGTTTGGGGATGTGCAAGTGTGACTGCGATGAGGAATGAAACTGCAACAACCAATTTGAACATTTTAATTGATTTTTGTTTGTTTTAAAAACTGTCGAGTGAATTGCTCTGAGAGATGAATGCAAACTGATAATATTTTCGAATATTACGTCCATTTTTATACTCAAAACTCTACTGTTGACTCAAGTAATTCACACATTTTTCTGATTTGACCAAAAATAAAAAATTTAAAACTTTTTTGAACTGATAATCTTACAAATCAAGGAGTTCAATGTCAAAAATCAAAAATTTCATTAACATTATCTTGAAACATTGACAAATTTGTGAATTTCAGTGTGTATAGTCAAACTGTAAATATCAAAAAAGTGTGAACACGATGTCTTCATTGAGATGTGATAATTGAAAGTGCGCATATTTATTGATTAGTAGAAAAAAACTCTTTTAACAGTTTATGTATTTTTTTCTGAACTATATCTGTCTTTTTATGTGTGGTCTATGATGTAAATTGGAAGACAATTGATAATTTATGTCAAGGTTTTTAAATGCATTTAAAAGAAGAATTTAATTTGACTATAAATTGTTATGAACCTTGAATTATGATCAATTCTAAATCATTAAAGCTTAATTACAACAAAACATTAATTAAGGAATTTGATAATAATCCATGCGAATCAATATGTCATGCATTAGATTAATTATGTCAAATCAAACAGTCAACAACATTTTCCATAATTATAGATATTAAATTAGCTGCAAGGAATACAATTAGTTTATCTCATTATCATTTTCAGACTGATAGCTTCCAGTCATCAAAACAACATGTAAATCAATGTAACGCCATGACAGCTTTTACATGACAACGAGTTATTCATTTAGTTTGCATCTAATTTTAATTAAAAATACGACTGAACGTTAAAATTGAAAATATTTATAGCCATAAACAAAATGTACCCATATAACCAAAGTATTCCATATGTATTACATTGACCTTCCTTAGGAACATGAATGGAATACATTAGGTCGATTTTGGTTACTAGGGTATTAAAATTCACACACAAACAAGTAAATAAAATTTATTCACTTCCATTAGCGTATGCAAATCCAATGCAGTGTAAAAATTAATTCATAATTTATTTCTGCTCAGCATACCAACAGTGAAATAATAATTTAATATTATGATAGCCGCAGGTAGCTGGTGCAGGAGCTCTGAGAAAAAGAGAAATATTAAATTGTAAAGTGTAAAAATGATTAAGGATGGACAATAAATTCACTCAACTTTAAATCAGTTCTTGAATGTGAGATTTTATTGCATGTTTCTTCTTGGATTATTGATGCTTTTTGCATGTAATTCGTAATATTTATTGCTTTTTTGAAGCATTGCACTTGCTCGATCATGTGAATATTGCTTTGAGCAGTTATTGCTTCCTTTATGAGAATGTTCAATCAATTTCTTATTACATTGATTTTTTTCAGTTCTTTGTGCATTTTATTGTCATTACAATATCTAATTTCCTAGAATATGAGCAAAGAAATTCACAGATTTAATTTAAAATATAGTCGAATGATTAAGCTAAAAAAAATTTCCACGGCCTAATTCTCTTAAAACGTTAAACCTTTAAAGTCTACAAAATTAAAACGCAAAATCCTTCTTCAAACAGAAACAGTAGAAGGAAAAATTCAATTTCCTTTCTCAAAAGAGACTCCATTTCAAAATATAATTAAAGTCATGATTTATGAATCCTCAGCCATCGCTTTCATTCATTTCAACAACAACATTCGCAAATATTCATTCACGTTGTTTTATTGACGATATTTTGGAGCTCACAAAGACGTACAAGAAGAGGAAATAAAAGGCAAAAAAAAGAAATTCCACTGCTAACGATGTAATACCTTATGTTTGCTTTAATTAATTCGAATAATAATTCTTAGTTCTTTCTCATGTTGATTTCTTTCTGTGTTACCGAAAAAAAACTGCCTCGTCGAGGACGGGCTAAAAAACTTTTCTATCACGATCTTGTTACTTATTATGTTAATGAAGTTATTAACATGATTTTTATTTAGATTTAAAAGCTTTCTTTTTTTTGTGTGTACGCGACTCAAACCACCCTCATTTTAGTCCATGAAAAAGGTACCAATACCGTAATGTACAACCTCTGTGGCCAACATAGCAGAAAATATTGAAATGAAAGAACAAGGAACTTTCTTTGAAAATAAAGCAGCCCCGGGAGTTGTTTGCGTGCGAGAGACTATTTAGAATTAGTGAAAATGAATAGGAATGTAAATAGGAAAAGTTAAATGTCATGTCATTAATGTAAACAAGCACGGCTACGAAGCTTCGACATTTATGTCACATCGAATGTTTCTATACTGTGTGTGGTTGGGCTATTAAATGAGATTAGGTAATATTTTTTCGCTACTAATAGCTGAAAAGTGAGATAATTATTGATAATTTTCTTTCCGTACGTTTGTGGACTTTGCTATTGTTTCAATGACACTATCATGCTTAGTTTTTGTCTGACTGATTAACTGTTTCTTCGATAATTTATATGCTATTATGGATATGTGTTTCGTGTTCTGATTAACTGATTGATTTTTCTTGTTCGAATTGGATTCTTTCTTTTAAGGTTTTAGTTGACGTAAGCATTAGGCTCGTGCTAAAAATATCGAGAATTGTAATAAGCAATGCTGAATTAGTAAGCAGCAAGAAGCTTATGAATTCTCTGAATAAATATCGCAAAATACGAGATGCTTGATAAGTTTCAATAAATATTCAGTTTAGCATAGATAAGCTGTTTTAGAATTAGTTTTTTTTTTATTATCAACTCCAAAAGTCTGAATCCTAATGAAAACGTCCAAATTTAACTCCATCCTCCATTATTGAGCTATTTTAGTCCTAATTGTTTAAAATACGAATTTTTCATTTCAAGCTAAAACAAAAATGTTTCTGACAAGCTTTCCGTTTGTACTTGATAATGTTATCAGCCTTACGTTGATGTTTAATGCAAAGAATTAAGCTACTTAATTCTACTAAATGTTTCATTTGAATTTGAATGTTATCTCAGTAATTAATTCTACTAATTTGCGACAGACACTAAGTGGTTAGTGGCCTAGATATTAGAGTGAAACAGGAAATGACTGAAAACGTGTAACAAGGACAGATTATTGGTAAAAATAAATGTCAACAATTTCCTGATTTATATAAGAAATAAGTGTAAGGAAATTTTGAGGTGAAATTCAACATTTTTTTAAGAACTTATTAAAAAATTTCCCTGCTTACCATTAATGAAAAAAATATGCGAGCACATTTAGCAAATTTCCCAAAGGAAAATTATTTAAGACTGAAACTTATTGCGAGAAAATTCCATCTCCGGAAATTGAATGAAATTAAAGCATTCGTTTAGTTGACTTTAACATGACCTAACCGCTGTTAATCTATAAATTTATGCAATCTAGATTCCACACATTCGAACGATCGCTTTCACACAAATAGTCGGTCAGTGAAACTTTGAGAGAATTTTTATGATAACATAAATTTTGTAATTTCCGTTTAGTTCAACATGTGATTAAATGTACGCATAAAAGCATGTCCTTAACTTAAATTTATGCTCAATTGTCAACATAAAAATTACGTTAACAGCAAAACTTAGGCGAAAATGGAGGCAAAAGGCAAGGAAGAAGACAAGAAAAATTTGAGACAATCTTTTCTCATTTCATTGTGAGTCTCCTCCGCCTCATCATCATCTCCTCATATCCATTAACTGTCACATTATACTTACTAGTAAAAATATTTTTTCCTCGCTTTCTTCAGTTTTTTCTGAGTTTTTTGTAGCTGATTTGATTTTTTAAACTTAACGTTTGAGGAATTTTGGTGGTTCCAACTTTAGACATAGTAGTTGCTCATTAAATGCATTTTAATCAATTATGTACGAAATTTCAAGAATTAAATAGAAGTTTTAGACGTTTACTAATTACTAGTCGCAGATGTATACATGCAAGTGCGCTTTCAACCCCCAAAAATCTTCCAACTTTCAGAAAGAATCCTACAAAAAAATTCAAATTAATTGAGAAGAAAAGAGCAAAAAAATTTCATCAATGCAAACTAAATAATTAAACGAAAAGAAGATAGAAAATGGAATTGCTTGATGGAGATGAAAAAACAGATGTTTCTGTGCTGCAAATTATCGAAATAAGAAAAAGAGAAAAATTCCAACATTTTCATTAATTCACGCTTCATTTGTGAGTTTTATAAAAAAAAAACTTTTTTACGCTTCAATTTTAATTCACACTTCATTTTATTTCATAACATTTATCGGAAAAATAAATTTTTTAATTCTCCATCCGCAAAACCATTTCATTACCTCCATCCCTATTCATCTTTTATTATTTTTCCTACAGATTTTAATATTTCATTTCTATTGACGTTGATGGAGATCTGCTATTTATCAGGAAATTAAAATTGTGATTAAAGTAAATTGCAGTTGGTATCATAATGGATTTTATTTATTCTTGAAATAAGAAGAATGGTGTTGGCAGTACTTGTCATTGTAATGTAGGATGAATGAAGAGTGGAGACAAAAAGTGTTTCAAGTTTGGAAAAATGACAAGTGTTTTATTCTCATTGAGATTTGGAAGCATTGAAAGACTTACAAATTTGGTCCTGACATTTTCAAACCTAATAGATTCAATGTAAAATTCTAATTAAACATTGAAATCTGATGCTAGTACTCCTGAATCTTAAAAACCACAAAATTAGTCATTCACACAACTTTTAATACAATGCTTTAAAGTATAATTAGTTCCTCAGGTCTTTTATTTCCTTCAAGTAGTATTATAACAACCACTCTGAATTCCGTTCTTTAACTCAATAAAATCCACGCTAACCACTCAACTTGTAATTACATTTTTAAAATGGAAATAAAGAAGAGGAGAAAATTTAATTTCCTTTATAGTGTTTAATTTCTTTTCTTTTATTTACTTGTGCAGCTCTTAATTACAACTTACTCCTTAAATGAATTACACAAGTTTCAGTCATAATTACAGTCATTTTGTCGAGTTGATAATTAAAAAATTTAATTGAAGTCGTAAATTATCAATCAATTAAATTGTAATTCAATATCAAGTTTTATTGTGGAGATCGGAGAGGAAATGATCAAAGAATGGATTATAATTATTTTTATTTATTTGCAAATTCATTTAATACTTGATTGCAAAAACAATTGGATATGTAAATTTATGAAAAATGTTATGAGTTATAAGAGTAGATTGCCTAGTATAAAACCATTGTAGATTATTATTCTCATTCAGCAATGAAGCATAAAAAATTTATTATGAAATGTTTGTCAGTTTTCTTGTGAATTGTAAGAGTTCTAAAAAGTTTTGTTGATGTAATTCAGAATAAGATTTCAGTTATTGAATTCACACAGAAACTTTTCTTATAAATCAAAAGCTCCAACCGATTTGATGTAAACACAAAAGTTTGACATTCAGCAATCAAATTATAATAAATATGAAAATTCGACAGAATTATTCCAATGACAATCAGAAGTGATAACATAAAATTACATGAGCTTAGTCTAATCTTTCTTAAACCTTTTTCTATAAGATTATATCCTCCCATTGCATCCTTATTTGAGTTAAGTGTGAGAAAAAGGAACATTTATTTTGACAGACATTGACATTAATGCTTAAAACGAAGACAAATTAATTTGCTATAATGAATTCACTCAATGTCATTTGGGATGTTTAAAGGACGTAAATACAACAAAATGTGACAAACAGACACGAGTAGGAATTGAAATGCAATATTGTTGTGACAATTTGTTTCACTCAAGAAACAATTCTATGACAAAAGTGTGAAACTATCGATTAACGTATAAAAATTCGTCTCGGTCTAAATTCGTCCCATAAAATTATTACAAAGCCATAAATACAACAATCGAAATATCAACATCCCAAACAATTTATAAACAATTTCATGGTGTAAAAATAAATTAAATTGTGACATTTTCTTGTCTTCAACACATCACACATGTGCCTGTCTCTCTCGTACGAAAAAAAAACAACAGCAAGCAAGATCCATGAATGATGTAGGACGACGATGACAATGACAATGAGGAGAAAAGATGTCAAAATGGTTTTTCTTATTTCCTTTTTTAAGTTGTTTTACTTGAGACAAATGTAGACAGACACATAGACACAAATGGAAAGACATTTAGCAAAATCATCACCAACAATTGCTAGTACCATGAGAAGAGGCGAGATTTCCTGTGAAATTGAAAAAAAAAATACTGAACGAAATGTGATGGAAAAGAAAATTCCCTAAAGTGCTCTTCAATCCACACAGCAGTAAGAAGACACAATGGAGCGAACAACGAGGATGACGATGAGAAAGATGATGATGAGTGAGCTGAATATGTATATGTATGCCAGAATCACGTTTGATGACACAACCTTGAAATTTGATAAGTCACGGTTCTCGAAATCAATAAAGTGAATGGAAAAATTCCACTTTTTCATGCTTCAAATATTTTTTTTTCTCATGCTGTGTTAAGCTGCTTTTTCTGTGTACTCATTATGCGGTGATTCTCTTTCATCACCCTGTTCATCTATAGATTGTGACTTAATCAATTTAATAAAGCATATCGGATTGATCATATGATGAGGCGTGATTTGGTTTTAGTTTATTTTGTAGGTATTTTAGAAAGTGAGTCTGAGTACCTTTATTTTTAATTGGCAGGTTTATAGACATAAAATAAATGCATGAATTATTTGAAATATTTAAAAATGCGCTCAAAAAGTCAAACCTCAAATACATCACTAAACCTTATTACACAACATCATCTTCATCATTCGACTGAATATCAATAGAAACATTAGTTAGGGTGAGGAATTGCGTGTGACGTATTCGAGTAATTGCTATTGAAATAAGTTCATAAATTATTTCGGCAGATTATTACATGAAGTGAAATATGACATAAGCAAAACATCAAAAAATGAATACTTTGTGGCATTTTGAGGTTCTTTGATTTGTCATGCAAAATGTTCTTTTGATGGGCTGTTCAGAAATGGTGTGACTGTAAATGAAATTGGCTAATATAGATGAATAAGATGTAAAATGAAATATTTGACAATTTTGAAGAACGACCAAAAATAAATTTTTTTGTGATTTTATTCAAGCCTTAATGAAGCAATTTTCAAGGTTTCGGAAATAATTACGACTGGATTCTTAAAAATAAAATTTATTACACGAGAGGCTTCATTATTTCTGGATTTTGTACTTTCTGGTAATGCCCTTGCTCATTAGTGCTCCACATTAATGTTTACTGCGCTGCAAAATTTTAATGATGGCTTTACAATCTCCAAGTATTCACAAGCATGTTGCTTTGAATTTAGAGCACATAATTATTGTAATTATTGTAATTATTTTGCAAAATCAACAATCCCACCGTTTCATGCAAATTGATATCTTTTTACATTCATGATATCGATAAATGTCAACATATATCTCATAACATCTACAGAAGTTGAAAATCCTACACAAATTGAACATCAATCTATAAAACAGCAAAAAAAATCAACTCAACATGTCAATTTTACATACATGGATGACTTTTACATCCCATTCCTATACCTGTTGTTTCTTTTTGCTGCTATTTGATATTTTTGATATTTTGTTTTGAAACAGAAGTTTATTTGATTTACCTGGAAGAGATTATTGATAATTTCATAATGGATGGTTGATATTGGGATTTGGATCATAAACTTGATAAATTTTTCTAAGAATTTTTGAAAGCCAAATGCTGAATCAAATGCTTTCGATTCATTCGAATAAAAATAAAACTTTCAACATCTAATACAATTGAATTACATCAATAAAATTCAAAATATTCAAAATTTAAAATAGCAACATAAATGGAAATAGTCATCATATTCCAAAATAACAAGAATGTAATTTGGATTATCAGCAAAAATTTTCAAAACTCATTTATATTTACATTTATTTCCCTCATGTCGGATGAAGTTGCAGAAAAAATATTGTCGACACGAAGTTTTTGAATTTCTAAAGGCATATGTGGATTTCAAAATTACTTCCAGCACTCCTCAGTTCAATTATTCTGATGAAAAGTTTTTATTTGACTAGAGACCCGAGCTGTGTATGAATGAAATTTTTGGAGTGTAATTTAGATGTCTTTTGAATTTATTGGATTTTTGTGGTTGAAAAAGTTCATGCCTGGAGCACTTCCTTACTCTATATTTAATCATCCATTTCCTCCAGCCATCTTTCAAAATTAAATCTCATTTAATGCAATCCACGCACCAAACAACCACCAACTTTGCCTCTACATCTCGGTAAAGTCAACATACCACTGTTCTGAAAAGAAAGAGAATTCATGACTCCCAGCAGTTGCCTGCTGATGCTTGTAGTATTTCCTCATACATATTAAACATGTCTTTGTGTAAAGCGATGCTTCTGAAAAGATAAATCCAAAGATTGAAGAAGCATTTCAATTTTCCTATGTTTATGTTTAAATGTCTTTAAATAAAAAAAAAGAAGAAGGGAGGTTTGGAGAAGAAGATGAATGAAAATGATGGGAATGGAACTGTTGAGATGATGCTGAAGGGAAAAGTAAACAAAAGCAGTGTGTACATACAGTAGCAGCAGTTTGTATGTTATGTGTGTGTTTTTATCGCATTTACTTGAAAAGCTGTTTGCATGAGAAATAATTCAACAAATAATATAAATGTATCATGGAATTTATACGAGTTTATACTCATTGTGCCTTTCAGTGTATATCTGTCTATATCTCTTATATGCATGTACATACATATATTCGAAAAATAAACATAACTTTCTGTTGAAATTGTTTTGTTCAAGTAGGAATCAAAATAAACAAAAAAAAATCTTTTTGTTGAATTTTTTACTTCAATTTTTTTTCTCTTGTTGTTGTTTTGTTTTTCTTTCGTTGAAACAAGCAAGGAGGAGTGCGACATCTCAAGTGTAATATGATTGAAGAGGTTTTGGTGAATCCAATCAGAAAATGTTTTTCTTATGTTTGACAAATGTTTTGTTTTGTGTAACTTTTGAACTTTTTAATCGGGATTTTTAGGATCTAATTATTTTTAATGAGAAGCCTTTCAAATATTTTATATTTTATCATGATTTTTTACTGCTTTTTAATTATGTCCAATTTTTGAAAGCATTTTTTTCATCAATCATTCAAATTTTAATGTCATACAAAAATTTTCATCACACCCTCAATCCCACCATAATTCATTGAAACAAACCAAAACAGAGTCAAAATACTGATTTAAACATAATATTGTGTTACATTCACCCGTACCTTTATGTGTTCTGCATTCAAAATAAATTTTGATAAATACCTCAACTTAATTAGACTTGTTCTACATTGCTTTATTTTCATCATCATGTAACATGAATCGACATTAAATTTCATTATCGCTAACTAAACATTACAAAAATAAGTGAAAATACTCAATTAAGTCTGTGTTCTATTGCTAGAAGCGCTTGCATATCATCACAGTTGAATCTGATTAAATTTTAATGAGATATAATTACTTGGAAATTGACATTAAAATTAATAAAAAATTGCCATAGTAATTGACAAAATGTCGTGGCATTTAAATAGACAAAAATGAAATAAAACAGCCCGAAATTCTGACATATATGCTCGACAATAATCGCAACTACATAAAAACCTCATTCATTTATGAATGTAATTTACTTTTCCTCTTTAAACAGAATATTTTTGAGTAGTTAATTAATTAAATCAGAAGCTGAAATTCAAAGCCTTTAATGACGTATACGAATTTTATGAGAGGGAAACGTGCTGAAAAGGAAGAAAATTGCATAATTTATTAAAATAAAACCGGACGGGCTGAGAGCCGTCATGCTACTCATTAAATAAGGAAATTGAAACACTTCATAGCTTTAATTACGAATGCCCTTGAACTGCTGTGTGCTTGTGAACAAGGAAAGGCAAAGTTTGGGATTTTTTTTAAAGAGTGTGGCACTTGGAGTCTAATAAATTTTAATTAAAGTAATGTTTATTGATTATTCTTGCTTTTTTGTTTAGGATTATTTCGTCAGATTGTCAGCAATTCCCTGAATTATTTTTTTTTTCTTTATTGACCGACTTTTTTTCACGTAAATGTGTTCCAGACATGAAAATTCACACCAGCAAGCAAAAGTTCAATTAAAAATTTTTTCAAATATTTACCAAGGGAACTAGCCACGCTCGTCCAACAGCTCACAAGCTGTGTTGGTTGTTCGAGGCAATCAGACTGAAAAAAGTAAATAAGAAGAACTGAAAATTGTGTTTTTTCATGTAATGAGAACGTTCTATTTATGTCTTCCACTATAAAAATAACTAATCATTGCATGTAATAAATTACCTCTACGAAGTGCTTTTGTTTCTCATTTTCTCTTTATTTCGACCATCTACCAGCACTACTGACCATTGAAGCAATTTCTTTTATGCTTTGTTTGTTTTTTTTCTGTTAGCTGGTTTTTTATGGACAGTGAGACTGAGTTGTTTTGATTCTCCCTTTTTGTTGAGTAATGTCGATAAACCTTTTTTTTCAAACAAATTTAAAGTTTTTAAAAAGTATTAAGATTTTTTTTTTCTTTTTTCAAAAATTTTGAACCTATGTCAAATAATGTGAGTTAATAATGTAAACCATTTTAATCCAATTTAAATCCTCTTCGTTTTGTTTTTGTATACCACAAATAAATAAAACTTTGACACTTATTAATATGATGAAATTCGAAATTAATACAAAAAATAAATTTCCAAGAAATTTTGACATATATAAAAGCCATTAATAATTTATATTTCCGATATTAAAAGCATTTTAATGAAATATGTTGCATTGAGTTTTTGGAAAAGTAATTACTTTGATACGATATAATAGTCGGTGTTGTTTCAATATCCATGAAATTAATAAACGTATTAATTAATTCTTGGAAAAATTATATTTGCTTTAATAACTGCAATTTAATATGTTTTATCATATTAAAATTCATTCCAAACTCTATTCAACAATTTTAAAACTATATTAATTCCTCAGACAATTTCCTTCTAATTTCCAGACATCTCTCCAGCCACGAAATTATAATTAAAATTCTTGAATTAAGTTCGTTAATCCAATAATTAAATTTCAATAAAAATAAATAAAGAGGAGCAAAAAGGAAATCCTAATGCTCTAAATCAGCCAATATAAATTATCTCGCATTAAAGCAGGAGGGAAAATAAGACAACAAGAAGATAAGAACAAATTACATCACAGAATTTTTTCATGAAAAGTTTTAAGTTTTGCTTTTGCCGAGCTCGGTTTTATCAGGATGGAAACTAGGAGACTTGAAAAACTAAATTTGAGCACTAACTTTATTAATTAGAATCTTAAAGCAAACGAAATTCAAACCTATTTAAAATTTTCATCACTACTTAACTTTTTTACTCCTCATAAATGCACTAACCAAATCCATTAGCAATCATTCCATTTAACTCTCATAGCTCTTGTTTTTTCTTCCTCCATTTCTTGTTTCATTCTATAATTTGTAATTTGCGGTTAGATCGTAGCAACGATGTAAATGGCTGACGGGAAAGTTTATAAATCTTTCAGTAGTTTTCCATTCAATTCATGTAGTTGTTTAATGTTTTGTTGTTCTACCTCCATCTACCTCAATTTTAGCTATATCGAGAATGAAGCAAGTATAAAAAATCAAAAGTAAAGTTTATTAATTGAATCTCAACTGATGCTGTATATACAGAAATATTAATTACTTAATAACTCATTTTAAGCGATCCAATTACTCGTGTTCAAATCTCACCGTAATAGTCATAATGAGTGATGTGATGCCTGTACTATGTACACATTTGTATGTTTGATTGTACATGTGAGAGCTCGTTCTCACTTTCTGCCGTTTTTATATACATAATCGTGTATATATATATGTAGGCATAAATCTCTAAAGCCCCCTCACTAATTTAATGATGCTTACACATTGTTTATCAGTGAGAGGGAATAAAAATTTAATCAATCAGATAAATAACTCGAAGCATAAGCAAGAATGGAGAACTATAATGTTAATGGTATAAGAGAGTCTAAAGTTAAACTATAGAATGGGAATACGAGGGGATGTTTGTTTTTGAGATTTGCAGCGCATTTATTTCAGAAATAATTTTAAGAAGCTGATAAGTTTGACTAGACTCTAGTCGAAAAAAATGTTGGAAAAAAAGAAATTCACCCAGCAGTTCGATCCGATTGGGAATCGAACCTCACACCTCTCAATTACCGGTCAAGTGCTCAGATCACTAAGCATTCGAGCCACGCCATTGTATTTAACAAGGAAATTTTCTTACATTTTCACTAGCTTTTAGTAAACTCATTCTCCAAGCATCCACTTCTGACTGACCCCTAAATGAAAATTATAATTCCAAAACAATGCAGTTCTCTTAAAAAATAAATTAAAATTTATTTAAAAACAAGCATAATAAAACCGACAAAACGTCCAACCAATAACAAACCACAAGAAAAACGCTAAAAAATTATTATTTTTTGAGGAATGAGTGAAATTGAGTTTCAGATTTACCGCTGGGGAGTAAAACACGACCATAACTTAATTTATGAACAAACAGCAGAGAGTAAAAAACTTTTTTTTATGAACTAACTATGAAAACGATAAAATTATCGCCATGAGCAATGTAATATAAAAGGCAATGGTGAGTGAGAGAAGTGGAAAGAAGAGAAACAGAGGAAAAAAGAACATAAAACGGCGCATTTATTTTGTGTCAGAAATTCCCTTAAGATAACGTGTTAATGTTAAATGAGAAATGAGGGAAAAATAATGCACACAAAAAAATATGAAGAAGTAGAAAAGAGAAGCAGAAGTAGATGAAGATTTTTTTGGCATATCACATGAAACGAGAATTTACAACCTATAAAAGATATCCAGAGATGACAAAGTTGGAATTAATGTGGTTAAACTTGCTTTGGGACTTTCTTATCATTTGTTAGTTGAATTTAGTTCTTTACAAAAAAAAAATGTAGTTTTTATTAAAGTTTTATTCACATATCATGATGCTCTACTTTTTTAAAAATCCAACTCTGAAATCCAAAAATGAACACTACAAGGAAGACCATCCAAAAGATTTCAAATGAAAGATAGAAAAAAATATTTTCATAAAAATGAAAAATTTATAAATAATCGGTTCACCTTTTGCTTGTTCTCTCCGTCTTCATCATGCCTTGATCTTGTCTTGTCAGACAATAATTTGCTGGATTGACTTTGATGATGATAAAAAATACTGACATAAAAATTTTAAAGAATTTTTTCGAGTACATTGCTGAGATTAAATTTGAGGTACTATGTTAAAATTTTTTCAAAGAAATATCAAATACAATAGGATAAATTGTATGAATGTAAACAAAACTACATCCAAAAGCTTTTCAATAATTCACATAAATAATAAATTTGGATTTAAAATAAAGCCGAGATTATCCTCTGTTCACATTTTATCTTGCAGGTATTTCTACAAAATGTTTGCTAAATTTCATTCATCAAATAAAATATTCTACACACATTTATGTGCCACAAAATATTCATGACAATTTTAATAGTTTTTAATTATTTTTGAATAATAAAATAAATTCATTTTGTGTGAAAAAAAATCAGAGGAATTTGTTTCAATTAAAATTAATTTTAAATTTTTATTTTCATACAGCAGATAAATCTCTACATGTCTCTATTCAGCTCTCTCACTGTGATCTGTCAACAAATAAATTTGAAAAATTTAATTTCAACTAACGACAACAAAAAAAAGAGTTGCAAAATTTTTTATTTCGAGCATTCATTTAGAATTTTTTTTTATATTTCATTTTTCGCATAATAAAGTTTTATGGCATTTCACACTGGGAACAAAAGAGTTTGAAGAGGAAAGGGAAGCGAGTTAGGAAGTCATTGGTGATGTCTCTTTATGTGTCTTTTTACTTTTGCAATTTAATATAAAGACACGGAGTTTTTCTTTGTCTTGAGGAATATTGTGATAGGAAATAGTTTTGACAATAGCTATTTAAAGTTAGTATTATAGTTGAGATGCTAAAGTTTATGATTATGACTTGAAAATAGACAAAAGTTTGAATTTGATGATTTTAAAATGCATTAAAATTTTCATTTTTTCAAAATTGATTGTTAAACAAGAGGTATTTATGGAAGATACCTACCAAACAAAAAATGATTTTTTATTAAACTTTTTGACAAAATAAAATTTTAAATCCAAATTTCTAACAAAATTGCATCAAAAAATTCAAAAAAATGTGAGTGAAAAAAAAACTTTATTTTCATCCATCTCGCTCACATTTTATGCTGATTGCATGTTTAGTGACGTGCGGCTGTCACGAAATGCAATTTGATGACTAAATAAAATCAGCTGCATGTAGCGAGTGAGTGAGAATAGCGAATACACATAAAATAACGTTGTCTAAAGCCATCAAGGGAACTTTGTAGCATTTTTTTTCGATATATAAATTCAACCACAGCTCATGCAATTTTACTGAAACTCTTCAAACTCATTTCAACAATTTTGTTTTTTTTTTTTTTTATTTTTATTCCAATTTTTTTACCTCTGCCTGCTATATATATGCGCGAAAAAAGAGAGTAAAGTAAATTTCATTTTCATAAATTCAAATTTGTTTTCCTCTTCTATTGAACGTACAAATATAAAGCTGTGGAAAAGAAAAAAAAGTTTGTTTTATTCCTTTTTGATATTTTCGATCACGCAACATCGCTCAGGTATTGAATTTTATTTCACTTTTTACTTGGTGTGTATTGAATACAAAAGAAATGAATAATCAAGTTTTTTATGTGAGAATTGTGTGTATTTGGATGAAATAACTGAAAAAGGGTTTGATTTTGATATTTTAGGAACGTTTAGCTGGCTAATAGCTTAAGTAATGTCTCAATTGAGTTAAAGGGAACTAACAGAAAATAGATGTGAGGATTTTTAATTTTTCAGGTCAATGTCCATGAAATTCTTGAATTTATTTAGAACTTAATATTAAGGAACTTTAATACTTTAGTTAAAGCTTGCAAATTTGAAATTTTATTAAATTTATGTAATCTAATCGCACAAGTGTTCATATCAAAAGTCAATAGAAATTTCATTCATCAACCTCCATAATCAAAGTACTTACATCTCAAACTAAAACCACACATAAATTTCCCAACCTTTGATTGTCGTCTTTTGATCTCTACAGTTCCCACAGCATCACATCATAAATTACATACCATAACATTATTAATCTTCACTCATCACTATAGTTCATCAATAATTATCACTTACAGTCAATAAATAAATTCCTTTTCATCACTTTGATGTCAGGCATAGGGATTAACATGAAAGACGACTTTGAATTATGGAAATTTTACATCAAATAATAATTGTTTGGATGTTTCGAAATTCACAAATATTACAGCGATATATCATGAGGAGAATTTTACATTGGGGTAATAAATCCATCATCAGGAATAAATCTACCCAAATCAAATCAACTCAATTCTCGTTTCAGTACTTCTAACGTGTTCATTCGCTTTCATTGTTTTTGTTAATATTGTGAGCTGAATTTTGGGAATTTGCTAGATTGTTTTATTTGCATTGTGTCTGAATTTTGGAAATTTTAAAAAAATATTATCGCATTTTGTAGCAATTTGGCATTTTGTTGCTTAGTTCATATTTCAACAAGACATTTTCTTATTAGAGTTGAGCATTGTTTTTAGTTGTATTTTTTTAAGGAATTTATTGAATTGGAATTTTTAACAACTTTACTTTAAACTTGATTTGATATTCTAGTGCAATTCCATCTTGATCACATTTATAAAATTCTGAATAAGCGCTTTAAATTTCCATACTCAGACTCACTATTACTCCCCCACCAACATTTTATTTCATTTTTACAACTTTGCTTTTTATAGACATGCCATTAATTTTAGTTCTCATTTTTTTTCCTTCATTTTTCTTACCTTTCTTTCTCTCCTCTCGTTTTCTTTTTTACAGCATGCACTTAAATATAAAGGTGTGAAATAGTTGTTTACACGTACATAGCAACTTTTAGTTCAACAATAATTTTGAATGAAAAATTTTTTCACAACACTTCAACTACTTTTTTTTCTTTCATTCTATTCAGTGCAAAAAATCATTTTTAATGACGTTCTGCCAAGTGAATCAAACAGCAGCAACAAAAGCATAAAGCAGGGGTAAAAAAATGTTATTGTATTTCTAACTGAAGTTATTTTTTTTTTAAAAAAATAAGAGAAAAAATGTTCTCTACTAGCTCCCTTTAATCAGGGGGAAAACCACTTGGTGTAAAAAAAAAAATTGGTGTAATTTTGGTGTAAAAATTACACCAAATTACACCAGCGGTGTAAAAATTACACCAAATTACACCAGCGGTGTAAAAATTACACCAAATTACACCAGCGGTGTAAAAATTACACCAGCGGTGTAAAAATTACACCAAATTACACCAGCGGTGTAAAAATTACACCAAATTACACCAGCGGTGTAAAAATTACACCAAAATTACACCACTGGTGTAAAAAATTACACCAAAATTACACCACTGGTGTAAAAAATTACACCAAAATTACACCACTGGTGTAATTTGGTGTAATTTTTTTACACCAAGTGGTTTTCCCCCTGCCTTTAATGAATAATTTAAGATTATTGATGGCAATTGGTACCAAATTGGTTAAAAGGAGTAAAATAAATCATTCAATATACATTTAAGTGGCTCAAAAAGAAAGATTTGATATAACCTAATTTCTATGTGGATATCTTTTAAAATCAAGAATTTTGAAGCTTGCAACCAAACAAAATCAAACCTTATTAAAACTTTTTTGATATCGAAATCAACAAAATTTCAATTCAAGGGTTCAAGTCAGTGAAATAACTCTGATATCAAGCACTGAAAAAATATAATATTTGCTCTGACAGTTTCAATTATTGAGGAAATAAAAACTTTATGGAATGTATTAAATGCTGAACAAAAGTGTAGGTGTCTGGGTGATGGAAAAGCTTTGCAAACATTATAGAAAGGGTGTTAAAAAATAGAAATGTTAGCGTCAATTGCCATGATGTCGAAGTAAATCCATAAGAGAAATGAGTTTTTATTGTTATGTGTACAATTTAATCATTATTAGGCGATGGAATGGAAATTGCATTTTTTTTCAAAGCTTTTCAAGCTTCCAATACAGGATTATTGAAGAAAGTTTTAATTGAATTTTCTCTTTACATAGAAATGTTTATAATAAAAGTAGAAGTTTGTATTGCTGGCATTGTAAATAGGAAAGGATTAAGATGAATTATTTTTATATAGATTGCACATTTTGGTGTATTTATGGACTCGATTTTGTATGAATAAAGTTCTTAGTTTTAGTATTATGATCAACTTGTTATAGATATTATGGATTTAGGTTACTAGGTGAGTAAATTGTACGGCAGGTTGAACGCACAGAATATTGTAAAGCATTTCAAATCTTTAAAAATTTATTTTTTTCAAAATGGGAATAAGTAGTAATAAGTTTTAGCCACACAACAGTATTAACATCTAAATACAATCCCGCAGTTTCAATGTTAATTGAAATCATCATTATACTAAGATCTTCAAACTTACATCATGATGCTCAAAATTCCCATAGAATCTTCATTAAAATCAACTCAATTTACGATTATTAAGTAACGAGCATGCTACATAGCAGTTTATTGAAAGAAAAAATGTTTCAACACCCGTACGCTATTTGAAATTTCTAACGTTTATTGTAAACTATCGATGACCTTAATTGAACGATCTGCACGAAAAACTAATAAACATAAAACTAACTTTCATAATTTATCAAGTCAAGATGCTTTAGATAATTACATCAATTTTTTTCTCTCCCTTTTGGAATCGAAATTGCTGAATACGGTTTGAACGTAAACACAATTATGGAAATTTATGACTTTTTTCTGGATAGTTCGAACATTTTTTTCGTTTTAGGAAGTTGTAAGCATTGGTTTATTTAATTAGTCAAGGTAAAAGCACTTACTTGATTATTGATTTCTGAATTGAGAAATAAATTTTAATGTCTTGGTATCCTTCTTATCAGCTCACCTCTTCTTTTCTAAGAAAGAAAAACTCAAAATTGGAGTTTGTATGGAAACCTATAAAGTAAATGCCATCATATTCAACCCATAAAAGCGCATTAAAATTCAAAGCTTGAAATCAAAATGTCACAATAAAAACAACACCACGTTTCAAATAAAACATTAAAAGTCAGCATATGCGTTCCTCAGAAAATAGTTCCTCGAGGAAGTAAAAAAAACGAATAAAGCAATGAAACTTTGGCAATAAAGTAATACCCCATAAAAATCATAAAATGCGTTGCGTGATGCTATGCCTAATAACTTTATCTATCTATCTTCATATTTTCCTTTTATATTCTCACTACATGTGAATGTTTATTCATTATCTAAAGCCCATAAAAACTATGATTAATGTAAAAAGGGTGAAAAACTTCAATAAAATACTTTACGAGCTGATAACTTTCCACCACAGCAATTAATAATCTTGATTATGATTGGAAAAATAAAAATATAAAAGTTTTCTTTTTTTCTCCTTTTTTCAGCCATAAAAAAGTTATTTTATGATAGTTTGAGTTGTTTGGTAATTTTTTGTTCATTTTTTACCATGTTTTACAATTCATTTGGTCGGAAAATTGAGTTGTTATTTGCTTTTTTTTAAAAAAATCTATGCATAGGTATAAGTGTAAAGAAAAAGAATCATTATGTGAATTGAAATTAGTATGGCATGATAAAAGTGGTAGCATAAAAGTTATTAATAGCATTAGAACCTTAAGGAAATATTTATAGATAAACTCATAAAGTTTTCCTAATGTGTTTACTGTAGAATGTTTTCCATCTTAGATATGGAAAAATATTCACATTAATAATTTTCTATCCCCATGTGTGTGTATGTGCTTTGGGGAATTCTACATGTTAAGTGTTAAGAATCAAGTTTTAAGTGTCAATTTAAGATTATCTTTTACGAATTTTATAAGAAAAGCATTAAAAATTAAAATTTGCGTTAAGATTTGAACCCACTGATCTACAGTAAAAATAAAGAAAATTCTATACAAAATCCTATACTTCACAAGCATAATTTTCAAAATCTATACAACTTAAGGATCCACCCATACATTCATTGTGTAGTGTGCCATTAGCAATATTTTTATTTCGTTAGTAATTTTCATCATACATAAAATAATCCTCTTATTCGACTTTTCACTTACTTTCGAGATATCTAATTTATCAAACTTATATGAGCATGTACTTGCTTATGCTTCGATAAATAATATCGATGATTCCATAATGAAATGGGAAAAATATTTAGAAAGAAATCTGAGAAAAGTAGAAACTTTCATAAGGTATTAAAGGAGCACTTAGTATGCATGTGAGTTTGATGATAATACGCAGAATAAATTGAAAAGTTTATTTTTCTGATTAGGATAAATAATCTCTAAAGCATTAATTAATTTCTGATAATTATAAAAGTAAAAGTTACAATCTGATAAGTAATTATCAACAATAATGAAAATACTAAGATAAACTTTTTCAATAAACACAAACATTTATGATAGATGTAGACATGTATGAATTAGTCGGGAAGGAAGATTTAATGAATGTAACTTTATAAGGGAACAGAAAGGATTAAAATTGTAGCATGTGAATATTCTTAAAATATTATGTTAAATTTTGGGGAACTTTTTATTATAATTGTAAAGCTTTTAGGACAGGATGATGCAACTGGAATTTAAAGAGTACTTGTTAAAATCTCATAGTTATATTTTTACAAATTTGTATTTTTCAGTAATAAAATCCTAACAAATCATAGAATTTTTTCGAAATCCTAGCAAAAGAGCAAATTAATCATTAAAAGCAATGCCTATACAGCATCAATTTACTGCTACAAAAAAGAGAGAGATTATCAACATGAAAGACAGACAACAAAGTTGTTTTATGCGTACAATGTAGATTAATTCTCGTTGTATTTCAATGTTCTGAAAATGGACCAGGCAGATGAAAGACAAAGAATAACTTTGACTGTCGGTGGAGCAATAGAAAATTCATTAACGAAATCCTATCATGTCCTAAATATACAATTCATACAACGAGTGGATCAAAGTAATAGGAACATTCGGTATTATGTTTATATCCACACGGATTAAAAGTGAAATATTGAGTATTCAGTGCTTTTTCCGATTGGTTCTGAAAGACATGCTGGGGTTTGTAGATTAATCAATAGTTCGTTTTGGAATAATTTATTCTTAGAATTATGGAGAATTACGGAAAATAGAACTAGTGAGTTATGAAAAATGTATCTTCGGAACCTTTATAGAGCCATTAGAGTCGAACGTGTGACTCCTTTTTCTGCATTACTACCCCCTGATCTTCAATAATATCAATAAACTTAACTTTTCTCAAATTTCAATACAAAATGAACATTTCGGATAACGAGAATAAAGGAAGTACTTTCATTTGATTATATCCTCTTTCTCATTCATTCCTTTTTATTTTCATCTGACCGAAAATATAATAATATAAAATGATTGAGTACGTATTTATCTTCTATTTCAATTTCTCGTCTCTATTCAGTTCCACTTTCGTATTTAGTGAATGAAAAGTATACAACTAAATATTTCATTTTCATGCATTAAGATAGATTATCATATTCACACCAAATTTTCAATTTGGGTGAATATATTGCTTTTGAGTAAAACTGAAAACCACATTTTCTAACTTGCTGCTTCAGGATTACAATTTTATCCCATACTGTCTGTGGTGGAAAGTCTGTGCCTGAAAATACCAATCTAGCAGTGAAAACCGCATCTCATTTGGTGCCTCCAGTCAAGAGAAATCGCAAAAAAACGCATTCTGTCATTTAGCAAGTTAGCAAGTTAGCAAGTTAGCAAGTTAGTTTCCGCGATAACTCAATTTTAACGAAACGTTAAGACTTCGGGTTTTTTGCATTTGATTAATATTGGCCCAAGGAAAACCGGTATAGTTTTTGGAGTCATGAGCTGCTTCCTGTGAGGCACAATGGACGAAAATGTGCTATTTTTGACCAAAATATGCAAAAAAATTTACATTTTCTTTAATATCTCAGACATAACTTAACCAAATGATTTGAAATTTTCGGTGTTAGATTAAGCATTATTTAAGTTATAATTCACACTATAATGAAAAAAAATTTTCATTCGCAGTGTAACAAAAAAGTTGAAAAATCGAAAAATTTTTCGTCGGCGCCCCGCAGGCTGTACTTTAGTTATAGTGCTAAATGCGCGCTGAACAGATGTAGGGTTTTAAAACGATTAATTATGATGTAATCTATAATCAGTAGATAAAGTATAATTATTTTTTTTCTCTAATTGAAATCAAAAGAAGTTCTACTGGTAGTGTGAATATACCCATGAAGCGTGATCCGCTTCATTACTAGTTTGTTACTGTTGTTGCTGCATTTACTTTATTATACAAATATTAGGAAAAGAAATGAGAATTGAAAATTGTTTAATAACAAAAGGGAAAATTGAGATTGGAATAGCTACTAGTTTTGGAATAAAGTCCCTAAAATAGATAGGGTTTCACCTGCCAATAAAAAATCCCGAAAAAATTCATTTTTGATTTCAAATAAAAGCGCTTTTGTGATCACAAATTTTTTCAAAATTGAAAAAAAAATGTTTTTGACAGTAGAAATGGAGACGAAATTGAAAACATCCTCAAGCTATCCTGAAACAGAAGTTGTCATTCTCTCTATTCATATGAATTACAAAAATATTCCCAAACGTACCAAAACAATCCCCTCTCGAGCATTCATCCATATGGATGAGAATAAAATTCCACAGTTCAAAAGAAATTCAATTCCAATACTCAATTTTATTCATATACTAACTGAAGTGCCCTCAAGGGAACCTTTGAAGTCGATGCCAGAAAGAAGAATTTATCAATACCATTGTTCACGCAAATAATCTATCGAAACAGCAGCAGTAACAACAACAACAACGAGAAAATGTAAAGGAAGAATAAACAAAACCAAGCTCACGCCAATAAACAAGGATCACAAAAGGAAAAATTTCTCATTCTCTTTTCTTGTTCTCGTCTATAGCATTGGCAAAAGCTGACATAAGAACTCATAATAATAACAGCAAATAACATTACCAAAGCGCATCAAATGAAATAACAGGATTATGGTTAGTGAAGGGTGAATGAGTAAGATGCTTACGAACTACTATGCTTACTTACTATTGGATCCCCTACATGGATACATGCTAGCATAGATCGGAGGTAGATGAGTTAGGGAAAATGTATATGTTATTTGACGTGAAGATTTTTCCATCATTTTCACTTCCATAATACTGTTAGTACTACTTTATTGTTGTTTCTGAAGAATATTATCAGAAGATGGAAAATTTTATCTAATTGACATTACATAAATCTACAGCAAATAAAATTTGGTATGAAAATGTTTTGGGATGGATGTTTGGGGAGCATTTTTAAGAAGTATAATTGAGAATTTAAAAATTTTGACTTTATAAATGAAAGTGACTGTAGGTTAAAAATATGTCAGCATGCTCTTCGTTATGATTATGACAAATACTGAAAAAAATATGCTAAATTTCCATGTGATGTCCCTTAGCATCCAATTGACTACAAATCACTCCACCAGTTACTTTTCCAAATCAAATTGCACGTAAAAAGTGTGAATAATATAAAACAAGGAAAAAAAAGATGTGCTTTCGACAACTTTAGTCTCTCACTTCCTCTATCTTTACTGCTACTAAAACTGTTGTTTTGTGTTATGTTCTATAATCTGATTACGTCAAAATAGATGCTTCCAAGTTTTATTTCTTCTTCTTATTTTTTCGTCTTCCACTCCACTCACTTTCTGTTCACTGTTTGTAATAAACCACACAATGTATTGCCATAAGCATGCATATATGTTCAATAAGATTGAGGATTTTCTTTTTTTGCGTTGAAACAAAGAAGAAGATGTAGAACAAGAAAGATTAATATGACGTGAAAAAAATGAAATGATGGAGATGGGAGTAGGAAGAAGACTTGAAATGATTAAGGAAAGAATTTATTAGAAAATTTTGTGATCTTTTGTGATGTAAAAATAAGTAGAATTCTTTTCGGATTGACTTGGAAACAGGTAAACCATGACAATAGAGAAACAAAAAGTATGATCAGGAAACACTACATTATCTGTTTTTAAGAAGAGAAATATATAGAAAGGAAAGGAGTTTCATGGAAATCTAGAAAATTCTAGAAGAACAAACTTAATATGGGAAATCTCAAACCTGACTTTAGCAGCAATAAGATTTCATTCAATACGTCTCTATCCTTCTCAGATTTCAAACAGAAGACACAAAGACGATGAACATTTCATTTATAAATACGTTTGATATTATCAATCTTTATCTGTTCCTATCTACATGCATGTATTCATACTTATCACAACTAATACTGTGAATCACACAATAGGAAATGAAAATGAAAAAAGTTTTTCATTCTTACTTCAAATCTTAAATCTCATTTCTTGTTGAACTATAATAACATGATAAAAGCCAATTCTAGAAGTCTTACTATGTGTAGATTTGGCATTAGCTATGAAAAGCATGAAAATGAGACGAAAAGTCTCTGGTTTATGAATTTCTTTCTAGAAAGTATTATTTTGGAATTTTGAATCTATAAATATCTATGTTTTCAGAGATAAAATGTTGTTAACTTGGTATTTCGATGAAAATTTGTTTACAAAAATATGCAATAAATTTTTCATAAATTTTCTTAGCAACAATTTTTATTGACCTAGAAAGAATTTCATCTTGTAACTTAAGAAGCTCAAAAAGTACCAAATTTGGTTTCTTTTTATTAAAAAAAAACAACCTTCAAATCGAGTACCTACTAAAAATACGTCTCCTAGTAACGACTAATAATTTCTTACTTTTCATACTCTTTCTTCATCTTCTATTGTTGGATATCTTCAGCTTACGAATATGTGTATTGAATAAAGTTTGTTCTCATAACAAATGAGAAATATATATCTACACACATACGTTCCATTATTATCGATAATTGATTACAAATCTTAGAAATGCTTTTGCCATTTATCGAGATGAAGGAAATGAATGAGAATGAAAATGAGAAAATTGAGGCAAAAGTTGAAAAGGTAAGAAGATGAAAGCAATAATTTAATTCATAAATCACAAAATCAATGGCACAATTTTCAAGTGTGCTTTTTATAAAACGAATGAAAAGGAGATGAAAAGGCAAGTGGAAGTTAAACGACAAAGTTTTTACTCTACCCTCATTGTACCTCGTACCTGTCTCGTATTTCACTAAAATTATTGTCTCGAGGACTGCTCGTAATTGTTCAATTATAATGAGAATATAAAAAAAAAAACTTTCATAATTCAATTTCTCAATGAATTCATTTTCAGTTTCACATAATGAAAATTTTTTGTTCTGAATGTTTGAGTTATTGAGAAGCAGGAAGCATTCACTTAGAATTCATTTCCATTGTTTGATAAATTGTCGATGATTTTTGGTTTTTTGAGCTTTTTGTGCATTGTATTTTTCGTGCTATAAATTATTGCTTTTTTCATTCCAATAACAATAGGGAAATTGGGTGCGAATGAGAGTAATGAGATGGAAAATGATTAAAGGTATTCGAGAATTGAATTATGAGCGCATTTATAAGAATTTTGCAGGATAATGCAGTAATTCTAATCTCAATGACAATTTCCATCAATGTACAAAATGTTAAAAAGCATACACGTACATTCTTCGTCAGAATTGCTTCAAGAAATATGTGAAAATGTTTTCCTTCCTTCTTCTTGTTCCTTTATAAAGCTATATAAACATAAACATTACCGCAAGGCATAGAAAATACATCAACCATACATAAATTTATGCATAAGTAGATGAGAGATTTTGTTCAAAATCGCATAACGTAATTCCATTCATATGAGTCTGATAAGCATAAGACGGAAGAGAATATATCTTATTGACTGAGATTTTTAACATCAACTTGTATCCTGAATGAAGCTGAAAATTGCATTTTATTCTTCCTTCATAGCTTTCATTTCATAAAATGAGCACAAAGAAGTCAGAGGAAAAAGAATTAAGAAGCAAGAGAGTAAAATTTATGTTTTTATGTATGGAACATGAGAATGAACCGAGAAAAAAAACTTTTTCTGTTTTTTTTTTTTTTTCTTTAATGAATGTTGTGTATAAAAGTTAATTATTTTAGTACCTCAACTCTTCAACTATAGTATTTAAAAGTACTGATGATCGTCTAGTTTGAAGGGAACTTGGATTAAATCTACTTATTAATAACAGAAAATTGTATGATTAGTATATTTTTATAAATTTTAAAAGGATGATCATGCTCTGCTGGTTGATGTCAAATTCAAAGTCTATTGAACAATTCAATTCATTTTGCTTATAATATTACCATCAGAAAATATAATTGCTAATCACTGCTAAAATTAAATAATTGAAAACTTCTTAAAGTCACACATACAAGCTGAATTATAAAATTCCCTAAAAAAGTTACATAACATGATGATGTAAAACATGTAAGAGAAATGTAGAAGGAAGTTGAATGCTACAAAGTTTTCTTCTTAATGAATGAATTTTCTCAGAAAATGAAGAACTTCAAAGTTAATTTTGCTTTTGCAAATTAATAAATAAAAAATATTTGTTGATTAAATTTTACCTCATTTTTTCTCATCAAACTCCATCAGTAAGGAATGGAAATTAAATTGTGATTAAATTTTCATATGAAGGTTAAAGTTGCAGCAGTAAAGTACAAAATCTTATCGAGATTTGAGATATTCCAGATTAAGTTCTAGAAAATCTTTTCGTGGTTTAAAATAAATTTTAAAATTGAATTTTTCACCTTATTCTTCTGTACTTCTGTCGACTTTCTCAATAAGCTCTCAATTGTTTGAACTACTTGAAATACTTTATAAAAGGTGCAATTTATTTGTTGTATTTACTATTGCAACAGAGATAGAATAAAAATATATTTTTCTCGGTGAAAATGAAGAAAAGATTTGCTAGACATTCTTATCGTGAACGAGGAACTTTCAATTGTGTTATTAAAAGAATTGGAATAGAAAGGACTCACTCAAAAGTTTTTCAGTCTTTTATTCAGTCACAATCGTAGAAGGAAAAACTTTTTCTTTGATGTTTTTTCAATTCCATTATGACAAAGATGAACACTTTCTTAGAAATAAATTGGAATTCAAGATGGTTTTCTGCAGATGATTTCAGTTTTCTTGATTGGTTTGTTTGTTTAATTTTGACTTGTTCTTTTGTGTGGATGTTGATGCATTTGAAATATTTTGTTTGTTTGTGGATGCATTGTGTAGAAAATTGAGAAAATTAAACTTTGTTATATTTGAAAGGAGTTTTGAAGACGGAACTAATGTACAAAAGAATTTTGTCAAACAAAGAATTTTCTTTCGAATTATACAATTTACTTTCATGCATCAGACAATAAACTTCTCAACCTCAGTGATATTGACAAATTTCCCTGTTCATATCAATCTTATCAACGCATTAACAAATTTTATTGAACATCTGATCCAGGGGTTGACACCATTTCATCCGGATGAAATTTTTCTTCATCTTCATACAAAAATCTTGCTCGGATGAAACCGGATGAAATTTTTGTATGAAAGGATGAAATGGTGTCAACCCCTGGCATCTGATATGACAGATTCAATGATTTGTCATCACACGTTGTTACGTGCTCTGAGATTAAAATGTATTTCAAGAAGGAAATTTTTATTGGTCGATTGCCTGAAAATTTGAAATTATAGAACAAAAAGAAATTTTTAAAGTTGGATCTGGAAATGAGTAACGCAAATTGATGTTTTCTAAAACTAAAAAAAGATTTTTGAGATTTGTTTTGTTTTTATAATTTTACCTGAGTACTTCTAACTAGTTGCTTGGAAAGTAGGTAAAAATTCAAAACTGAGATTTATCCAAGATCATGAAAACAGTATAAAACTTTGGAAAAATTTAACATGTTCATCATTCTATTTTCGAATAAACGAAGACATCTAACAAAAAACTAAGCATCAACGATTCATCAAAAATGATTTAAATTCTTCAATAAGCAAAAACTAAAAATTATAAAACATGAACAAGTACAGCCGTTCAGCAATTAACAAAGAAGGAGAATTTACTTTCGTAGCTCCTCAGCCACCTCGAGAGAAACAAGAATCAAAGAAATTAGACAATACCTCATCAAGAGGTTCCGATAAACATGAAAAATCTAAAAGTTCAAGCACCTCATCTTCAAAACATCATAGTTCATCCAGTTCATCAAAACATTCAAGTGATAGACAATCGAGCTTATCAAGCTCAAGCAAATCACACTCAGACCATAAAGATAAGGACATGAAGAAGAGCAGAAATAACAAATCATCTGAGAATAAGCATCACAAAAGTCACTCTTCATCTAGTCATAAGTCGTCGTCGAGCAAGCGCAGTCGTGAAGAAGTTGATTCCAAAGAGAATGAACCAAAATCGAAGAAAATTAAGAGCGATCATGAAAAATCTTCATTTTCGAAGTCCAGCAGCAGTAAAAGTTCATCATCTAAGTTATCATCATCGCATGCTAAAATAGATAAGTCGAAAGAAAAGACTTCATCATCCTCAAGTTCTCGTTCTTCAAAATCGCAACAAAATCTCATTCCAACTCCAGAACTGTTGACTCAAAAACCAAAATTAGAATTATCACCAGACATAGTCGATGATTTAAATTGCAGCATTTCAAACTTCAACTATCAACAACTTCCAGTAAACATGCCAAAACCTACAGCAGCTCAAGTGCAAAAAAATAATGCAAAAGCTGAAAGTGATCTTCTGACTCAATCAATCACATCAATTAAAAGTCGTACCAAAATCTTCAGTGGAAATTCTCGAGCCAACCAAATTCCAACATTGAAAGTTATGTGCTTCAAAATGTTAACATATAATCTTGATAGCATCGAATGCGTCGGTGATGTTCCATTTGAAGTTTTACGACCAGTATTAGAAAAAGCAAACGCTGAGCAACTAGCAAAGATCGAGTTCTACAATCCACACTTACTTGAAAACTCAGACATCTTATGGAAGACATTGTGTCAACGAAAGTACAGAAATCAACAGCCAGTCGAAATGGAATCATGGCGTGAAATGTATGAACGATGCAAAAATGAAGAAGAAGGAAGATTGAAGCGAGTAAAAGAATCAATTTTTCAAAAGAAGTTAATGTCATCAAGTTGTGTGCAGAAAACCAAAATTGCATTCGTCGATCATGTTGTTAAAGCACCAAGAAGCATGGCAAGAAAGCCAGAACAATTTAGTTCTACAAGAAATCCAGAACAATACCAACGAGCCAAAAAACCTGAACAACTTCAAACAACCAGAAAACCAGTTATGAGTTTTGCAGCAAGAGTTGAGAATTTGAAGAGTTTGAAGCCTGAACTATTTGCTCCTGGAAATTCACTATCGAAAGTAGCAACCAATCAAAATACTAATCGAGAAAATCCACAACGTACAAATTCATCAAAACCAGCACCAATGATGGCAAAATTGTTATCCAAATTCAGACGTTAAAAAATATATAAATATTATATTTAAATTTATTATATATTTATTAGAAAATGTAGTAAAATGTAAATAAATTATTTTAAAGTAAACTATAATTTTTCCGTTCTACATTTAATTAGGTACCTATTTAAAAAACTTTTCATATTTTTCAAAATATTTTTCAATTTTTTTCCCAATCTTTATTTAAGATTTAAAAAAAAAATCACAGTAACACTGCAAGTGTTCTTCCAGTTAAATTAGAAATTAACAAAAAATTTAAAGTAAGCATGATCAAAAATTACCAGTTCCAGACAGAAACACATCATTAAGGAGCTTCTTGCAAGATTTAACATAAAAAAGAGTCAAAAACATTCTCATATTGTGTAAAAAACAAAGGGGGCGCAATGTTAATAATTCGCCAACTTAGATGAAAATTTCACTGGCAACAAAAATTTTTGATTTCAAAAAAATTTTGTATGAAAAGTGAGAAAGTGTGCCGTGATGAGAGAAAAATCAAAAAATATGTAATAATTTTTTGTTTCCTTTTTTTACAATATTAAGCTTTTAAACGACAGTTGGAATAAGCCTGATCACAGAAATGGCTTTATTTCCAAAAAATATTGTTTAAAACCTTTGAAAAATCAAATTTAATTTTGACTCATGGCACACTTTCTAACTTTCCATACAAATTTTTTTTAAAATGAAAAATTTTTGTTGCCAGTTAAATTTTAATCCAAGTTGGCGAATTTTTAACATTGCGACCCCTTGGTAAAAAACAAGAAATTAGATGAATGTACATGAAAATGTTTATGTCAATAGGAAGTGATGTAAGAACCAAACAAGGTAATAAAAATGTTTCATTTTTCTATTACGTATCGTTTGGGATGTTAAGTACAGCAGTAATGTACTCAATAAATGTTTGTAAACAATTTGTTGCTTAAAATGAAATCAAAATTCATGGGATTTTATCAATTTTGATAAAAATTTTCATAACTGCATAAATTGCAATCGACACTAATTCTCTAATTTCTGTTTCACTATACTTAGGAATTCAAATTCAAGAGTGTAAGCTTTGAGAATTGAAAAATCTCTTTAAGGATTTAAAAAGTTCTAAACATTTTCTTTATCGTTTATTGCACAAAAAAAAAAAAAAAAAAAAAAAAAAATTCGAAAGAAAATTCTCAAAATAGAATAAAAATTTTTGCTTTGTGTAGGACTTATTTGAAAATCTCATAATAGAACAATGGACTAAACTTATGAAGAGCATGAAATTGGCTTTTTGTTTTTTTCCGAGAATTTTTTTTTTTGATTGATAGAAAGACATTTAAAGTTCAGATACCTATAAATAACTTTTAAAGATTTTCTGATGAAATTTTTTTAAAAAAGCTGAAAATTATCTCCGCTCTCCACTGAGTTCAAATTTTTTCTGTCCATAATTAATGACAAAATAAAAAAAAATTGTTTAAATTAAAATGATTTCAAATGATTTAAAATGTCGATTATTTAAAAACTAATTTTAACTGTTGCGTAATTTAAGGATTATTGTAAGCATCTGGCATCATTAGTTTATATTCCATCTGATTGTTCCAAGACTGAACAGTCTTAAGAAAGAATTTCACAAAGCAATTGAAACATTATCTCGAAGCTTACGCCCACATTTCTTTCACATCAATTTTAATCCATTTAATAATTTTGTGAAGTGAATAATCGAGTCTAAATCCCCGCTGCCTGCCATACACAATGCGTATAATTCTTTTTGTTCTCATCCAATATTCTTCCTTCATTTAATACTGTCGCATTCAAATAATTATACACATTTTTTGCGCTACATTCTTGCTTATGGGAAGAAAGAAAAAAAAAAAATGGGAAAGAAGAGCAGAACAAGAAAGAGATTATATACTCACGCATTTTGTTTTATGTCGTGGAATAATTAATGAACTAAATTATTCATGAGATCGTTTGTTGAATGAAAATTCAAAGAGAAGAAAGTTTTTGTTCAGCTTTTTTCTGCTTTTTGAGAAAATGAAGTAATTTTTTTGGATGCTAATATGTTTGAGATTCTTGGTTTGATTTTAAAGGAACGCAATTTTTAGCGGTCAATGAATAGATTTTGAGGAGTTTTTAGACTGTTTCTTAAGTTTTCTAAGCAACAAAACGTTATAATAAACCATTTTAATGCATAGAACGTTCAAGTTTTATCCTTAAACGTCTAAAAGTTGACAATAATTTTTCAGAACTTTTAAAAATAAGCACAAAAAAATCAATTTTATCCCAAAACAATACCTTCCCAAAAAAAACCACTTGTAGAATTTACACATCCCTAAAATCGCGCTAAATTACTCTCCAAGTTCTAAAATTTTGAAAAAAGAAGAAAAGAAATGAAGAAGCAAAGGAAGAAGAATAAAAAAAATCTTTCCGTGTGCGTTACATAATAATCATAAAACGCAGAAGAAGGAAAACTTTCGTTTCGTATTTTATGTTACAGCCATCGAAGGCCTCGAAATCTTCTTTACACCTCATTAAAAATTAATAGTCGGAGGGGCGGTGTGTGAAAAGAAGAAAAAAAAGCAAGAAGATGAGTGGCACGAGTAGAAATATTTTGAGTTTTCCATTCAGTTTGTTAAATTAGAAATGAGTGAATCACACCGCAACAGAGAAGCAGGGGATGAAAGATAACAATGATTGGATGAAATTTTATGATCATGTTGTTGAATGTAATTTAATCATCTATGATTTCTCCGCGCCATTATTCAGTTTACGATGTGCCACCTGACGCTCGTAAAAAGCTCACACATGAATATGACAACAGTAAGCAATTCACATTACAATTGTGACTATATTAAAATCCATAAATTGCATTTTATCATGCCATATTTACAGCCATTAAGCATTATGTTTTGATATCTTTGAATAAACGACATTAATGAATTGATGAGCTGTTGAATTTTTACTCGTGAAAAATCATTGTTTTACTTGAAAGATTTGTGAATATCTTGCATCCCCTCAGCTCCGCATTTTTATGTCACTCATTATTCAGACTTTACTTTAATCTCCGACGTAAGCTCTTCAAACTGAAAATGGCAACATAAGCAGAAGTAGAAACAGAAGTAGAAGCATAAAAGCAGATATGAGAAGATTTGTAATTAATTGTAGAATGAAGATGAAAGCAGAAAAATTCCTTTATTGCGTGTATTATTTTAGCAACGGTTGTAATCTGAAGTGTGGGATGTTTTGTGTAATTTGTCTAAAAGATCAATGAGAAAAAATTATTGAGTCTTACAAAAAATGCGCTCTGTGCTCTAAATTACTTTTGGTAAATTTACATTTACACGATTATCATCATTAAAGCACATTTCCGTAGAAAAATGAAGCAAACAAAAATTCGAGATATATGCTTGTTATATGAGATTCTATGGATGAAGTCGCCCTTCTTCAGCACATGCCACATTCCATACAAACTCATGAAATATCACATTCAATTAACAGCAATGTGTGTAATTAGGCTAAAAAATCGAGTAAAAAAAGGAACGAAGCCATTTGTTATGTGATGAAACAAGAGCAAGTAAATGTAACGCTGTGCTTGTTGGAAGGGCTCAACCAACCATCATCTCACACATGTTACAATTTTTATTGAATATCGCTTCAATGAATCGATGTAATTCTGTAGCATATTGAAAATGGATATAGCAGAAATTGTGAGTGTTGATGCATTTAATTAAAAAGAAAAAAAGGCAAAAAGAAGTGAAATTACGTGCGAATTGATTGATTAAATTAATTTGCTGAAACAATGGATCTGACTCGCTCCTTCGAACGTTAAATTCGATTTTTTTTGCTCTATTTGTTCCTATAAGGCTTCTGCTATATATGAATATTGTAATTCAATAATATGTGGGAGGATAATTTTCATACTGAATTTTAATTGAAAATTGGATGAGCTATAATTTTGAATTAATTTAATTATTTTCCATTGAAACCAAAGTACGTAAATTTAGATGCAAATTTAATTTCAAAAACATCAATATTCAATATTTATGATCTAGATCCAAGAAAGCTTTAGGCGAATAATCATAAACAAATTTTGTGGGTGATTTAAAAATAATTTTTCAAATGCCTTTAAAAAAGTACCTAATTCACAAATTTGTAATTTATATCGCATAAATTTAAATAAAATCAATTTCGCTACAAAAAATACAACAAGTAAACAAAATCAACCCAAAAAATGTTAGCATTTTAATTTATTAATTTATTCGTTTCAATAACCACGAGCTTTGATTTTTCCAATAAAATTTTATGAGATGGTCGAAAAAGAGAGATGAAAAAAGTTCACCTGAAAATTGATCCGCTTGTGTGCATTCAATTAAGATTTTTTTTTCTGTACCTTTTAAGGTATACAAAAAAATAACAAAAATCAGTCCTTCGTCAACAAAAACTCATTTGAGGCAATGAGATGTTTTACTTAACTTTTTTTTTTGAAGGAATTGAAAAATTAGAAAAAAATTATATTGAAATTAATAAGAAGATGAATGATGGTGAAATGCAAAAAGATTTGAGAGTTCGATGAATTTCAAAATTTTATATTAAAACCTTAAAACCGAAAAATCAACTACATCAATCTATACGACAATATAAAACAAACTTTGTCTATACAGCAAACTTCTATCCATAAACTAATACAAGACATATTAAACTATAATTTTCCATCCATCCATTAAATAAAGACAAAAATAAAATAAATTTTCACGGTCAAACATTGCACAATGCTTCATGATGCATGCAATACATTTATTCAATTTTAGTTCCTCAATTTAAATATATAGAGTGAAGTAGCTACAAAAAAAAAAAAATAGAATGAAATGATTCCAATTTTTTCTAAATGATATCTCATCCAACCTTAACCAACAATGGTTCTGCATACATACACTGAAAGTACAAAAAAAGTAGCAGAAATAGAAGAGAAATTTATGTTGCAGAATAATTTATGAGAATCATTTATCGTACGACAAACCATTCCAAGTTTTTTTTTCCTTTCTCTTCCTTGCTCCTTACATCCTCCATACATGGATGGCTTGGTTGAACAGAAGAAATTTTCCAAAATGACACGACACGTGTTTTGTGTGAAAGCCTTGTCTTCCCTCAGAAACTCCGTCTGTCTTTTCCCTACCAAAAAGTTAATTAATTATTCATTCATTCCACTTTTTGTGTGTCGTCTTGTCCTATTCAACTATCTACGATAAAGCTCACTTATAAGAGAAAGACGACAATGATGATGGAGGGAAGGAGAATGGAATGGAATTGAATTTTGCTTCTGTTTGTGATGCATGCGGTAGGGATTGATTCTCGAATTTTTGGATTAAATTTGTGGTCAAACTTGCATTGATATATAAGGATTATAATTAAAAGATTGAAGCAAAAAATATTTTTCTTTTCAAAAAATTCTTGCGTTTCACAATCTAACGAGAATCAGCTCCAATCTTACCATATTCATGTATATGAAGACATTATGAAGTGAGAAGGAAGAAGCTAGAAGGAAGAATAGATATGTGGATAATTTATTCATTGCAATGTAAAATTAATTATTTTCTTTCTATCTCATTTCCTTGAACAATATAAGAATTGTTATGTTCACTCCACCTACGTACATTATACTTATACACACACTTAATAACACTGAATACTTATTCACATAGTTAATGCATGCCATACATTCATTTTCATGTTAGATGTAATGCCAACTAAGGAAAATTGTGTGAAAGAATTTAAAGAGAAAATTCACACTTTCCTTCCTTCCTTATAACATCCTCACAAGTTGACAAGATTCTTGTATTCATTATATAAATTTTGTGCTTACTAAAATGCCTTATAATACACACAAAAAGTGTCTAGTATATACATTGTGACATTGTAAGATATTTAAACAATTTCACCTAACTAACTTATGTTTGGGGATTTTCTGAGGAATTTTTGCTGCCTTATTCATCTGTTATAAAGATATTTAGTGACTAAATTTCAAAGTAAATTCCTCAAATGACTCAATTAGCACACAAAATTATGGCAGCTCAATTTTCTGTATTTATTTATTTATCGCAATACTTCAAATCAATTTCATCGGTTTCACGAGATTAATCAAAATTTTTCTTAGAATTTATTAGTTCAAAAATTATGAAATTGATATTCGTATGGAGGTTATTCATAAATGAGGACTTATTTATTATAAAAATAATATAATCCTGAAGATTTTTTAAAATCAAGGTCGTAATCAGATTTTTTTGTAGAAGCTTTTAGATTATTTTTTTTTTTGGTGATGAGTCAATTGAAAAATGGGGGTTAGTTTTTTTTTACAAAAATAGGTCTTAAAAACGAGATAACATGTTATTCTGATTCTTTTTTTGACATAATTCATGAACGACTCCCAAAAATAATTTGTTTTTCTAAATAAATTTTCATCATCCACGTGCAGGTTATAATTTATTTAAAAATGCTGTTTTCATATTTTTCATTAGAATTTTATTAAATTTGATCCTATTAAATGTTTAATGATGAATTCGATGGATTTAAAGCTTCCAGCTATGTTTACAAAATGTTGTTATTTGGATGATGATCAATAACATAGCTGACATTGATATTGAAATTCAGAAAATCATTAAAATGATTTTTTTTTAAATTTCGGAAACTTCAGCTGTTGATCTTCTAGACATAAACATTATGCTAAGTCAAAATACTCTAAAATTGATTGTCATTATTCTCAACATAAACCATTCATTTAAAACAACAATTTGTATCCCAAAAGCCATTCAGAGTTCGTTATACTCCTGAAAAAAGTCCCATTCAATCCCAAACACCCATGCACACAACATTTTCTTTTGTTAAAAAGTAAAAAGTTTTTTTTATTATATTATTTTGAAGAACAATAAAGCATTATTAACAATAAATTAAACTTTTTTATGGCGATTTTCCTTTCTGTTAAATAAGAAAGTTCTTAAACATATCGTCGTCATTATAATCGTCTTAACATCATAAACAAGAAATATAAACCATTAATAATGTTATGAAAGTACGACATTATGCTTATGCTTATGCTTATGTATGGGAATGTGACTGTGCCATTGAACTTATTGCGTTACAAAATTTCTTTTCTTTATTTATTACGTTTGTAGCGTGTAGCATGTGCTGTAATTTAAGAGATGTTTTGAATTATTTCCTGGAAATACTTTATACACCTTCCAAGAAGATATGAATGAGGTTTTACGGAGTTTTAGAGAGCGAAGGGTTATGTTTGTTTAAGTAAATATGAATAAAATTCATTAGAAGGTAGTCTATGATATAAATAAAAATTACATTTTTGACCAGAAAAGCATAATTGGGATTATAAAGTTACCAAAAAAGCTTTTAAAAATTCACAAATTCTATGTATTCGATACTACAAATTAATTTACTTCCATCAAGTTTCCTGTATCCTATTAAGTCCTCTCATGAGAATAAAAATAATAATTTTGCTTGCATTAAGCATCAAAGCATAAGAACATCATCAAATAAAGCTAAAGTGTGCAATAAAACCCAAATGAATTCTTTTTTATTATTTCGCATATTTTTTCTTGTTTTCATTCTCTTGATACACACAGAACAGAAAATTGCTTGAACAACAATAATAACAATAATATTGCATCATAAAGAGCATAAAACATAATCATAAAGCACTCATAAAGCATGGTGGAAAAAAGGAAAAAAAAACTTTTTACTGTCCAGTTGCTTTTTAAATGTTATTGTGGGTCATAAATTAAAAAGAAATTGCCCCTCAAACAACATTTTCTTTCTCATGCCAATTTTATTTCTGTTGCTTCGTTCTCGTCTTGTTGTGGTGTTGCTGCTGCTTTTCTTCTGTTTAATGTTTGGATATAGCACAATTTTTTTTGGATGCGATGACAGAATTTGTAAATTTGTGGGTTGTTCTCGGTCGTCTCTTGAGAGGGTTTTTGGGGGTATTTTGGGAGTAAATGCTTTGTTGATGCACAATTTAATTCATTTAATCTTGTTTAAAAAGTGATGAGTATTTTAACAGAATAAATGTATGGTGCTTAAAGGAGGTTTTCTGTAGACGAAAATTGTTATTTGATTGTACTAAAATTGCACGACAAACAGATTAATTCGATTTAAAGCTTCTTATACTCCCACTCACATCACAAATATCTTTTTAAACCTTAAAGTTCAATGCGCTTTATAACAAACTTTACTGCTCCCACAACCTTACACTTTTTTCATCCGCTATTGCTCTTTTGATGAAGTAAAATGCGAGAATGGGCAAAAGTTCTTAAGAAAATTTCAAAAAGATGTGTACGATAAAAGGAAAGATATTTTTTTCATTTCCATTTCATGATGAAATGAGCAGTAACATGATGGTCAAATGAGAAAAAGATTAGTTACTAAAAGAGAATAATGAAGCGACTTTAAAAAAGATTTTTTCATAGAGATTAACAAGAAGGACTGAGTTGTAGATTCTTTTTTTGTTTTTGACTTGCTCTAAAGTTTAATTTCCTATGGCAGTTGAGAGTTTTTGATGGAGTCAACATACATTTAAATGGCTTTTTTCTGTAAAAGTGAATAATTCATCATTCATATGTGCTTCACATCTGAATATATTCCCAAAGATCAATTTGTGCAATCACATTAGAAAACAGTTGCCATTAGGTTTCAAGGTTTCGAAATATTTCTATTAAAAAGTCATGGATTTAAAAAAAGTTATAAAAAGTTGAGTGTAAAGACTTAATAATTCATAAAGTATAAAGCCCCAAAATTTTGCGGTTATTGAAATAATTTATCAGTACATGCCTTTTACTCGCGTATCAATCATGTTGAAGGATAAAATTCCTTTTTCACAAACACTATTGATGGATTTTTTATCTACTAAGTGACAAGGATAACAACTTTCAACTTCGATTTAAGTTTCAAAGCATCAAATTGCTCATGATGGATCCTTAAAAACAACAGCAAAAAATTACTAAATAAAATATAAATTTCATCATTCATCCTCCCACATCGCAAATGAATCTTAAAAGCCCTCGAAAAAGGAGAATATTATCACATCTAAAAAAAATCCCTTTGCCACCTCACCCACATAAATTTGTGTCTCAAGTGAGAAATGGATGAAAAAAAAGTGAAAGTTCCTCTCAGAGGAAATAAAAAAAACTGAATGATGATATTCATCATATTTTTTGGGTTTTTTCTCTTTATGAGTCCCTTTTATGTCTCTTTATGCTACCTATTTGCAGTTGGGAGAGAAAAAAAATCTTGTAAAATTTACTTTCCTTTGATTTATATCAACACGAGGGAGTATAAAACACGATAGGAAATCGTATGTGTAATAACAGACAACAAAAAATATGAAAGAGGATAGTTAAGGTGTGTAGATTGTGTGTATGACATTCTTTAGCGCATTTTAGGGGAGGTTTGAAGAATTTTGATTTATTTCTGTGAGTTTTTTAAGTTCCATTTCGACGTTTTTTGGTTCGGATCTGAAAAATTCAATAATATCTAGTGTAAACCTCATGAAAATAGGGGAGGTTTTGACCTCCAAACCCCTCCCCCCTGGCTACGCCCCTGCGGCTCAAACCAAAACATTTTTATCCGAAACTCATTTATTTCCCGTTTTTCTATCCACAAACAGGTGTCAATTTTTATAAGACAACAACATCACCCAAACTACTCATGAAGAAAATCAAGCTAAACAGATAACAGATAAAAAGTAAAAGACTCGTAAGTGCATATTAGAAAGGGACAATGGAAAAGAAAAATAAGTAAGTAAGCTTAACGAAATGACGATATTTTTCTTCCTTTTTCCTCTTCTTTACTTTTTTTATTATCTTGAAAGCATCATAAAATTCCTTTTGTGAGTTGTATATGAGTTTCTTATGAGCATATCGACCAGTTGAAGTAAAAAAACTGAAATAACTTGTTATGGGACAATTTACTAGATGTGATGACTCGTCAGTTTTTCGTAGGTATTGCATTGATTTGGTTTGGATTGATTGCTTAATTTTAAGGGATATTTTATTGATTGTTGACCAATTTTTGGTTTATTAAGTTAATGAATATTAAATAAACCTATTCTTAAACATAGAGGGTAATTCTTCATTACTATGACACTCCCGATTTCTTAAAAAATGAAAAACAACAAAATTCATAAAAATAAAATTCCTAGAAACAGCACAAAGAAAAAAGTGGGGAGTCCGTAGCTACATCCATACTTTGTCCTTGAAACCCACAAATAAAAAAAATCTTCTAAATTTCCACTGAAATCACAAAACAGAACAAATGAACTTAGTCTTCACAGTCATAAATCTCATCTTGCTTGTTATCCACAGAGGCACAAAAAATAATTTAATAAAATAACTCAGAAAGAAGCAACACAAGCAATGCCTGTAAAATCTCTCATAGATCATTACAATCATTGTGTACATAAATGATAATCTATAGACATAAAAAGTGTAAATGCATCATAAAAATTCTTTTCTTTTTCATTGGATAAGAGTGCCTATCTACTCAACATTTGATAGACGACGGCATGAACACATCGCGGACAGTAAATTTATTTTTTTTTCTTCATCAAAGTGCATTTATTAAAAGGTTCAGTCATTAAATATTTATGTTATGCTGCTTTCTTCTTTCTCTTCTGTTTTTTTTATATACAACATTTCTTCTTCATTGAGTACCATCATGCGGGGATGGTGGATGATCATAATGGAACATCCATTGAGTGGAGTAATATAACAGCAAAATGGCACGTAAAAAGCTTTTTACTGCCCACTTTGTAGCACTGAGGATGAATGAGGAGGAGTGGAGGGAATTTAAAAAGGAAGACAACAAAAATTTATACACGACATTGTATGAGAAAATATAAAAATTTTATCGCATAGAAAGCGAATGAAGAAATGCTCTTTCAAGCACAGCTCGTTAATCAGCGGAAATTTATTCAATTGAATTTTAATTTTTTAGTGAGTTTTCTTCTGAGGATACATGACTGTGTTTGTTTGAGTTGGTAATTTAGTTTTGTCTGATTGAATTGCAAATCTAATTTTTTTAAAGAGACTATAAAATTTCCAATTGCTGGAATTTGAAATTTAGGATTTTAAGCTTATTGTTGTTCATCATTTTTTTCATATTCACACCGTTTCACGTTGTGAATATATTGTTTTCGATAGATTTAAAAAATCGTTTTTTTAGTTTTTTGGCGCCAAAACTCAAAATTTTCATAAACAGTTCGGTGTGAAAAGTTCGGCCTCAAAATTATCTACAAAATACAAAAAACCGCATTGAAAAAGGTTTTGATGCCACCGGACACGACCCCAAATAGTGGTGGTGTATGCTTACCAGCAAGTTTGTCGGATGGAGAACTCAAATACGAAAAAACCATTTTATGTCAAAAATGTCTCAAAATGTGCGCATTATCACTCAAAAGTGCTGTGAATCTTTTGGTGCCGATCCATGCAGACTATTCCGAGAAATTAACGAAATAGTGTGTTTTTTAAGCATATTTTAGCCGATTATTGCAAAATACATTTAAAAAATTTCACACAAATTGTTAATTGAACTTTTTTGATCAAAATCAATAAAAAATGAAGTTTTGTTGAGAAAAAATGCAAAAAAAAAATTTTAGCCACCAGTACACCTCCCACAAACCTAAATTTTGGAAAAATTCGTGTGGTTCACTGTGTGGATGGATTTTTGTAAACTTTTCTGTTTTTGATCAATAAATGCGAGAACTTTTATGGAAAAATACCAAAAATATTTTTAATCCAAGTTTAGTTGGTCAAAAAGTCGAAAAAGTTAAAAAAATCGGCATTTTTGGGACGTTTCACCCTCCTGTACTTACAGTTCAGTCTTAAAAATTACAGAAACTTGTGATTATTGTAGCTTATAAATAGACCTAAAAGACGTACACACATTGTCATGTCCAAAAACATCAATTAGTGCTTCAAAATTGAGTCCAAATGTGAAAATTTTCGATTTTCTTAGGAACTTTTGTTTTCAATCTTATGCAAAGCGAAGCTTTGCTGACCCGATGGAATCCTAATCTTCAAACTTATGCAAAGCGAAGCTTTGCTGACCTGATGGAATCCTAATCTTCAAACTTATGCAAAGCGAAGCTTTGCTGACCCGATCGAATCCTAATCTTCAAACTTATGCAAAGCGAAGCTTTGCTGACCCGATGGAATCCTAATCTTCAAACTTATGCAAAGCGAAGCTTTGCTGACTCGATGGAATCCTAATCTTCAAACTTATGCAAAGCGAAGCTTTGCTGACCCGATGGAATCCTAATCTTCAAACTTATGCAAAGCGAAGCTTTGCTGACCCGATCGAATCCTAATCTTCAAACTTATGCAAAGCGAAGCTTTGCTGACCCGATGGAATCCTAATCTTCAAACTTATGCAAAGCGAAGCTTTGCTGACCTGATGGAATCCTAATCTTCAAACTTATGCAAAGCGAAGCTTTGCTGACCCGATGGAATCCTAATCTTCAAACTTATGCAAAGCGAAGCTTTGCTGACCCGATGGAATCCTAATCTTCAAACTTATGCAAAGCGAAGTTTTGCTGACCCGATCGAATCCTAATCTTCAAACTTATGCAAAGCGAAGCTTTGCTGACCCGATGGAATCCTAATCTTCAAACTTATGCAAAGCGAAGCTTTGCTGACCTGATGGAATCCTAATCTTCAAACTTATGCAAAGCGAAGTTTTGCTGACCCGATCGAATCCTAATCAATCTAATCTTCAAACTTATGCAAAGCGAAGCTTTGCTGATGGAATCCTAATCTTCAAACTTATGCAAAGCGAAGCTTTGCTGACCCGATCGAATCCTAATCTTCAAACTTATGCAAAGCGAAGTTTTGCTGACCCGATGGAATCCTAATCTTCAAACTTATGCAAAGCGAAGCTTTGCTGACCCGATGGAATCCTAATCTTCAAACTTATGCAAAGCGAAGCTTTGCTGACCCGATGGAATCCTAATCTTCAAACTTATGCAAAGCGAAGCTTTGCTGACCTGATGGAATCCTAATCTTCAAACTTATGCAAAGCGAAGCTTTGCTGACCTGATGGAATCCTAATCTTCAAACTTATGCAAAGCGAAGCTTTGCTGACCCGATCGAATCCTAATCTTCAAACTTATGCAAAGCGAAGTTTTGCTGACCCGATGGAATCCTAATCTTCAAACTTATGCAAAGCGAAGCTTTGCTGACCCGATGGAATCCTAATCTTCAAACTTATGCAAAGCGAAGCTTTGCTGACCCGATGGAATCCTAATCTTCAAACTTATGCAAAGCGAAGCTTTGCTGACCTGATGGAATCCTAATCTTCAAACTTATGCAAAGCGAAGCTTTGCTGACCTGATGGAATCCTAATCTTCAAACTTATGCAAAGCGAAGTTTTGCTGACCCGATCGAATCCTAATCTTCAAACTTATGCAAAGCGAAGCTTTGCTGACCCGATGGAATCCTAATCTTCAAACTTATGCAAAGCGAAGCTTTGCTGACCCGATGGAATCCTAATCTTCAAACTTATGCAAAGCGAAGCTTTGCTGACCCGATCGAATCCTAATCTTCAAACTTATGCAAAGCGAAGCTTTGCTGACCCGATGGAATCCTAATCTTCAAACTTATGCAAAGCGAAGCTTTGCTGACCTGATGGAATCCTAATCTTCAAACTTATGCAAAGCGAAGCTTTGCTGACCTGATGGAATCCTAATCTTCAAACTTATGCAAAGCGAAGTTTTGCTGACCCGATCGAATCCTAATCTTCAAACTTATGCAAAGCGAAGCTTTGCTGACCCGATGGAATCCTAATCTTCAAACTTATGCAAAGCGAAGCTTTGCTGACCCGATCGAATCCTAATCTTCAAACTTATGCAAAGCGAAGCTTTGCTGACCCGATGGAATCCTAATCTTCAAACTTATGCAAAGCGAAGCTTTGCTGACCTGATGGAATCCTAATCTTCAAACTTATGCAAAGCGAAGTTTTGCTGACCCGATCGAATCCTAATCTTCAAACTTATGCAAAGCGAAGCTTTGCTGACCCGATGGAATCCTAATCTTCAAACTTATGCAAAGCGAAGCTTTGCTGACCTGATGGAATCCTAATCTTCAAACTTATGCAAAGCGAAGTTTTGCTGACCCGATCGAATCCTAATCTTCAAACTTATGCAAAGCGAAGCTTTGCTGACCCGATCGAATCCTAATCTTCAAACTTATGCAAAGCGAAGCTTTGCTTACCCGATATAGAGTTTTGGAACGGTGTGAATATGCACATGAAGCGTGATCCGCTTCATTACTAGTTTTATTTATTTTTTTTTTTATTGCTATAAAATTTTCACTGCGCTATATTCTGAACAAAAAGCATTCAAACTCAATTTTATCAGAGATTTATTTTCCTCTTTTCTACTTTTCACCATGTGTCTCTCACTTATCCGTTGAAATTCCATTTTAAAATTGTATGTAAAATAATGAAATGAAGGATGTTTAGCATCTCATTATATTTGCAAATTAAAACACTTTTTTTATCGATGGGATTTTAATTAAATTATGTTTAAGGGGGGATACAAAATGACGACAGTGAAAAGGAGGATTCGCTTTTGTGCTTGTTGAAAAATGTATTATGCATGAATGAAAAACGATGAAATTTTTCAGCACGAAAGTTTCTCTCTTTTTAGTTCCTTCTTTTGAAATGTGCATAATGTTATGCATACAAAAAAATGTATTCACAAAGAAAAAAAAAGGAAAAGGGATTGAAATAGAAATAAGAAATTTATAAGCTTCACTTAGCGAATTAATTTTCCATGAATGTGCTACTTTAGGAAAATTGGATGGGAATAAAATTGGTGAATATGTAAGTGGAAATGGATATTTTACAATATTTGATTTTTTTTGGAGTGAAATCTCACGATTTTTGTGGGAATCTTGTATGGGTTTAAAACATTTTTTAAAGTTCATGCTAAAGTTCATTTTAAGTCAATGTTGCAATTCGATATGACTGGTGTGAAAACTTAAATAAAAGTATGTAAAAATTATTAACATGATGCAGTTAGTTTTTTGAAAAAATTGTTAACAAATCGATCTTCAAATCTTACATAAATCCACCTAACAGAATCGAAGCAGATACAACGCAACTTAAAGCAATCACTGATGAACAAAAAAAAAAAAGTTTCCCTTACCAATTAAATAATTAAAGCACAAAGAAAAACAGAACTTTTTTCTACTTCCTCAATTTTCACACCACAAAAGCCACAATTCGATAATAAAAATTTTCATAATTTTTATTTTCTTTTCCATTCATTTCATTTCTTCATTTCTTTCATGGGAAATAGCAACTGTGGAAGGAGGAAAATTGCAATAAAAATCTATTTCATTAGTTCATTATACATGACTCATTAGCATTTCAAATTATGGAAATTAGTTTTCTTTTTTCACTTCTTTATTCTCTTCCTCTTCCTTTTTTCTTCAGTTTTGTTCTCATTTTTTTCTTGTTTCATTCTTTTCTGTAGCTGTTTGAATGCTGAATGAGAATATTGTAAGTTGAAGTGATTTTTTCATTCGAGTATGGCAGGAGTGAGTACGCATTGCTGGTAAGATATAATATAATATTTTTAAATAGTTAAACGCGCTATCTTTAAACTAAAAGCAGAAAGAGAAGTTCAGAAATTTTTGCCATACAAAAACCAAGAACTGACCATAAAAAAACTCAAAATGCAATCATTTTTTTCCTGAAAATCAAGCTAAAAAAAGAATATACCAGCAGTGGCAACACACAAAAAGCAATGATAATAAAAAAAGAAAAAAAAAAAAGTTTCACAATTATCCTTCGCGCCTTCAATTTTCTCCGACTCTCCATCACTTCTTCTTCATCTGTTCTGTTTTAGTCACGATATAATAACGCAAATCTGAAAACAGATAAAGTTGAGGCGATGCACACACACATACACCAAAACGGAAGAGAAAAAGAAAAAATTATCATTTTTATTCCTCGTAGATATCTTTTCACTTCAATTGCCATTTTTACGGTTTCTTGAATAAAATGCAAATTAGATGAGAGTAAAAGGAGATTCTTTTATACGGTTTTCGAGACCAGAAATCCCAACATAAGCAATTTTATGAAGTTCTTTTTTATTAGCATGAATTTTATGTGCAAAATTGCTTTATTTTGAGGTTTGACTGGATTTGAATGGGAATTTTCTTTGAAGTGGCTACTGGTTTTGTAAAGTTTTGAAGTTAAAAAGAAAGTATTAGGAGATATGACTAGGGTATCATAGAATTAGGCTAATAAGATTGAAACAAAATTCTTAATTGTTCAATTTAATTCAAATCTTTGTTCCCCAAAAATAGTCTTGGCCCCACTTCAGATGATTAACCCGTTCCTATAACTACTATACAAAAATTTCAGGCCTTTAAAAAATATCATTCTTAACATAAAATATTTAAAAGCCCACCTGTAATTTGCAAACTTTTCCAAATGCACCCCAACCATCCACTAAAAATTCATCCCAAACTCAAAATCATATTTTACAGTGGATGGTTGAACAGGCAATATCATAAGAACAGCAAAAAAGAGAGAAAGAAATGAAAGGAAGAAAAATATGTTTTGAATGTATAAAAGGATCTTTTCTTACTGTTTGCATGCCAGCCAGTGACCTACAAAAAAATAAATGTAAATAGCTCTGTTTTGCTTATCGTCTAAGAGGAAAAATGAACCGCAATCATTTTTTTCATCATCATCATCATGCTGATGCCTTTTTTATGTATTTTATATAGAAAAAAATCTTCTTTATAAAGCTTCGTTTATTCCTCATATCTATCTCGATATTTCTCTTCTTTGTACTGATTTATTACTTTATATTCCCTTTTATTGCCATAAAATTATTATTAAATTGAAAAACATTTCCATGAGGTTTTATTGGAGATCCTTTTTTTATATATTCGTTTCTATCGTTCGGTTATCGTGATTCATTCAATGAAAAAGGATGTAATTATAATGAAATTGATATCGAATATTTTTTTTTGCTTTCTTGGAGATATAATATTTATTTATATTTGCATTGCATATTCTTTTTTCTTCTAATAGGGTTTTATCGTGGTTTATCCAATTATGTTTTTTATTGAAAAAATTGGATAAATTAAAATTAATTAAATTAGGAATATTATGGGTTCATTTGACATGGAAAGAAATTTTTAATTGAAAAGTCATTTTTCTATATTCTTAGTTTAGCAATAAAAATTCATACAAAAATTGAAAACCTTGATTTTTTAGCGCATTTTTGAAAACTTGTTTTCAAAAAGGAAGCTCAATCATGCACTTTGATCGGTCGTTCGGTCGTTCGGTCGTTCGGTCGTTCGGTCGTTCGGTCGTTCGGTCGTTCGGTCGTTCGGTCGTTCGGGTCCCAATTATCTCTTGATCTAGACTTCGTAGCAAGCTCGGAATTGTTTTAATAGCTTCATTGAATGTTTTTATTCCCGCCATTTATATTGAAAAGTCAAAAAACACTCATTAAATAGCTTAATTCATCGATTTTATATTTCAAAAAAAATATGTAAACAATGCAGGGCAAAGCTATGCTTATGATAAGTTTGAATTTTTTCTAACCGTTAAAAAATTTGAAATTTTTTTGACCGTTATTTCGGATTAAATTTTTTTCTTTTATACACCTTAATTAATTAACATTTAATTTTTTCATACAAATAAGTGCGTTTAGAAATTTTAAAAATAATGGATGTGTTCAGAAATTTCAAAAAACCGGTAAATCGTAAAGCTATTATTTGCATTGAACAATTTGAATTGACCAAAAAATGATAGACGTGTCTTAAAGATTTTTTTTAAATTTTATTGTTTTACGCTTTAATTTGTGTGATTACTGTATTAAATAATTTGAATAAGATATCCAGCATTGTGATTGAATTGAATTTAAAAGCTGACATAGCAATTATAGTGATTAAATTACATTTTTGTAAAACTATTTGAAATAAAAAAAAATATTTTGTGGCTGACGATACATCGACAATTCTTGATTATATTCAATACCATCATATCAATATATTGAATTTTTGTAAGCTTATTTGTGGCTGGGTAAAGTCAGGCGTATTCGCTGAATATATGCGACTTTATCTACAGGCAAATAATTCCTAAAAATTCATTTATATTGTACATTAACCAACAATTAAGATCCAGTCAAAATATTTACATATTTGAATTTAACGGTCAAATCGACACGTGATTCATCAAACTTTTTGAGGTTTACCGACATTCATCATCCAGAAAATTATATTCTACAATTATGAGTTCACCAAAAGTTAAAAAGCCCGTTAAACCAAGAGACAAGAACAAAAAGAATAACAAAAACAACAAAAATGACATCACAATCTTGAACTTTGTTCAAAAGGCCACAACCAGTAAAGATAATAAAGCTGTAAGTAATGAGAGTGATGGTTTCTCCGTTGAAGATTTGGAGTTTAGAAAAATATCTGAAACTCTTGAAAAACCAAAGTTAGTCACACATGATGAATTAAGAGACTCACTGAATTCAATTGGCTCCAACGATATCGGCAAAATAGTATCAGTATTAGTAAACGCATATTCAACGCTTTCGAATGCTGTCAGTCAAAATTTTAATACGTGCAATAAAATTGCTCAGTCCGTTGATGAAAATAACGCAACCTTCCTTGGAGTTACTGATCAATTGAATGACGACGTTGAGAAATTAGCACAAAAACATCATGAATATGTCAAGTCAAATGAAAACGATAAGCAGGAACTAAAAGTAAAAACAGATATTCGTTATTATAAATCTCAGATGATAGTTTACCTGAAGAACGATGAAATCCTCAATTCAGATCATGAAAACTTAATTTCAGTTGCAGAAAAGATAATTAAAGATCAAGGCTTTTCCTTAGGTCGTTCATACATCACAAAAGCTATTGTCTTGTCAGGATTGAAAAGAATCAATAATGTCAGCAAATACACGAAGTATTTGTACGTTCACTTCAGTGATGCCTTTACATCAGAACGCCTAATCATGGAAATGATCAAAAAGAACAAAAATGATGATAAAAATAATCTAAATGTCATCTTCTCACAGCCAACATCTTATGACATTCGTAGACTGAACAGCATTTGTCACGACCTTAGATTGGATGGTTCAGTAAGCAAAGTTTTTCTTGGTGATGATGCGATAAAAGTCACTTTAAATAAAAAGGATCCTAATGATCCAAATGAGAAGACAAAGAAAGTTCACGTGAGAAACTTTGCTGATTTAGACAAATTGAGGAAGGATGTCAAGTCTAAAAGCTATAAAGTTCCAACGAGAACTTTCTATAATAGTGAATATTGGAAAAAGAGAAATAATTTACCTGGAATCAAGCGTGGACGTGAAGACATTGATGTTCAAGATACTTCTGCATCGTTGATTAACAAAAAGAAGAAATTTAATTCACAAGATGATGACATAGCTAGCAATAATAGTGATGTTGAAATGCAAAACAGCCATGAAACCTCATTTACTTCAGCATCTGAGAATGACATATGAAGTGATAGCTCACGCATCCTGCCTCTGAAATTAAGTAATAAAATTAACTATAACATCGATGTCTTGGAACTTTACATGAATCAATTACATAACTTAAATAAATTAAAGATTATCACATGGAACATTCGGTCGATTAAATCACTCAATTCATTTCAGAGGTTCAAAAATGAACTGTCAGGATTCGTGAGCAATGAAATTGACGTCATTGTCCTATGTGAAACATGGATAAATGATTTAAATAAATTCAACATATATAATTTACCAAATTATCACAATTATTCATGCTGTCGTGAGAATTCAACTGGTGGTGGTGTTATTATCTTCATTCATAATAAGCATATTACACAATTCGTAAAGAAAGAGTCCCACGGCAACATCGAATACATTTCAATCGACCTCGTGACAAAAAATTTGAAATTTAGACTCTGTTCTATTTATCGTCCTCCAAGTGGATGTGTAGATTCATTCATCAAAAAGCTTGAAGATATTCTGGATGGCAATGAACATATCATTGTTACTGGAGATTTGAATATTAACATGTTAAGGCCTGATCGACATACAATTCAATTATTGGATGCCTTAAACAATTGTAGAGCTTTGATTACAAATGATGCAATTACTAGAAATGAAAGCAAAACGTTAATAGACTATTTTATAATTAAAAACTTTCCAAGTAACGTTTCGATCGAAACACTTACTTCAAATAAATTAGTTTCCTCGGATCACAACATGCTGCTATCGTTGATTGATGTAGTCATTCCTAAAAAAGAAACAAAAACGATATTGAGCAGAAAATGTAATTATCAATACCTTAAAGAAATTTTCGAGTATGATGAAGAAAGGATGCATGGTTTGTCCGTTGAAGAATGTTGTAATTACTTGTTGAACACAATTAGAGATGCGATGTCTGCAAGCACTATCATCAGAACATTCAGAATGCCTTGTAACGAGTTGACACCACAATGGGCAGATTACAGATATCACATGCTAATGAAGAAGGCCACAAACCTACAAATGAAAATAAATAAATTAGATAATTATAACAGACCTACGAATATTTTAAGAGCAAAGCTGAATGACTTAAAAAATACATTGGATTCTCATTCGAATATAATTTCAAGAAAATTTTACAGTCAACTAATAAAAAACAGCGGCATGAACTCTTGGACGATTATTAATAAAATATTAGGCAAAAGTAAATCACCATCAAAATTTACATTAACTGTTGACGATAAAGTTATTAATAACATAAAGGAAATTGCCGAATTATTTAATGAACACTTCAGTGCTACTTCTACAAATCAAAACTCGTCAAATACTTTTAATTATAATGGTCAAAATGTGAGTAATAGCATGTACTTTCATGAAGTGACTTTGAGTGAAATTAGCGATATAATTGATGATCTGGATCCAAAGAAAGCAACAGGAAGTGATGAAATTCCTTGTAGAATTATCAAAGAACTCAAATATGAATTAACGGTTCCTCTAACAATTCTAATTAATAAAATTATTTCTGAAAGTCACTATCCTGATTCATTAAAATATGCTATCATCAAGCCATTGCATAAAAAGGGTAATAAAAATGAGATTAAAAATTACCGTCCAATTGCTTTACTGCCAATAATCAACAAAATCTTCGAGAGGATTATTTCAAATAGAATCCAAAGTTTCCTTGAGTCAAATAATATAAATGATGCAGAACAGTATGGATATAAAAAATCAATCGGCACGAATGAAGCAATCCTACGATTTTCACATGATGTCTCTAAATGTCTTGATCGTGGTGAGTGTGTTGTTGTCGTATTCATGGATTTGACTGCTGCATTTGACACACTAAATCGTGAGATTCTTCTACAAAAATTGGCACATCTCGGTATTCGAGGAAATGTTAATGAACTACTGAAGTCCTACTTTTCAGACCGAACACAAGCTGTAAATATTGAAAATATCATTAGTAAAGTTGTTGCAAGGAATGATGGAGTAGCTCAAGGATCTGTGTTAGGTCCACCATTATTTAATATTGACCAATTTGATTCACCACAAATTTCGTCTAATAGAATAAAATTTGCTGATGATAACACAATTTATAAAAGTTGCAAAAAGGATCAACTGGAAATTGCACTAAAGGAATTAATGGATGATGTTAGAAAAATGGCTTTACATTTTAATAACAGTGGACTGTATCTAAATTACTCAAAGACGAAATTTATGGTGATCAATAGTAATGACAACATTCAAATACCCAAAGAAATAAATGTTAAGGACAATATAATGATCAAACAAACGTCGAGCATAAAATTTCTAGGCATTACTATTGATGATAAATTCAATTTCAAGGAGCATCATTCAAATTTGATTAATAAACTTACCCAGTCATGCAGAGCTCTTTCAATCATCAAATTTCATTTGCCACAGGAATTATTGCTACAATTTTTTCATGCTCATGTCATGTCTCATTTGATGTACTGTCCGTTTCTGCTCGCAAAACTTTCAAAGGAAGAAATCTTGAGGCTTCAGAGAATACAAAATCGTTGTGTCAAACATATCTTTGGACTTGATTCTCGACATTCGACACTGGATCTTTTTAAAACATTTATCACGAATAGTCTGCCTGTGATCGGAGTTATATACTCTTCTCTGATGATAAATATCCATAAATCTTTAGTCCTCAAGAAAGATGAGTTGTTGACATTTGAAACGAATCAAAGTGGCAGAAGGTCATCAGGCGAAGTTGTGGCATGCAAATTCAAGAAAAGACAGCATTTAGGCACTGATATTTCTTATCTTGGTGTCATATTGTACAATCAGCTTCCAAAATCTCTAAAAGAAATACAAGACATTAACAAATTTAAAAATGAAGTTAAAAGATACTTAATTGGAAAGGTAGACCTTATTTTGGCTGAAGATCAACTTAAAACGCGAAGAATCTCATGATTATGCTGACTTTTGCTGACTTTTTACTTCTCTAATTTGTTTTCATCCTTTAATTTAAACTTAAGAAAAAATTTTCACTTTGTTTTTGTTTACATTTTTCTGTACTAAACTTTAGAACATAGAAATTCAAATTTATTTTGACAGTTGAAATTTAAATTTATTTACACCGTTATTACAAACATTTGATATCGGATAGTTTTTTATTCGATTATATTTATATCCTTTTTTTTAAATAAGATTAATCTTAATACGATTTTATGTTTAACACTTCCAGCTGCATTGCAGCGTCTTCTCATTTTTTTTTTCACTATGTATAAATATGTATATTTTTATTAAGAGATAGACTAATAAACTAAACTAAACTAAACATTATAAAAATCAATTTTAAAGGAATTTTGATCTTTAGTTTTAAACTTATTATTGAAATGCATTATGATTAAAGAAACAGCAATAGAGTTTTAAAACTCGACATTCTTTTCTATTTAATCAATTGCTAATCGCTGCGTCAAAAATGCGCTGAAGTCCCTCGATATAAACGAGGACTTTTGTAATTTTTTAATTTAATAATTTATTCATAAATACAAGTCCTTCAAAACAATCTAAATATGCTTAAACTTTCATCAAGATTATTAAGTAACTTGATAATTTCCTCCTATTTAAAAATGATTTTCTTCATGAAACTTAATCCACCAGAATTTCATTATTCATTAATTCATCAGATATAAAATTTTCCAGTTTTTCTTATTTTAAACCTCAAACATGACCTGAGCATCAAGATATAAAAACTTTGTAACTTAAAACCTTTTCCAATTATTTTTCAAGATATTTTTTTTTTCTCATTGAAATCTTGAAACTTTTTTTTTATTTTCTGTGACTTCCTTGCAGTCTGTAAACTTTATACTTGCACGTGGAAATCTCTCAATTACGAGTGTTTATTTTATTTGAATTTCTCCTTAGTGTGGTTGCATTCAAATGTTCTATATACAAATTCCGTCCTACTTTTAACTAGCTTTTAACTGTTGAGAGTTGATTTAATTTTAAAGATTAATTTTTTTTTTAAAAAAAAGAAAGTCTAAACTTAATAAATCCTAGATGTCACTGACAAATGATCCCAAAGGTTTCTGTCGAAGAATTTTTTCCTTCATTTTGTGGGTTTGTGAAAAATTCAAAGGAAGCAGAGCGTTATACAAATCTTTCGATAAGGTATCATGTTTCTCGAAGGTTTTCAAGAATGTTCCATGAAGAATATTTTGCGGATCAATATCTTTTGTTTTTATGAACCTCTAGACTTTTCTAACCAAATATTTCTGGTGATGTTTATTATTATGAGAATTATGATTAAAAATTAAAAGTGGAGTAGAATCAGGGGTTTATAGCATCATATTTAGTTAGTTAGTAAATTAATTAAATTCAGTTTAATTTTAAATTTAAATTTTGTTTTTATAATTTTTCTTGATCCACAAATCACGTCAAATTTTATACAAATTTATAAATAAAGCTTTGATTTTACTGGAAAATGACATCATCATCATCATCATCATAAGAAATTATATTGAAAAATATATGGAACACAAAAAGGGTAAACAAGAGCGCAATCTTTTAAGATGAGGACAGAAATAAGAAAAAGACAAGATCAACATTGCAATCATCCTCTTGTTGGGATTTTGTCCCCTCTTAAATTTTAATACAAAATATTTTTATGAACATGAAATCCCTTTTCCTTTATGTTATAATACAAAATCTTGTAGCAGCAACAGCAATATTTGATTTATTCCATAAATCCTTTCTTTTCTTTGGATATATTATACTAATAAAAAATTTTATTGGTAGTATAAGATCATTTTGTTTCGATTAGTGAAAAATGTGAAGCATTTTAGTGGATATAAATGGAAATGCATGTTAAAAGCTTAATACATTCATAAATGAAAAGAACTGCACTTGCTTTGTGTTTTATCTGTTTTAAAATTCTTTATTTTCATAAATTTTTATACAGAAAGCAATAAAATGTAAAGAAAAAAAAATACATTTATTGTGAGCATAACAACAAAACATTTTTTTTTATGTAATGGCGCATTTAAAAAGAATGAATATAAAAAATTTTAGTGCACTTTGCAAAGATTTTTCATGTTCATATTTTTATGATTTTTCCATATGGATTTATGTGACGTACGTTTGTCTGTCTAATGGATATGATTTTCGCTAGTATGAATTTATGCTTAAACTGCAAAAATGTCAAATTTTACTACTAAAATGCGTCTAACTATCGGCTAATTAAAGTTTTTCATACTTGGTCACACTTAAAATTTTCTCAACTGAATAAAATTTTCATTTGAAAAAGCTTGAACAAAAAAGAAGTAAAAAATAGGAAATTCATGAAAATTGCAGACATTATTATTTGTCACATATAACAATCGCACACAACAACTGCTGTTAAATAAAGTCATACGTCGATAGAAAAAAAGAAAAATTTCAATTGTTGTCTCTTTGTAAAAATTTGTCTTTGTCTCTCAATAAAAATTGCACTAGCTCCTGTAAAAGCGTTATGAAAAATTCAGTAAAAAGTCTTGCATTTCAAAATAAAAATGATGCATTAATTTTAGTCCATTTGTATGGAAATTATTGTACTTGAAACAATAGTGAAAATGTTTAATGCTAAAAATTTATAATGAAAGTGGTAAGTTGGAACTGACAATGTATTTTAAAATGTATGAATAATGTAAAGTATATATTGTCGTTAATGGAATGCTTGAATATTTCTATTATACCTATTTATGGCATTAAGCTTCTTGGAGTTAAAAGCATTTTTTATGATTTTTTATAGAGCACAGAATCCATTCGAAAAATTATTATAAAATTTGTATTTTTAACTCATATAATCTGAACCAGATATTCAATCTCGCAAAAGCGCTAAAAATACTCTCTTATAAAAATAACAAAGCAATTTTTTATGAAAGAAATATACAGACTCAAATAATATGCACTAAGTAATATGAATGACACCTTTCTTGCTTTAAATTTCCAAGAATTTATTTACAAAGTAATTTCAAAAATAAAAAATCCTTTTTTTACTTTATCATTTATCAAATGCTTAAAAACTGCGAACTGTTTTTTAATTCTCCAAAAGAGATTGAATTTTTCCAACACAAAAATGTCAACGACCTCGATATTTTTCTTATTACTTTTTTATATTTATGTTTATATAATAATATTTATGTCTTCAAAATTTTAGATATTGATCATCCAAAACTATTATCTTTGACTCTATTCAACCCAATAACCAGAAATTTTAAAAGTTAGTGTTCAGATAGCTAATCTCACGGCTATCTTCAGATACACTAGTTTAAATCTAGCTTTTAACTAACTTTTAACGGTCGTGGTTATTAGGATCAGTCAAGTAAAATCTATTGAAAAGGTACTTAGAAAAAAAGTGTCATCACGTTCGCATTCATGAGAAAGTACAAAGTAGGTAGCAGCAGCTTGTCATACAATCATGCATGAATGAACGTGTTAAATCTTAAATATAAATGTGCACTAAAGAGAAATAATGTTTATGAAAAATTCACAATTCTCACTTCATTTTCACACAATCGACTTACACAACTCGCAAATGGAAAATTCATGGGAGGCGAATGCATAAATGGAAGTGATAAAGAAAGAAGAAAATCAAATTAATAATGCAATAAAGAGGCTCTTCTTTCATGAGTTTTGTTTTTCATTCGCATTATATTGCGTTGCCTATAAAAATATACAGCAACAACAGTTGAAAAAACTTTTATTTTTTATTTCCATTTAATATAACATAAGGATGGCAAAAAAAATGCAATAATAATTGGAAGCAATGATAAAGTTATAAAAACTTGTTTGACTGCATGTTTTCTCATGGAAAAATAATAAATGTATGGTAAGGAAAGTTTTAAAGTTTTGGCTTTTGCGCATAGCTTTAAAACTTTGATTAGAAATGGGTTTAAAGCTTTGATTAAAGTATGGGAAAAATTTTAAATTCAAAACTAAAGATGTTGATTTTAAATCGTTACACATTTATAAATTTTAACTAAGACATCAATTTTCATATTTTCCACAACGGACAATCAGACAAACTACCTCAAAATAACTGAACCCAAAAAAATTCTTAAAACCTTTTTATTCGCCAAGCGAACAAAAACAAACGATTGAAAAAACAATCAAAAAGGAAAGGAAACGAGTGAGTGAGTGAGAAACAACAAGCAAAATTTTCATGCATTATTCGGATCGATTGCCGAAAGCACTACTTCATAAGGCACACGTCGTCTTTGTTTGCTTTTGCCTCTCTTTTGTTTTTCCTTTAAAAAAAAGACTACCACAATTTCATTCATATTGTGACTGTGAAGAAGATGATTGTGGCATGGAAGGAAGATGAAGGAGGAAAAGCATACCAAAAATGTGATTTGAGGGACTCGTAAATTTATGCTGTAGATATAAAATATTAAAATCATTTCATATATGAATTATTTTTACTTTTATTATGATTGTCATCATTGTTGTGGCTTGGTTTTACTACAATCCTGAATGTTGTGTGAGTATTATGGCTTCATTTCAATGTGTTGTAATGTCGAATTCATAAAGGTAAATTCTACATAATGGATGTATGTATGTTTGTGAAAATGTGTGTACATAATAATGAATTTGGAAAGGATTAGAAAATAATGAATTTGAATTTTTTTTTGTTTGGAATTTTCAGGTTTTTGAGAGTTTTTTTGTTGTTGATAATTTTTGGAAAATAATTGAAGATGGAAAAATGAATTTAATGTGAAATTGTCGATGAAACAATTTTTTTTCATTAAATCGAATGAGAAAAAGATTATCTCAAAGTCTGTTCTTAAAAAGATGTTGATCAACACCATGAATATATATTGCTTTAAATTAAACAATTTTCTTTTTAATATTATCTGCAACATAACCAGAAAAAAATTAAAAATAATGCAATTCCCTCCTCCTCAAAAAGTTTCAAAATCCCTTAACAACCATAAACTGCTAATGGTCATTCCAACGATTTCATTCTTTATCATTATTAAGGCAAGTAACAAGTGCCAACATCCGACAATCCTTTCCTCTTTTATATCCTCATTTTCTATCTTTTTCCTTCTGATATGTTTTATATCTGTATAAAATTTTACCCATGTATCCTTACATCCATATCTATCTCCTCTCACTTCATAAAATATTTGCATTCATTTGGAATTAATCTATCGCATTATGAACTCATACTCATAATTTTGTATCTTTTAGGGCTTGAACTCTCAATTTTTGATGTTTAAGAATTTTTGGAATCACTAAAGGTTCAATATTTAGAATCTTAAAGGAATTAAGTCACAATCACTCAAATTAAAATGCTAAATGTAACTCCAACGCAGCCATAATTCTGTAAAGAAATTTTCAACAAATAAATTTTCATCCAGACAAGACAACACTACTAATCAAAACTTTTTCAATTTAAACATAAAGACAAGAAGGAATTACAAAATTAATTGAATGGAACAAAAGTTTACGGAAGCTTCTAAGCCTGCCAATTCTCTCTTACGCTTACACAATGAAGCAAGAATTACGAGGAAAGACGAGAAAATTGAGATGAAAAAAAAAATTTAATCTTTTTTATTAGGAGTTTATGGATAATGGATCATTAGTATAAAGCTATGTTGGGATTACACTCACTATAATGGTATCACTTGCTGCTTGTCTTAAGCTTCTTCGTTAATGATAGTTGTGGAGAATGATAAAGTTTTGATTCCACTTATTATATTTATCTGATGTTCTGAATTGTTTTTCATGAAAATGTATTTTGAAGATTCTTTTGTTCATGGCTGTGTTAATTTTTTGGGGGAATAATGAACAGCATTTTCATCATTTTTAAGAATAATTTTGCAGTATCAAAAATTATTTTTATTTGTATAGAAAAATATTTTTGAAGCCATTCAAAAGTTATTTTAAAAATCTTTTTTCGAACCATTTCCTATATCACGGACAGCATAATTTAATAAACCATGTCAAAACTATACCATGTACTGCACTAATGAGGTATAATTTTTGCTGCGGTAAAGTTTTAATGAGCATTCCGATATGATAATAATTATGAATAGAATTTTCAGTAATCATTAAAATCTATGATAAGGAAAATATCAGCATAATGCAGAATTTATAGCCTCAATATATCAAAAGCTTTTGTCTTAATCAGCAAACTGTTCATTAGCATTTCCATTCATCATCTCTTATCAATAAATAGATTATTTGATGCAGTTTATGGAAATATCAAAATTATTGACATTGTATTAGAATAAGTCTTCAGGGTAAGGTCAAAAGCTGCTTAACTTAATGAGAGGATTGTAGCATTTTGGTGAATTGGAAAGCCAGGGGGTATTAAATAAAGATATAGTTATTGAATTTTGATGAACTGACAAATTGAAGTGAAATGAGGTAATTATGATGAATTTATTTGAATGTATAAACATTTAATGATGAATTTCAAAAGTTTGCCATATTACATTTTCAACAGAATTTCCATCCTAACCATCCTTCACCTAGTAACTTTTACATCAGCACAAACTAAATTTCAAGATGTATTTTGCAATTTTACTTCATTCGGAACTTCCTACTATGGATGTTACCTATATCGTGCAAATATTACAAGAACTGCAATTTCTTTAAAATTCGTTACAAATCATGTTGAATGGAAAACTGATGCTGATGTCATGATTGTAATGTCTACTTATGATTTTGATGGAATTATTGAATCTTTTCATTATCAACTAGTGCAAAAATTCAAAAATATTCAGCAAATTGTGCTCCAAAATGTAAAAATGAGAAAACTTCCCAAAAGGTCATTTGAGAATTGTAGCACAATCATTAATATAGATTTGAGCAGTAACTACCTGAGTGCCATTTTTGAAAAATTATTTTCAAAGTGTAAAATTTTGAAATATTTAAATTTAAGCTACAATATGATCTTTGAGTTAAGTGATGATACTTTCCATGGTGTTGAAAATCTCGAGGAATTAAACATTGCTTACAATCGGGTCACATTTTCACAAGAAGCTATTCAGAATTTAACAAAATTAAAGAAACTCTATGTGCAACATTATTGGCTGAAAAATGACGATTTGACAATCTTTTATAGCTTGCAACAGCTGGAAGTTATTGACTTGTCGAACTTTCATTCTTCATTTTTATTGATTGAAAAATTAATTGATGGATTGAAAAATTTAAAGGAGATCACATTGACCTTTAACTATCATTATTTTGTGAATTTTGAATTCCTTTCTCAATTTAGTCTTAGAGTTTTGAACATAGACAGCAACACTTTAGTGTACATTCCGGAGTTTTCATTTAAAAATTTCACATATTTAACTATTCTTGGTGTTTCTTTCAATTACCTCCAAACTTTATCTGAAAATACATTTTATGGACTTGGCAATTTGGAACAACTTTATTTGTCGTACAACTCCATAGATAAAATTCATGAAAAGGCATTTGACCATCTTTACAAGCTTTTCTTTTTGAATCTGAATCTGAATAGAATTGAAGCTTTGTCACCGAGAATGTTCACAAACTTAAGAGAATTGAAATACTTACTAATCAGTGGAAACAGCATTTGCGACTTTGCGGACCAAACATTCACAAATTTAGTCAATCTAACATTCTTAATGTTTGATGAAAATCGAATAAGAAGCTTGAACTCCAATGCATTTGGCAAACATGAGAATATGACATACATCTCAGCAGATTCCAACATGATCAACGAAATTGAGGAAAACTTCTTCGACAGTTTTCCAAATTTGCTGGCATTTTCTGGACATGACAATTTATGCTTCAATGGATATATCGAGAATTTTACAGCAGTCAACAAGTCGGAGCATTTTTATGATTGTTTCAGTAATTGGGAAATTGCTGTTGCATCTCCAATACCTCCAGCAGATGAAGTGCCTTTTGAACCGACCACAACAGAGAAGAGCAATAAGAATAGATTGAATGTTTCATTGATCTTACTGTTTGAAGCTTTTTGTGTCTGCTTCTTTGTATGAATTTAAAACTGTGGGAAATATTTGTAAATTATGTCATTTAAAAATTTCTGATTTTTGAGTTTTAAACTGGAGCTAACATATAACTCTTTATTATATGTACTGATCAAAATTTAACTTAATTAAGGTATGTTCAAAAATTATCATTTCAATTTAGTATGAAAATTTGCTTAAGACTTAAGAGAATATCTTGTCCTTATATCAAAAAAAAATCATCATTAATCTTTCATCATTTTTCAAAATTCAATTATTCCGCTTTTATACCTTCTTGTAATTCAATTTGAAAGCCAAAAGAACCTCAAAAGAACATTGCATAAGAATAAGAAATAAGAAATGAAAAGGAATTTCTTCTGCTTCATCCAAAAAAGCACAAGACGTAGAGCTTATGTGTATATAAATGAAATGCGAAATAAAACATGGAAATGTATGTATATGAATAATTTACAGACTATGCAGTCGTCTTGTTCGAGTTTCATGTTTAATTATTGAAGAACATGAAAACATTATGGGAATTTGTGGTTGCTCAAAAGTGTCTGTTCTGCTGTTGCTATCCTTTAATGATGAACATGATTTTAATTTTAAAGGAAGAAGGCGGAAGAAGAGGCACATCCCTTAGAGAAAATTCATAATGGATTTCTGATTTTTTTTTTCGTGTGGTTTCTTTCCACAAAACCAAAGCCTGTTGTTTATTAAAAAAAGAAGTCTGTTAAAAAAATTTATTTTAGCGGCTTTTTATTTTCAACAGCATATCGATGTTTCCACATACATGAATACCTTAACAGTAAATTTTAAAGCACACAAATCATGATTCAATTAAATGAGAGCTTTTACATAAATTTCAATTTATCAAGTCGAGCGCCTGTTTGTCTTCCCTCGTCCGCCAACCTGGCAAAATAAAAACAACATACAAGCTACTGATAGGAATCGCATGACAACATCGCATAAATTTCATTTCATCCATTCTATATTTTCTTACTATCCACACATTTTACATGTGAAAATATGTACATGAGGTAGGTAATAGTTGGTAGACAATAACAAGCAGTTATTTGCAAATTCACATACAAACATGCCACACATACATTTCTTATTCAAATAACAACATCAAATATTTTCTGATAATAATCATCATTTTTTTCTAGCTAGGCACTTTTTCTACTGAATGTCGTGAGAAAAGGGGCTGAAATGAATGCAAGAAGTCTAGATGTCTAAGGATTAAGGATGTATCTGATTTGAAGTTAAACTCATAACCTTTACTTTTAATCTCAAAGTATTTGCTCCTTTGCAAATTAGATGATTAACCTCAATTAGGAAACTAGTTGGCCAGTGAGTAATTAATAAATCAATTTGAGATATCTAAGGAATAAAAATGCGTCATGTTCATGCAAATTCTCAATAAACTTCCCTTACCATTTCGTGCCATTTTCCTTTCACTGCCTTTCTGTTACTTATTTGCATTCATAAGAAGTATGAGGAAAATGATAAGATAGCTATTTTCATTTTTTTTTTCAACAGAGAAGAAAGAATGTTCAAGACAATATTAAATGTTTTCATAATGCATGTATATCCAATAAAAATATTTCTTACTTGACATTTACGCTCCAAAAATTCTCTAAACAAACGATTCTATCAATGTCACTAACGACACAGTCCAACTCAATAACATCAAAAATGTCGGTAAACATGCATGAATAAATCCTGATTTTATTTTTAGTAATCTTTGTGTCCTCATCAAAATGAAAAGATAATTTTTGTCTATTTTGTAAATGTCATCGCCTACAGACAAAGCAGAATCCATAATTTTTTGACTTCCATATGAGTAAACAAATAAAGCAACAGTTCCTCCTATTAAATGAGTTCCTGCAGTAATTTTTTGTGGAATCTCAGGAATTATTATGATTTGAATAGCAGCTATGCAGAATATTGAAGCCATCATTGAGAATTGAATCAATACGACAGGCCAATAAAGTTTTGCAAGCTTAGTAGAAACTGTGATGACTTCACAATGAGAATGTACAAATTCCTTTAATTTTGTTTTGTTGACTGTCTTGCGTAGGATCTCAAAGTGTCCACATATGTATAGACAGCAGGTAAAGAAGGTGATGTCTACCAGGATCTAAAAGTGAATTATTGAAATTTATGAATGTTTGAATTTAACACGTCATCAAAAAACTCACATTAATTAATATGACGATGAAAAATAATATAACTTGAAAGACGAAGATCAACACATACAAAGCAGGCACAGAAGTGTAGTTGTAGCTCATTTTGAGAGGCAATGTTAAATTCATATGACCGAATAGGCAAAGACTTATTAAATTTTGAATGATGGGACGAATAATAGAGAAAATTATAGCATTTAGAATTACTATATATATTGGAATTAGCAGACGACTGTGCAATCGACGAATTTTTTTTATAATTTTGTCATGTAGCGGTCGATCCTTGCATCTTGCATTTAACATTTGAATTCTGTTTATCATCCAGAAAAACTCATCAGAACTGAAGAAAAATGTTATAAATTTTACTGTGGCCATAGTCAAACTTAATCCTGGTCCTAAGCATGGCGATAATTCATACACGTTCGTTAAATTTTCAATGACAAAATGTCCAATTCCAATAATTCCCACCATAAGAAATACTATTTTTATTCCAAAACTACAATAATCACGTTCCTTAACAGGTGACTGATAAATGCCTAAAAACTTCATTAATTTTTGTTGCAGTCTGAATTCATCTTCGACTTCTGATTCTGAAATTTTCTTTATAATCAATTTTATTTGGGTTAAAATTCTAAAAACCATGTTGATGTCTTTAAGAGAACTCAATTCAATGAACTGAAAACAGCTACTACTTTTATTTCAGTCATAGCTTACTAGTATTTATCACTAAGGGCGACTTTTTTATTTTATTATAAATTTTAAATTTTTAAAATGTCTTTAATATTAAATTAAGTTAATAAATTATTCATGGTTGAATTGTCTATTTTTCTTGCAACGTCAATGCTATGACTGAATATATTATTGATAATTTCAAAGTTTTATTTGGAAAAAAATAGAAAAAAATAAAATCCTTGACATTATTTAGAAAAATATATTTCGTAATTTTGATAGTTTATATTTTGATAAAATCAAATACCTACAAAAATTTTTAAGTATTATTTAAGTATTATTAAGTATAAAAAATATAAGTCAAATATAAGTTTAAAATCTGTTACATTGAAAATAAGTTTTGATAATTATTAAGAAGCACATCTTAAAGCACATTTAATTAGCATTCAAGGACTTTAATAAAGTTATTAACGACATCGTACGCTTTATAAGTATCATGTAAATTGGCAAGCATGCTCGAAAAAATCCTGACTTCATTTCCACAGTCATCTGACTTCTCATCATTATAAACAGATAATTTTTATCTATTTCATAAACTTCATCACAAACAGACATTGACGAATCCATGACCTTTTGTCCTCCATATGAGTAAATAAGTAGTTCAAGCGATGCAATGATGATATGAAAAAATGCTCTAACTTTCTTTTCAAAATCTTCATTTGATGTAATTTGAAAACAAGCGACACAAAGGATGATTGTAATTAAGGTGAATTTCATAAAGATTAATTTTTGGTAAAAATCTCTCACTTTCTGAGTTAGAAGTATTACATCCCTATGATTTTCTACGAATCCTTTCATATTTGTGCTGTGGATGCTATTTCGTAGAATTTGAAAATGTTTATGAAGATACAAACAGTGACCCAGAAATGTAAGGTCAAAAACCATCTAGAATAGAAATATTTTACAGCATCTTCAAATAAGGATGACCATGCCCATTAGACAAAATTACTTACATTATATACGGCAATAATACAAGAGCAGCTCATTAGTAGAAAGTACAAAGCAACATAAATTACAAATGATGACAAATCAAAGTGAAAATATGTCTTTACTTGCAGTTCATATATAATTTCTGATTCATAGTAACACATATTCATGACATTTTGGATGATAGGTCTTGCATTGTAAGATATAAGCAAGTTGAACGTGATAATTGCAAAAATTAATGAAGCAAAGTTGTGAATTCTCTTGACTTTATTAAGTTCAAATCTGTGGATTGATGATTCACCTAAAATTATTATTGTATCAATAATTAATCTTAATCAGCATAGATCTAGATTGAGTGTATGAAAGATCTAGACCAGATCTAGATTTTTGTGAGTTAGCGTAATTTTAATTATTTTTACTGAAATTCTAAAAATCTTACATAATTTATTAAGCCTCTGGATCTCATCAATTAGATGAAAAAACTGATTTTTATTATGCAATATACTAAATAAATTAATTGTTGCGAAAGCACCGCCAACTATTGCAGGAGTTACTTCAAGAACATCAAACAAATTTCTTAAATTGTGAATGACAAAATTTATACCTCCATAAAGACAAATAACTAATGTTAATAAACTGAAAATTTGAAAAATTTTGCACAAGCATTCTTGCTTTTTAGATGGCATTTCAACGATCCAAATTGCTTTCAAAATCTTCATTTGAATATAAAATTCAGGCTTTGTGCCAAAGCTTTCAATCATTTTGGCTACATGTAAAAATTTTGTTCTGATCCTTTCCATTCGAATAGAAAACCACGAATGAAACAAATTTTGATTTTTAAGGAAAAAAAATTATTTAAAAAATAAAATTATAAAAAATTCAAGATACGATATGAATAATTTGGTGAATTATAAGTTTGACATTTCAAATACACAAGCAGCTAAATTGAAGGTTTCTGATTCCTGGAATTTCAGTCGATGTTAGTAACTGGATTTATTTAGTTGTGATTTAATAGTGACATTCAAACGTAAAGGTATATTTATTTTCAGCACAAATAGAAAATTAAAATAATTTCATATATAAAAAAAATTCCAAACTTATTATCTTCAAAAATGATAAAAAAATGCATTTCCTTAAAAAATCCAACAGAATATTTAATTAGCAAATCTTATTTCCTCAAGTATTTCCCCTTTATCTCCCAGAACGTATCATAAATTATGAACTCGCTGATGTGAAGTGTTCATGCTGATGTTGTAACATAAAAAGAACAGAAATATTCATTATATCGTCACACACAATATGAAATGACAACAAGCCATTCAAGAGCGTAATTACATAATCATAGAGCACTGCAAAAGAGAATTATTAGAGAAATTTATTATTATGACTCCTTCCATCTCATTCACAACTTAAATTCCCATTCAGAACATACCGTGTGTTGACGTATAAATATGTGTGTATGTATGCTTTCATACTCACATTTATGTTATATGCCATTGTGTCTGACATGCATTGTGTCGAATGTTTGAAAAACATGCTTTTTCAGGGCGCTCTTTTGTTTATTTTTCTCGTGCATTTCACTCTGTTTCTTTTTTTAATATAAAGTGGAGAAAAAAATGTCGTTAACGCATGAAAAGAAAATAAAGGAAATCATTGTAAAGTGTACCTAATTTAAAGGGGGCTGGTGCAGGGGCGTAGATGCGTAGGTGCAGTAAATTTTTGAGGGGGGTTTTGAAATTTTTTGGATGAAACGAAAAGCTTAGGGAGGGGGAGGATTTCGCAGAATCCTTAACACTATAAATGACCATTTTTGACCCATCCCCCCCCCCCCCCTTGGTCGTAAAAAAATTTGTATAGGATTTTGAAAAATTTTATATGCACCGTAACAAAAGCGTTACGAATTTTAAGAACGACAACCAATCACAATTCTAGAAATGAACAAATTTGCTCAACAAATGATCAAGTTAACAGCTTTAGCTGTCACCTTACCAAAACACAGTTGAAAATTGTTGATAATTTATTAACTAAATTACTTGTGTAAATAATTACAATAAAATTATATCGCACAAATTTTTAATCTACTCAATCAATCAATTGTACACATATTGTATGATTTTAACTCACAATAGCCTGACGCGCCACCCAGAAAAGTGTTTATGTCATTAAAAATTCATTTACAAATGATTAAATGCCTTCAAGATACAAACAAAGAGCGACAAAAGAAACACACACAAAAAAAAGATTTTTTGGCATATTTACTTTATTCTGTCTCTGCGAGATTCATTCATCTAAACAGATATTAATGATTGTCGTAATTTTCTCATCTCTCTTCATCATCATCAACATCATCATTATTTCCATTAAATATATTTTTGACGATGATGATAAATTCCATTGTGCTTGTGTCATTTGATGGAACTTCAGAACTTTTTGATTGTGAGGAGGATCTTCTAAGCATGCCATTATTTACACGAAATATTATGAGAGATAGGAGGTGTTAAGCTTAGTTAGGGATCAAGGTTGTCAGATTAAAGTCATAATATGTGTGAAATTTGATTTTTTTTCTGTAGAATCAGTGTGATTTTGGTACCTTTATTTAGTTAGTTGTTTGTTTTTGACTTTACACTTTATCAACTTAAATGGAATCTCTGTTGGATGACTACTAAATAAAAGTAAATCAAATTTAATGAAAATTGATGCTTAGCTGTCAAAAGATATTTCAAAAATTTTTATTTGCTAATTTTATTTCCATAAATTCTGAACATCCAAGCAATAACGCCTACACATTATGTTGCATCCTTGAAATATATTTAAATCACATTATATTCCACAAAACTCACATTTAAATATATTTCCATAGCAACACAGAAAAGTCCTTATCGTCGTTTGATATAAACTTAAACAATAAGTATTTCTCATCACATCAAGTGACTTTTTAAGCTCATAAATTTATTTTCTAATCTGATTTTACGATAGAAACTTAAATAGCTTTCTTCTAGTTCTTTAAGTTTTATTTTGTTTTGGTTTTAAAGAAGTTTTCTTCTTTCTTCTTCTTCTTGTCAGTTTGAACTTTTCCTCCTTTCTGTGAATTTTTTTTTTTTCTTGGCTTTTTATATCTAAAACAGTTTTCCGCATTATGTGAGTTGGTATAAATATTTTAGAGCTTGCTATGTATTATTATCTTGTTTTAAATTATTGATTATTCATGAAAAAATTAAAATAATACTGTTTTTTAAAAATTATATAGACTGATCCTTTTCAAACAACGTCGATTGTTTTCGTTCGAATTTTCAACACGCAATATCAACAAATTATGTAAATTTTACATATTTTCCTTCGCAAAAACTGAATATTCCTCCACAGAACTTTATTGAGGTTTTTCTTGCTCTTCTGGGAACTGCGAAAATAAACTTACTGCAGAGTTAAAATTATTACATGAAATATTTGCAATCAACTTAATCAATTCATTTATATATTTTACATTTTTCAAACTTTCAATTCTTTTTTTAAAAAAAATATGATTTGATAAAATCACAAGTGAAGGAAAGATTCTTGAATAAATTTCCATTAAATTATTTTTCAAAAATTCAATTCACAAAAGTTAAGACAATTTCATAGAAACAAAAAGTATCTCAAAAAAGAGAAAGTTTCTCATGGATAAATTCATAATCATTACGTTCAGAATGAGAATCTTTTGAAGAGACTATGTTTTTGTAATAAGAGAAGGCAGTTCTTACGTGATACGACTTGCGTAAAACGCAGAGAGAATAAACGTAAAGAGACCAGCAAGAATAAAGAGAGTAAGTTTAATACACAATTCTTATCAGAACCATAGTAAGTGTACGTAAACTTAGAGAGAATTTTATGTGAAAAGAGATACGATTTTATTTTTGTGGTTAAGATTTATGCTTACGTACAGCCACTATTTCTCTCCATTTTTTCAAAGAAATTTTGAAAACTCTCTTTTTTGGAATGACAAATATTGGCTTCTTGATGAATATTTTTTAAAAAAAATTTATGCCCCGCATCATCCCATGTAACCAAAATGTTCCATTCGTTTTCCTTTTCCTTCAATGGAAGATTCAATGTACTGTCAAATTTTTCATACAAAAAATTGTTTTACATGAAAGTACCAAAAATTTTCCATTGAAGGAAATACTTCAACGCGAATAAGTTCAAGTCTCAAAAAATCTTGATTATATACTTCACAAGAGTATGCAGAAATCACTTTTACATCTGGAATTTAAATTTGTATGAGACTTTAAACATTTAATTATGTTTTTAATATGTGTGATGAAGTTATTTGATTTCATCAGTGTGCAACTTAGTAAAATTAAGTTGCTTTTGAATATTTTATTAAGTATTAGTGTTTGTTAAATATATGAACACTAATACATTAATAATAAATTACGTAAAAAATACAATAGAAATAGAACAAAAGAACATGTGATTTTTTTTTCATTTTTTATGTTCCATAAGTATTCCATCAAAGTATTACATCAGTAGTACATAAGTATTACATTGATGTATTACATCGATGGAAAACGCGATCTTCCCTATTTTGTTCCATTGTCATGCGACAATATGTTCCTTAGGACGATACATGTATAATACATAGGTATTATACATGGAAGGTTCTAATGGAATACATTGATATTCCATTTGGTTACATGGGATGCTTGTCAGGATTCAAAAAAAAAAAAAAAATTAAGAAAAGTTTGAATTTATCTGATTTAAGCTTATTATTGGTGAGTTAAGTGTAGTGACTTCAAGAAGAATAAAATGACTAAAGCAAATAAAAGTTGTTTTTTGACATCTGGTATAATGGAAATTAGGTGAATATCATTACTCCTCATATGACAAATCAATAGACTCAAATCAATAAAAACTTAAAAATTGTAGAACACGCCTCACAAATAAACCCCAAAAAGTAAAACTCATAATCCTGACCTGATTTTCTTTCAGAATTTCTTAACACAATTCCTAATAACTGAAGGCCATCTTACTAAATACCTTTTCATAAAGCAAAAGCAGCATAACTAATGAATAATATAAACACTTCAATAAAGCAACACAAGTATCCCATTCTCATTTCCTTTCGCATAAATTTTCTGCATAAATAAAGTATAAAGCTGTTGAGTTGGCTCATTTCTTATACGATTAATTGGGATTGCTTTACGCAATATTTTTGCACATATTGTATCATTACATGTTTCTGCACTCATATGATCTATAGAGGAGTACATGTGAACATCAAATGCATTATCGAATGTCATTAATCATTTTTAATTTAAAATTCCCTTTTTTGATTTTTCAGCTTCCAATAAAAAAGAATTTCTGCTGCTCTTATTAAAAATTCATTGCATGCACTCACGTTATATTGTGTGAGCATCATCATCATCAAATGGAAAGAAAAGCAAAAGGAAGGCACAAGACGAGAAGAAATGGGGAAATATTTTAACACCTCTTAAGACAAGACATTGCTGCAAAGTGGAATTTAATAAATATATATTTTATATATTATTTTCTCTCACTGAAAGACGTTGAGGCAGCATAATAGGTGATAACAACAGGTTGTAAATATTTTTTTCGTATTCTTTATTTTTGCCTGTTTTTATTTATTCGCGCATTTGTGCACACACAAAAATGTGAACAGTTTTTTTTTGTGCTGCTCTTTTATTTTTAATAATCATCAATGTTCTTCACGAATAAAATGTTTTAGAGTATAAGAAATTGAGTGGATGCAGCATAATGACGCATTTTGATTGCCTGAATCTTAAATATCCTAAAAATAAATTTTCAATTATTTCTGAATTTGGCTTTGCGACCCTCATTTCCATTGTTTTGACTAACAATTGAAGCTATTGTTAGCTAGCATATTCAGCCTTGAGGTTATGCAGACGACTTCATAAAATTACAAGAAATTTAATTTTGGCTAAGTTCAAATAAAAATTCGACTGCTTTCAATTTCCTCGAAGCTTATCATTGAAATTTCTCAAAAAATTCAATAAAAATTTTATCATTAAATCCTGATCAAAAGCTTTCAAAAGCAACAAATCTCTGAAATTCATCAGAAATCCATAAAATCAAATAAGAGAGATAAAACCGGATTTTCAGATGTTAATGTTGGTTTAAGGATTTTTGCAGACTTTTATGAGATTTATGAAATTTGTTGACAAAGATTCCATTTTCTTTTATTTTTGGACAAATCGTTACATTTTGTCAATAAAACAAGTTCTACATCAAGAAAATATTTTTCGGAACCACAGGCAATAATTGTGTGAGAGATGAATATTATTTTATCAAAAAATATGTAGATGCAAAGGGTTCGAAATGTCTGTTGATATTTTTCAAAAGGTTAATTATATAACCAAAAAAAAACTCACCGCATAAGGAAAAAAAAAATACCTAAATGTCAAATTAAGCGTCGATCAATAGTTATTGCCCTTTTTAATTACAGCATGACATGACATTTTCACTTCGACTAATTAATTCAGCATTTAGCATTAATCACTTGATAATTATTTAAATGAGAAACGATAAAAATATGATTTGCCATCCCCGCTGCTCACACCTTCATGCTCTGTTTTACTTCATAAACCAAACCAAAAAAAAAGTCAGAAAGAAAATTCATTGCATGTATTTTTAATTTAACATTTTTATCGATAAAAACTGATCAAGTTCACGCATTTTAAGACATGTACAGAACCCAGTAATTGGCTCCGTGCCGCTGGGACATTAGCAGCATTGAAATCAACCAAGCACGTTCAACTGCAATTTTAACACTGCATAAGTCTTCTTCTGCATCACGTAATGAGCTATAAAATTCACACCCTGAAAATGAGATTTTGCGCTTCTTTCAGTTCCTTTATTTTAAATTCTTCTTTTTTTATTTTCTTGTTGAAATTTGTGTCTTTTTATTTCATCATTGACAGCTCCATTATTCATTTCATACACACATAATCATCTTCTTTTTTTTGCTTTTATGTTTCTTTCGTCAATCACATAATTGACTTTACAGTCATGCTTTATCAATTTATGACTTTGTGCACTTAAGAGTAATAAGGTTGAATGTCTTGCCTGCTTTATCTTCATATTATTCTTACTCATTTCATACTCGATTATATATGAAGTGTACATATATAGCTGTTTGTCGCGAATTTTTTTGTTCCGCATATTTGAAGTGAATTGTATGATATAAATTTAGTCGCTACGTCAGCAAAAATGAAGAGTTTTGTGCCTAAAATTAAGTACTTGAATTTTCATTATAATTCAAAGAAAGTGCTTAAATTAAAGGGAAAATTTTTTGTTCAATTCATAATTTTTTCTAATCAAATCAGCATAATCTTTCCTCATTCGTTTTCCTGATGTAAATACTACTCTGAAAAAAAGGATACCATTTAGAAATTTAGGTTAAAAATAACAATATCTCTTGCTGGAAAGCAATCATATATCTAAATTATATTTAGGCGATATCTACAGAATTAGATACCCAAATCACACAACCAAAATTCCAAAAATAAACCCCGCATTTCTCGACACATATCCTCTAAAAAAAATTAGATTACAAACGAACGATAAAGATTAGAAGGGAAATAATTCACGCAATTCACTTTCAAGTGTGACGTATTGTGAGCATGTCTGTATCTCAAAGTATAATACCAACCCCAATGAATCACATATAATTGAGAGCATCATCTGAATGTGACATTACTCACTCGACAATTTTTCCCTCTATCTAATTTTTTGCTTCTTTCTCTGGATGTGAAGAATTGAGGAACATTTTCTATCTATTTTGTTAGATGCTTCTGATATTTTATCATATTTACAATCTGCATTGTTTCTGACGATGACTGAGTTGAATGACTCTGTAAAATGTATAAACTTTGAGAATTCACTTTTTTTCATTCAAATTCAGCATCGCTTATGTAATTTATTCAACTTCAGAAGATTCGCTTTTTATTTCACTGTTTCAAGATTTACACTAACAAGAAGACAGTGTCATCATTCATATTAAATTTACTTGATTTTACATAAAAAAGCAGTCGTGTAGTATCATCATCAACATCAACTTCAGAACTCTTACAAAAAAAAAGAGAAATGCTGACTTACTCATTTGAAAACTGCGTAAAATGTTAAGCGAAATAATATTTCATGATTAATTTGATATTAAGGTTAAGAGAATCCCGTCCATTAAATTATAAATTACACAAACATTTTATACTGGGATGGATTGTAAGTCAGGTTAAGTTTTGAAAACCAGGGTGTTAAAATCTTCAGAATTTACTAAAATCTTATCTTTGTTGAAGAACTAAAGGACAATTAAGCTACTCCAATTTTAAGATTTTGTTCAAAAATTCTTCAAAAATTGAACCTTCATTCTATACAGGACAAATTTATTTCAAATCAAAATTTCCATACAACATCATTAATAAACAATCCCACCAAAGAAGTGAGTGGGAAAAAGGCAACAACCGCAGTCAGATGCAATGAATAAAGGCAAAGAGAAAAGAAAAGAAGGAAATTATTTTTAGGGATGGGCACTTGAGATAAGCTGAAACGTAATTAGGGTTGAATTTTATGCCAAATCAGATAAAGGACTTGAAATTTAAGGTGAATACCCCACCCCCTAAATATTTCTGTCATCTCGTTCTAAATCTGTCAAAGATTTTAAATCCTGCGATTAAAATTGAGTTTAGACTGATAAATTTTAATATCCATTTCTAATTGCTACTTAAAAATGCAAATCTTCTTGCAATTTTAATTAGTCTTTCCATCATCATCATTTTCACATTCAACACATAAAAAATGAATTACAACCTCCGCACGAAAAAAAAGGAAAATTTGTTGAAGGAAAGCACAAAGACAGAGATTTATAAGGTGTTATTAAATCTACTCCAATATTCACTCATTCTCATACAGAATCATCTCTCGTGTTTTTCATTTTCTTTCTCTTCACTTGACTCATTTTTTAAATTTTCATTCTGGTGGTAAATTTTTATCGGACGTTTACCATCACTTTACCTAAACGCAAGACATAAATTTTCTTTTCTCTTTTTCTCTCCGTTTCATTCTTTTCTCGTTCAATTTTCGTTTACCGCAATTTTTTTCTTTACATACAATTTATTTCGAGAATGGATCAGCTTCCTAATTCATTTTGGATGATCTTGTGGATTAAATAGGAGAATATGATTAAGAGATTGAAACATGGATAATGAGACAATGAATAAGGATGTGGAATTTATTTAAATGTGTTTTTTGTGAATCTGAAGTGCTGTATGCAATCTGGTCATGCATTGTAGTAGATGTACTAATAAAATCTAGGATTAAGATTTGTTATTTGATCAATATTTTGTAGGATGATAATTTTAAACTTAAAGAAAAAGCTCTTTTGAATAACTTTTGCTGGAATGAATGATTCAAAACCTTCATCATCTTAAAAAGGCAACAAAAAACTGGCACGAGGCAAATAATTTATTATTAATGCCTAAATCCACGGAATCTAATTTGAGTGTTTAATTCAAAGCTCCTAAAATCACAGTTACTAAAAATATCCCCAACATCCAACCATACAAAATAAATTGCTAATGAAAGGATTTAAATTCTTATCTTACGTGCTATTCCAACCATGATTTTTCAATTCATATCATTTACAATTTAAATTTAAAGCTAATTAACATAAGACAGCTTACAAAACTAAAATGCGCCACATCCATTAACTCTAACTGCTCTAATTCCCTCATGTTTTCTTTTCTCGCTCACATTTTCACATCCAAAAATGAGAAATATTTTATTCATTCTACTTAGCAATGCTTTGAATGAGATAAAAATGTAAAATATTACTCTTCAATGACTTTGCAATAAATTAGTGTCTATTAATGTCCAACTTTTTTCCTTCTTTCACAACATCCTACCTCACACTACGACACGAGATGAGGAAAAAAATCTCAATTCTCACTTCATCCGGGTGTGTTTATTTTGGACTACTTGACTATTATTTTTTTCCGACATGTCGACGTTGGAGTGGGGAACGATGTGAAATCAACTCGAGAGGATGTTAAAAGCCATTGCTTATCAACACAATCCTCGCAAGAGACTTTTTTTTCTTCTATGAAATTTAAAAAAAACTTCATTTTAATATGACTATGATGAATGTCTTTTTGGCTCTTTGTGTCTCCATCCCACTTGTACTTGTACTTGTGCTTTTGCCACATGAGATTTTTTTCTCATTTAGAAAAGAAGAACTTTTAGCATTGTTTGTGAAAATGAGTGTTGTTGATCGGTTTGTGGATTGTCCAGCTATCTTTTTGTTTAACTAGAAAAACATTAAAATATTTTTTTTTATTGTAATCTAGAATTAGGTTGAAGTAAGATAGGAGGAATTTCCACTAATGTCGTAAATAACAATCTAAAATTTTCACAAAAATCATTCACAGAAAATTCAATTCCACTTCCTGATTTTCATTCAGATGCTGTTACTTCTTCCACAGTCATCATGTTTTGTTTGAGATTTCTCGTCATGGGAACAATCTAATCGGATGAGTAAGAGTGAGGATATGAAAGTGGGGATTTACGTACGTACGAATAAATATATGTGTATATGATGACGAGAAAATAGGGTGTTGAAAGGAATGTCTTCCACATCTAGCTTATATGGTTATGTAAGTGCGGTATTAATGCACAACAACTTCACATCAAGTGAGACATATATATTTTTTGTATTGTGTATTATTATGAAATATGTGATGTGAAATTAAGCTGACATTTTTTTATTATTTTTATGATTTTTCTGTCACTATTAAAAGACGAGAATATTTAGCTGTTTTGTGAATTTTAAGACGCTTAAATCAAGATTAAAATTTGATATTTTGTATTGTTGGTATGTAATAAGCATTTCGTGGAAATGTGTAAAATGTTAGCAATAAATTTAGGCCTTGAAAATAATTTTTCATTAAAAATTTCTTAGAAAATATGATGCTACCTAAAATATGAATTTAAATGATCTTGTTTTGGAAAACAGCCATTTTTTAATAGACGTAATTTGCGAACATTACTAAAAGTCTAGAAACTTCAATTAGAACTTAAATATCACTCCAAACTTCATCATATTAGATTTCTTATTCAAACATTCAAAATATGCTCTGAGGGTTGCAGAGGTTACCATTTTTTTGAAGTCATATCTTGACCGTATCTCATCATAAAAATAATTTTGATCCACTTTTATGTAAACAGAAGAGTATTTTTTAATAAAAACTTTTGCAAAAGCAAATTTTGCATCATTCAACAGAACCATCCACAAATTATTTTTAGATTTACGGTAAAGAATTTCAGAAGAAAATATTAAAAATAAGAAGCTTGAAGAATCACTAAATTGATGTAGATGTGGCGCATTTTTAACTGAATTAGGCCTTTTGGATTCAAAATTGATATAATTTATTTCTTTTTTTAAAAAATCAAAATGATAGAAATTTTTCCACAACTGTAGCCTCAAAAACTCTAGATATATCTTCATTAATAAAAACCAGGAACTTTTTGAAAAATTGCCAGCAACAGTTTTCGACAACTTTTTATACCATGATGATAGAACTGTTCATGAAAAAGTGGAAATAAATCTGAATTTTAAATCTTTCAACTCTGAATGATGCAATGAAAAAAAAGAATATTTTTGTTCATGCTGAATTTTTATTGCTCTTTCATGAAAAATCTCTCCGGAGATAAATTTACAGTTTCACATAAAAAAGGTACAGAAGGAAAAAAAGTGCACAAAGCAGCAAAAAAAAAAGATGTACAAAGCAATTTCATTTAAATGAAGATGGAATCTATATCCACCTCGTGAGATAAGAAATTGTTTTTATGACATTGGAATGAAGGAAATTTAAACATCAGATCAGAAATGTCCATGATGACATAGAGTTTTTGTATTAAGAAATTTTTATGAGGAAGTGAATCAAATACTCATTATTATCTTAATATATTCCAATGGAAACAATCTTTGTCTTGATGAGACATAGGGATCAAATATTTATTTTTGTTCCTAAAGTGCTTTTAAAGAAAAACAATCGCTTGCTCAAAGATTGCAAGCTTTGAATTTTAAATCACTATTGTCATATGTAAGATAATTTTATTTTTTAAAAAATTAGACTTTTATTCTTATTGGGAAGCATCTATGAAGCTTTAAAAATTATTTTAAGGTGTAATTTTATTTTATGGTGTAGTTTAATGTGTCCATCAACAGTAATGTATTTTACCTGGCTGAACAAGTTTAGGTCTCATGAGAAAATTTTTCATAATTTGTGAAATGTAGTTTTCCTTTATTAAAACAAAAGAAGGATACATTTAATAAAATGTATTTCTATGCATCTATAATTTAACTTGATAACTTGATGCATATCCGCATAGTTTATGAAATGCATTTCCATCCTCGTTAAAAAAGACTCTTGTATTGCATTATTTTAATTGAAAGGCATTATTTTATTTTAAATATTGGTTGATGATATTTATATATGTCTTCATATGAGAAAAGTGGCCGTTATTTTTTTTTCAAATTTTTGAAATATTCACTAAAACTGTCAAATTTTCAGTACAAAAAACTGAGCAACTTAACTGTGCTATGGTCGGCGTTTGGTCGATGCTCAGTTGTATGAAGACATATAAATATATTTGCATCAACTATTAAGTTTCCTTGAATTAAAACATAGTTATATAGTCATCAGTTTAATTTCTCAGTAGAATTATTTTTTAGCATAGTGGATTTACATTACTCTCTAAGGAGGGAGGGGGATCCGAGAGTATTATGATCTAGTTGTGGAGTGTTATGATCTATTGTTCTCACAATTGAATATTTTGCTAAAAACATTATGAAGGGGAATGAGGAACCAGAATTTTAGCGTTACATAATAAGTGAATGGCCCCATACAAAGATCCATAACATTACTTTGAATAAAAATTATGAATATTACTTGATGTATTTCCTCATAAAACCTCAACATGTTAATTATTGAAAAAATAAATTTTTTTAAAATATTATAAATAAATTCCACTTTTAGCTATCGCTTTATACAAATTAAACTCAAATTTTAATCAATGAAGCCCTTAACACATAACTTCAAAATTTATATACTCAATACTAAAACAGAATCTATTAACTTGTTTATCTAACAACTCATCATTTCTACTCAATCGACTATCTAAAAATAAATAAATAAATTTCCGAAACATTGCACGACTCATAAACAGAAACTTGAACAACTTCCAGCATTCTTTTTATCACAAGAAATAAATTTTGTGGCTTATATTTTTCCATCGCTGTGACGTTCTTCAAAAAAAAAACCATGATGAGTAGGGAGGGTGAACAAAAAAAATTAGAAAGAAATTTTTACGATCGAAAAGGGAGTAAAAGCATCAATCCATAATTCGATGAATTTCCAATTTCCTTTCGCTAGAGTACGAACGCACATGGTGGAGCATGAAGAAGAAAAAAAAAATTCCCAAAACGAAAAGATGCTTAATAGAATGATTTATGGCGAGTAAATGGGCGTAAGAACAGCAATGAGGTGGGAGAGAAACTGAAAACATTCAAAAGCTTTCTTCCTTCCTATCAGCTTTTTCTTTCTTGCTCCCATCCGTTATTTTACGCGGGGCATCGAATGGTTTATTGAATTTTTAATATTACAAAAATATTTATTTTAAAAGTTGTGAGGAAGAGGGAAAAGTAAAATTGATGATTTTGAATATTGCAATATTTTATGCGCTTTAATTTTAGGTTGGATCCAAGAAAATAAAAATTGAAAGTTTAAGAAAAATTGTAAAATTTTTAAGAATTGAGTTTTCAATCATTAATGAGCTAAGTCTGCCATACAAACTGCAATTAATCAACATATTTTTCAAATTCAACAATGGTCAGTATTAAGCTACCCGTCAATAAAAGAAGGAACTAAAAGAAATACCAGCAGAACGGAACAAATGTTTGTTGAATATCGGGTGGAAACATTACCATCGATTGGAAAAATATTTTTTACATAAATTATGCGAAATGTGTTTTTCTTTCTTTCTTTTCGACTCTTCCCATCGCTGATAATATTTTCATCCCTACTGTTTCTCATTCCATTATTTTTTTTTTTGAATTCCCATCCATATTTTATCATCATCGATATGCAAGATTATGTTATATAACGATGAATTTTTTCTTCTCTTATTTTGAGTCTAGAATGGAGAGGAATCTTTTGAATAATTTATGACATTTTTTTGTGTGAGAACATTTACAATATTCAGTGCTATTACAGCTATTGACGTTGTTGTTATTATGATTATTATTACCATTGTTCTTATTTTGGTTCGATATAAATAAGTGGGAAGATAAAAATTCAGTAATCCTCAATTTTGGTGGTTTTTATGTCTTTAGCTGTAGTCGTGTTTATATCTAAAGGAAAAATATTTTAAGAACCACTGATTTATACCAAAGAACTAAAAATAAATAATTCTTCCCGAAATTACTTGCCTCCATTAAATGTTGAGCAATTAGCATCAATAAGTGTGTCAAGGAATTATTGAATAATTTATGAGGGAAAATTCAAGAGTTTAACCAATAATGAACAGGCAATTCAGTAAATATTCCTACTTGACATCCTTACCCTTAAAAAATAAATCATCCAACCTCTTTTTAATAAACCTTATTGTGCTAAAATTATAAAATCATTTTCCATTGATAAAGCTTGTTAAAACGCTGATCTTGATGAAACTTTTGTCACTCAAAAATTCCACAAAAGTAAAAAACTTCACAAAAATTTGGTGAAAGAGGAAAAATGTATTGAAAAACGCTTTCAAATTAGCCTAATTGGATTGAAAATATCCTTTTTTTCAATTTTCCCCAAGTGCTTTTTTCATCTCTGTCAGTTCTATTCTCATTCATCGAACTCAATGCTTTCACTACGGTTGTAAATTGGGTTTATGGTATTGTTGGGGAAAAGGCAAAAGCTTACAACATTTTCAATAACAACAAATAACTTTTATTCAAATTCATCTTTTTTTCTCGATGCTTTCTTTTTAATTCCCTTCTTTCATCCAGTCATGTCAATAAAGTTCTGAGAATCAGCAAAAACGGAATTTGATGTTTTTTTATTTAGTTTTGCTGTAAAGAGCAACATTTTAATACAATTGTATTAATATTTTTAGCATTTTAATATGTTTGACTCTTCCAAAATTTTAACTTTCTATTATGTCTCCATTCTTTATTTACTTGTTTATTTTAGAAAATTTTAATACCAAATCTAACAGAATCTTTCTTAAATCTTTACATTAAAATAATAGAAACCAAATATTGATACTCAAATAATTTCAATGTTTGTTGAAAATTGCAATTCAATAAGACAGTCACTTATGATGATCATGTTTGAAAAGGTACATTGCAATATGTTTCAACAAGAAATGATTCCATTTCAGTAGACTATTACAATAATATACTTTTCAATAAATGTAATGTATTTATAAAATATTAACATTTATTATCGTTCATATTCTTATACAAAGAAGTCACTTTTCTTAAATTAATAAGAAATAAATCTTGAATTTTGAAAATAATCTTTTATGTTAAGTTTGTAATTTTGTACTCCTACAAAAAAAATCAATTTTTAGCCTTTTCTCTCTTTCCTTTTACTATATCCTCAAGTAAATGTGAATAAACGTCCAAAAATTTAAATTTCTGAATTTTTCCCGAAACTGTCCTTGGAAACTCATCAACAGTAAAAACATATTTTGGAATTTTAAAATGAGCAAGTTTTCCTTTACAAAACTCATTAATTTCCTCTTTTGTGATAGGTTTTGACTCATCATTAACTCTAATAAAAGCAGCAACTTCTTCTCCCATACGTTCATCAGGAATTCCTAACAAAATCAATTAATAATATCATAGATTAGATGTGTCAAAACTTAAGTACGTACCAATCACATGAGCCTCCTTGACATTTGAATGTGTATTGATAAAATCTTCAATTTCTTTTGGATAGATGTTCTCTCCACCCCGAATAATCATTTCCTTTAATCGACCTACAATTTGCCCATAACCATTCTCATGTATAACAAACTGATCGCCTGTACGAAGCCATTTGTCAGCACTTAGAACCTCCTTCGTTCTCTCCTCATCATCAAAGTAATCCATCAATGTTAAATAGCTTCGAATACACAATTCACCCGGTTGACCAAAAGGCACAATATTTCCATTCTCATCTATAACTTTTGCTTCAACATGATCACATAAAGCACCAACAGTGCTTTGAATATTCTCATTGTGGTCATCTAACAATGATTGAAATACAGCTGAAGTGGTTTCTGTCAATCCATAAATGGATCTGACTTTCTCAGCATTCAAATGCTTTTCAATGTCCTTGACAAGTTGTGGTGTGCAAATTGCGCCTGCTGTATTTGCTATGTCTACTTTTGGAAGCTTCATATTCAACTCTTTTTGTTTTGCAATCAGATCCACAAACACTAATAGAAAGGAGAATAAAGGATTTCAATTATTTGATTTAAAGCATTCTTATTTTTTTTCGCATAATTTAATTGAACACGTTGAATATTTTAGTTCCGTAACTGAGCATAAAAATTGAAGTAATTATTAAAACACAAAAATAACGATTGAGTTTTTAACAAACGTTGAATATTTTAGTTCCGTAACAGAGCATAAAAATTGAAGTAATTATTAAAACACAAAAATAACGATTGAGTTTTTAACAAACAATAAAAAAAAATCCACTTACTAGTTGGCGTTCCATACACAATATTGGCATTTTCATCTCTTAATGCACGCAAGGATAATTCAGGCGTAAAGTGCGGTGCAGGTAAAATCAATGCAGATCCATGAGTCAATGCAACCAAAATCGAAATGGATGTACCGTAAGCATGGAACAATGGATTATTCACGAGAATTCGAGCATAGTTGTTGTGAAAATCATAACGTTTCCCTGCAAATAATTTTTGTATTGTGGAAAAATAAGCAAAAATTCGAGATAAAATGAACCGGGTCAGCAAATGGAGTGTAAAATTGGAAAATAAAATTTTGATACACATTCATTCATACCAATTTCATATCCGCAATTGACCAAACTAAAGTGACTAACTCGTGCCGCTTTTGAACGTCCAGTCGTTCCAGATGTAAATTGTATGTTGAAACACGATTCAGGTGAAATTGTTGATTGTAATTTATCTATTGCTGATAAGTCGCTCTCGCTCGAATAATTGAGCAAATCACCGTAACGTAATGCATCGCTTGATAAAAACATAGACAATAATTAATAAAATTTGTCTGGTTTAAACAAGTTTTTTGACCGTCTATACCTCAAATTCTTATCGCTATTGATAATTATGTGACGTAGTGGACTTGATGAATTGTTTTTCGTATCAGGTACAAGTGCTTTAAGCATTTCATAGAATTTTTGTTTACGAAATTCTTCCGGTGCGATAATGGCTTTGATGCCAACTTTTTTAATGCAATAATCAAGTTCAGGAAGCTGATAAGCTGGATTTAATGTGACCTGTGAAATTTATTATAAGGTAGTTGATTTTTCTTTTAATTTAATACAAAATATTGTGAAACATTTACACAAACTAGACCAGCTCGAGCCATAGCAATCATACTGATGATCCAGAATTCATAATTTGGCGACCAAATTCCAACTGTATCACCTTTTTCAAGACCAGCATTTAAAAGTCCAGCAGCTAATTTATCAGCCTAAAATAAAATATTGGTTTAATTCAATATTTAAGTCTTAATGCACTTTTGATTGGATACTGTGCTTGATTAATTATTAATTGAACAGTAATTTAATATCAAAAATAATTCTATGTCTTCATATCAAACAACTTGCTCATTATAAATAATTTAATTGCAATATAATTTGTTCCTACACATCAAACATATTCACAGCCGTAAAAAAATTCAACAAACTCAAATGACCTTGAAATCATCAAGAACATGCCGCAGCAAAATTTAATAACAATCAAAATATTCTTAACACACCCAAAATTATTACACATATAAAATTAATTTTACAGACCTTCCTCAATGCTTCTTCGAAGGTCAAACGAATTTTTTCATCACAAGATATTATAAAATCCCTATCAGGATATTTATTTGCTGTCAATTTCATGCATTGCCCAACAGAATAATATTTCAATGGTTCACTTCCAGTACGATGGATGTAGCTTGGTGTCTCTTGTGGCTGATGTTGTGTTGAACATCTTTTGTAAATAAATTGAAGAAACAAACTTGTTGCATGAGAATATTACAAAAAAAAATATTTTGGATATTTTGTAGGAATGTTTGTGTTTTGGTATATTTTGTATTTTATATTGTTATAAAGAATGAAGGAACAAAATCTAGAGCTGGAAACTGACGCAATCAATTTTATTGCCAAAAAAATAAAAGCCGGTTTGAATAATTTAATTTTCTGAACTTACTACGTCGTATTATTAGACGTCATTTTTATATGAGAGTTCATTAATTTTGCCCCCAAAAATCTTCTTTAAATTATCAACATAATTTAAACTTTCTCTATTTTTATTTAGCTTATCAGTTTCAGAAGTTTCCAACTCTAAATTCAAAAATAATAAATTTATTTTTACTTTCTATGAGCACTGGAACTACCAACAAAAATTCTTTTAGCCACACCACCAGATATGTTGTTAATCCTTAAAAATCTCATAATTTTGAGGATTTAAATTTTAGCACAATTGAAATAATTTTTCTCGGGAATATTTAGGTACAATGAAAAAAAATATTATTCCGAAAAAATTAAATTCTTAGCGACAAAACAATTCGTGTTGATTTCACGAAAGCTTTGGATTGACTGACAATCAAACAAAAATATAATTTTTACACACATGCAAACACACATTTTCATAATAACTACAGCTGTGACACTTGAAGATCATCGATCGACATTGTATGTCTATGATTATTTATTATTATAGTATTTTAATTATTATTATCACGTTTACATTCAAATTTCATGCCCAGTGCTAGAGAATTAAATCTTTCAATTCAAGTCTCTCTCACTTTAATAATATACAAAACTGTAGAATTTAAATTCTCTATTGAATAGCGTGCGGACATGAAAGTATCGTTTGATATTAATAATAAACTTATTATAATGTATAATATATTATTTCACCGTATTTAAACAGGTAAGTATATAGATCATGATGTTTGAAGTCCCGATTCAATTAAAGCTATTCATTATCAAGCCAAAGATAGTCGATAATGAGATTAATTTTGATGTGCTGCCAAACGCACAAACAACCAGCAGAATCAACAAACTTTGGGGCATTAAATAAACAACGCTGCTTTTTCGCAAATAAAACAAAAGGTATTGATGGCTGTGTCGTACGATGAGAATGTTGAGTGTGTTGTAGTTTGTACTGAAAACTAAAGTAAATAAATTAATTTGTGGCACAAAAAAAATAAGTTCAAAATTAACTTCCACAAATAAATTATGTACTGTCTACAACCATATCCAATTATTTTCGAATTATCACTTCCCTCATGAAATTATTTTCCATAAAAACTTTAGGGTACATATATTGATTTGACCTTTTGTCCCAAAAAATAATTTTTTTTGTCAATTTTACATCAATGCAAATAATATTGCATGGAAATTTTTCATCTTGTAAACTCACATTTTGATATTTGTCAGCGAACGAAAGTCAAATATTCTAGATATTTACATTGAGCTGAAGGCATCATAACTGTTGATTTTTTTTTCTCTGTATACAAGTTTTTTTTTCTGATTCACGTTAAAGTTAAACTTGGAATATTTGCATATATGTGAACAGTTTGGAGTCAGTTCATTGAGCAGTTGAAAATATTTGCATTGCATTTTATTTACGTTCCTTTTTTGATGCTTTATAGTAAAGTAAATAAGTTTTTAATAAAAATTTTATAAATTTAAAAAATTGACCATTGAATGAAAATTAAAAAAAAAATTCAATAAGTTTCATTGAAAACATGGCAGTAAACAACATCTTTTATGCAATAGCATACAATAGACCATTCAATATAACTTCCATTCACCCCATCATGTCAAGTCAACAATGGAAAAACTTTTTGAATCAAAATTTATATGATAGGATCATAAATAATAGAAAATTGTGGAGCAAGAGTTGAAAAGGAGGAAGAAAATTACCGGAAAACATTGAAAGGTCATAAAACTGTCTCATAGAAGTCATTCTGTATTCATATCATGCATGAAGCATAAAAAAGTAAAATAAAAAACGTGTCAAATAAATTTTCGCACTTTCTAATCGAGGATTGGGATGAGGAAAAAAGTAGTTTGTGAGGAAATGGACATAGATGAAAATAATATACAAACACAATAATAAAGCATCTCAATATGTCCCATGGGGTTACATCATGATGACAATATATACATGAGGAGTTTCTCTATTATTTTCATTTTTGTGAAGGTGGAAACTTTTTTTATGGGCTCAAAATTTGCTATAAAAATGAGAATTTAGCTTAAAATTGGGAGTCTGGCTAACTAATAAGGAGTAAGAAAGTTAAAAATTTTTGATGTGTATCATACATTCTTTAAATTCCAAATTAAGAAAGTAAATTACAAAATTTAGAGAATCCGATAAGACTTCATAAAATCCTTTTGAAGATTCCAAACCAACAAAATTTAATTTCCTCTTTCAAGAACTTTCCACAAATATATCCAATTTCCTGAATTATCAAATTTCTAAAAATACATCTCAAATAAAGTTAACCGATTTAAAAGACATTTCATACTCGATATCTCACATTACAACCTAAAGAGATGGGGAGGATATGGAAAGTGGCACCATGTTATGTATGATTCAAAAATAAGTTGTACATTCAAGAAAAAAAAGAAACGATGTGATAAGAGGATATATAGCTACGTACGAGAACTATACGCATAAAGTTGAAAAGGCATATACAAAAAAGGTCAAAATACAAAAGAAAATTTTTCATCTATTGTTAAGATTGTATTGATGATGCTATGTCCATTCAGAGAATGTAAACCATCATGTGAATGGGGTTGGAGTTGGGCAGTGAAAAAAAGGTTATTGAATAAATAAAATAAGTAGAATGAGGGGAACAAAAAGAAGACGAAAATGAAAAGGAAAATTGTCATCATCGCCTACGATCCTTTAAATTGGATTTTAGTGATTGTTAACAAATCAATTTCTCTCTCCCTTCAAGTGGAATTTTAAATTTGATTAGAGTTTTTTTACAAGCATCAATTCGAAATTGATGGTGTGAGACATACAAAAAAGGGACACTTACCGAGAATAAAAGGGAAAAAAATTGAAATTTCAATTCAATACGTGAGATATGCTTTGAATGAGTGAATAAAATGAAAAGAAAAAAGTTTTTTTTTTTTTTGAAAAGGTTCAAGTAATTTTCCAAAAGAAAATTCGTGAGTTAACTGCACAAACGGTCATTTATAATACAATTCACATGGTCAAGTGTCTGTTTTTTTTTTCTTTTATTTGGATTCATACTCAATCCTACTCGTAAAATTCAATTCGTTTCATGAATCTTTTAAAAATAAGGTTTCAATGTGATGAATGCTAGACTCGTTAATCTGATTGTCTGGTGTCAAATTATCGAGATAAGGGATCGATAAAGTTTGAACTTAATGAATAGTTTAATTAATTTTGGTATAAATAGTTTTAGGAAGATTATAAGCTTAGTGGAATTGGAAGTTTTGATGATGAACTCAATTTTAGGTTTCAAAATGATTTGACACTTTGGGATGGAATTAATTTTGCAATTCTAAAACAACAATTCAATAGGTTGAGACATAATATTGAATATACTTTTGAATGTCTTTTATGTTTTTTACCACAAAAAAGTAAAAACTTTTAAGTGATTTTATAACTTATAATTATCACTGTAACAAAACTTGATATAATAATTATTGATAACTATTCGGTTATTATGGTTCAAAAAGACTGAATGCTTTATTGGACATTTCCACTATATTTATATAATTATGATATTCTTTATGTTTGGAATAATTATGAAATTAACAAAGGAAAATGTTTAGACTGCATTAATGATTGACGTCAATGACTTTATGCTAAGCAAGCATGTACTGACATAGCCATCTAGTGGCTAGATATATAAAAAATAAAGATTTTTGAAAGCATATTATTAAAGTTTTATAAATTGGAAAAAGTTGCTTAAAAGCTTAAATATTATTAAAGTTTTTATAAATTGCAAAAAGTTAATTAAAAATTGAAAAAAAAATATGAAAAGACAATAAACATACTCCGGCGGCAAAAGTTGTTTATTCTTCGTCTGGAATTGACAGGATTGTAGATCCTTGACTGATGTCTGATGAATCCGATTCCCTGCGTGCTCTGTGGTAATAAAGTGAAACACATTGAATGTATAATGTGACCACATTTTAATAGTTTATAATCGTTATCATCGGTAATATTACACTTTACACAACTCACTGATGCCATTTTCACTGTCTTAAAAATTTTCTTGTCTTTTTTTTTAATAGTTTATAATTTTTTTTTTTCACACTAAGTTTTTTTTTTTGATTTTAAATTTTATATATTTTTATTTTTTAATAGTCTTTTTTTTTCACTTGTTTTTTTTTTTTGATTATTAGTTTGGATTATTATTCTTGATTCCTGGATGATGAGTGAATTGCTGAGTAAATGTCGCTCCACTTTATAGTCGATTCTTGAGTTATTTGTGCTGTCTTTGCATTTTTCAAACATTGATAGCATAAGAATGATAGAATTAATACACAAAAAATTGCTATCATTATTATATATCTAATGTATTCTTGTACAGCAAATCCGTTTTGTGTTTCAATAGCAGTAGTCGCCTCCAATTGCTTTGATAAGTCAGCTGTTACTTCTTGAAAGTATTTGTCAATGAAGGTGAAGTTTGTGTGGCTGATTGGATATTTAACAATTATATCCTTGACATTTGTTGTCGCATTAAGTTCAGCAATTGTTTCTGATGGACTGATGAATACATGATGGGGTGTTTTTATGGTGCATGATTTGGGTAACTTGAAAATCGTACCAGTCATCCATTGATTTTTTGTTGCTATTGAGTTGTTTTCACATATGATTTCTGTTTTGTTTAATTCATTGATGATCAGTACATTGTCCTCCCCCAGAGACAATAATTCGTCCACTTTTTCTGCCACTTGTATATTTTCACAGTGATTCGGTGTTCCATTTAATAAAGTCTTAATACAATCTGTAGTCTGTTGTAAATTTTCATGTGAATAGATATCGTCCAAAATTTGCATCATTTCGTGTTGGTATCCAAACGTTTCATTATCATTTGAGATGATGATTTTGTTTACAAGTTTTGGTGAGTTGTTTAAAACAGTGACTTGTCGAGCTTCAGTAGGAATTGAAATAATCGCGAGCTGTCGATATTCAGTTGTTGACATCATTGGAATGTGAAAAATGAATGCAATTTTATTGTCTATCATAATTTTTTCCTTCCTTGTAATGACAAATAAATCCAATGGATCCTTTAATACGGGGAACTTTAGCTGGAATCTGGTTTTGTTTTTAGATATTGCCTCTTTTAATACATCATAAGGTTTCGAATCCCATAAATCTTCGTATTTTGATGCCGTTAAATAAAAAATATCCATCATCTGTTGTGCGTCATTTTGAATCTTATTTTTAAGCTCAAGATTTTCTTGAATGTTGGATAATTGAGTGAATTTAACATCCGTCATTTTTGTTAATTGATTATTCATCTGCTTAACCACACCTGTTGCTTCATGTAATTTAATTTGACTATCAGTTAAGGCATGCTGTAAGTCATTTAGTTCCGATTGTTGATAAACCATAAGTCCTCCAGTTAATAAATGAGGAGCTGCATAGGCCGTAAATTTTCCAATAGCAGATACAAATGATCTTTTTGGTCGTAAATTTCCTTGGTTCATTACTTGAGAAACACGTTCAGCTTCTAAATTTATGATTTCAGTCCATTGATTGCAGTAATTTTGAGTTTCGGAAGTCATGGTCATACATGCATTTGTGAAATTCTTTATCATGTTGTTTATTATTGTTTGGTCAGCTGATGGACTCACACTTGTCAAAATAGTCACCGGTATGGTAGTTGATTGTATTTGTGCACTTCCAATTTTGTGCAAATGTATTCCTGGGTGAAGCTTTGTTAATAGCGCTTGTGTTGTTGTGGTCAAAGCAAGACACGTGATTAATATTTGCGTTAATGTAATATTTTTGGCGCGGCTTCGGAATCGATGCTTAAGTGGTGTGTCAGAAATTTGGTTTCCGTTCTCGGTTGTTTTTATTGGTTTTGGATGAAAGTTGCTAAGATGTATGAATGTCAATAATAGATCTAATAAATGACATTTTGGGATCATTATGGGCTGTGTTTGATTAATTGATAGATAACGTGCATTCTGTAGCCTTCCTTGTACTCTCAAAATTCCATCTTCATCCAATTTTGGGGATAATTTGTGCAAATAATGCTGTTTTGGTGCTAATTGTCCATCCTTCACTCGTTCAATGATACTTGATAGTTCACGGTGCTGATAATATTTAATGATGGTTTTTCTTGCTGTAGTGATTTCATCTGCAGATAAAGGAATTGGAATTTTGTCATTTTGTTCATTCAATTTTCTTTTGTATGTCATCCATCGTCGCATATAGCATACTGCATGCACTAAGCGGTTGAAACTTGAGAACCTTGCAAACATGTCTTCTTCTTTTTCTACGTGAGTCGATAAAAAAGTTGATGTTGTTCCATTTAATTCCTCATTTATTTCCGCATCAAATTTTAGTTTCCATTTATCGTCATCCCAATCAATTTTGGTAGTCCATAGCTGTTGTAAGAAAATTCTTAACAACATTATATATGGTAATGCAAAGTTCAAGAGATCGAACGTTTTTGCAACGATTGAAGATAATCCTTGCTTCGTGTAAATCATTTCAGTTGGATTGTGGTTATTCAAGCTTAATTCATCTTTAATTGGGTCAAAATTTAAGCCCAATGTTTGTTTTGGTGAGTGTCCTAATGGTGTGTTATCTTCTTCATCATCAACCTCAATTTCTTCATCTGGGACTTCATTATATTGACTGTTACTTAAACATTTTGTTGCTGATTCATTATATGTGATGAATGAGCTTACTGTTTGTTGTGGTTTTAAATTTTTACCACTAACTATCCATCCTAAATGCGTTTCTTGCATAAGTAATCCACTACTTGTGACTTCAGTACCTCCCCCAGCTTTGAAAATTCTAGAGAGAATGTCACTTCCGAGAAGTATTCCAACTTCACATGCAATACCAGAGAATAAATGTGGATTTGCAAGTTTTTTGTCTCCAAAAATGCTCTTATCAACCTCAATAGTTGGAATATTACTGGCAATTTTGTTAACAACCAGCGCTTTTGTTGTTATTAATCCAATTTGTGGATCATCCAGCTTGATGATTAAATTCACATAGGATTTAGCAGTTCCTAATATATCATTTATGCCTTTGATTATGACATTCGTCTTGTATTTTTTCAACGACAAAGCTTGAACGGTTTGTTCAGAAACGTAAGAACGTTGAGCACAGCTATCGACCAGACATGAAATAGGAACGGTCATGCCATTTTTAGCTACCACCTTTGCTATTGCTGTTGGTAATAATGTACACAACTCGTCATTTTTTGTAACGAAGTTATGTGTTGCTTGCTCAGTCATGTGGCTGAATTCTTGGCATTCATGAGATCTGGTAGAGAAATTTGTTGTGCTATTTAATGGATGCAATAAAGTATGATGATTAAATCCACATTTGTCACATCTCACAGTATCTTTTGCGCGACATGGATTTTGATAATTGAATTTGTGTTTTAAGCAATAAATGCATAGTTTGTAATGACGTAGCAATTTTTCACGATCATCAGCTGCTAATAATGTAGGGCATTTCTGTAATTCATGATCATTTTTGCATATGAAGCATTTATGGCGCGTGTCATTTGGCGCTTGCATAGTTGTATCGTTTGTAACGTGAGCACGTGTTGATAAGTTTTGCTTTTGGTTATTTACGTCGTTAGCGCTTTCTTTGTATTTTGAAGAAACGAGCGTTTTGCTATTATTTTGTCCAAGTTGCACTTCTAATAAATTACATTCCATCATTAGGAATTCAGTTACTGTTTCAACGTTCGCTTTCAATTCTTTTGCTCGAATATAATCTTCAAAACGGCGCTTTGTTAATTCATCCAAGTTAGTGTAACCAATCTCGAAAATCCAATCAGCTGGTGTAACGTCATTCAATTGAGTCAAATTACGTATGACTGTATTTAATGTTGAGTAAAATTGTCTTAATGCATTAACATCACTATGCTTAACTGGTTGAATCTGCATTAAGTTACGAACATTGTGCTGAATAATTGCTCGTTCCACCAAAAATTCTTTGTCCAAGATTGACCACATTATTTCATAATTTTGCTCTTCTTTAGCAAGATGCTTAACACGATCCAAAGCTCTGCCTGTTAATTTACTTTGAAGCAGCAACAATTTTTCCAAGTTTCCCCATTTTGTTTTTGAAATTGCTGTCATGAAGATTTCTTTAAAAGATTTATATTCAAGAATATCTCCACTGAATGGTGCAATTTCCAATTGTTGTGGTTTGAGTGAGGATTTTTCCGCATAATTATTTGTCATTTGGGTATGAAGTGCTTGGAACTGTTCTTGAATCATGCTTGTTGTGTGCGATTGATTTTCGTGCTGGTTTGACATCTGATTTTGCATTAATTGAAATTGCTGACTAACCAGTTGCACGATTGCGGTCATTGCATCTCCAATTCCAGCTGAAGCTGTTGGATTCATAGTCGAATTAGCAAGACCAGCCTTATTGAATTTGTCTGAATTATTTTCTGCATTATTTTGAGAATCTCCATTATATTCAAAATTATTTGGTGTACTACCTGATTTTCCTCTAAGATCAGGCACACTAGAAGATCCATTTATTTTTTGATTATTTATGGGAGTTCCAGTATTGAGTGGAACATTGCCATTTTTAGGTAAAGTGTTACCATAAGTGCCAATTCCAGCTGAAGCTGTTGGATTATTCTTAGTTGAGTTAGCATTACCTGGTTTATTGAAATTTCCAGAATTTTCTGCATTTTTATGTGTTTTCGGTTCTGTAGTTGCTTTAGGAGTGCTGCCAATTTTATCTCGTAGATCAGGCATGCTTGCAGCTCCATGGATATTTTCGTTGTCATAGGGAGTTCCCGCATGAGGGGGAACATAGCCTTTAGGTAAACTGTCACTTTTATTATCCGGTTGCGATTCAGTTTGCCCATTTGAAGTTGAAGGAATTTCACCTTTGTTGGAAGCATCATACTTATCGCCATCAGTTTTTGGTGGTACGGATTTATATTTGTCCGATTCCTCTTCATCCTCTGACTCTGAAGGTTCATCATCGTTAACTTCCAAACTAATTTTTTGTTCATTAGCAATTGCAACTAAACGGTTCTTAAATTCATCATTGGTGGCAGTCACACTGTCGTAAGCTTGTACATAAAAATCCGGCAAATCAAAATTTTTGATAAGTTTTACATGATTTTTACGAATTCTTGTCCATGTTTCACTACGATTTTTTTCATAATGTCTTAAAACTTCAACCTTTTTCTTCTTCTCTCTACGTTCTCCATCAAATCGTTGAAATTGTTGGTCAAAATCTTGAATTACAGACTGTTGGTAGTCTAATAAATTTTTAAGCTTCGTTTCTGTGTCAGGCATGATGATTTCAGTGTTTTATTCGAGTCGACAATGCTAATGGATTTGAGGACAGCTCTTCAGTAAGTATCTCCGGCCGTGAGAACTTACTTCACCGTCAAAATTTGTGTTTTATCGAAGGACCAATATGTTTTTTACCACAAAAAAGTAAAAACTTTTAAGTGATTTTATAACTTATAATTATCACTGTAACAAAACTTGATATAATAATTATTGATAACTATTCGGTTATTATGGTTCAAAAAGACTGAATGCTTTATTGGACATTTCCACTATATTTATATAATTATGATATTCTTTATGTTTGGAATAATTATGAAATTAACAAAGGAAAATGTTTAGACTGCATTAATGATTGACGTCAATGACTTTATGCTAAGCAAGCATGTACTGACATAGCCATCTAGTGGCTAGATATATAAAAAATAAAGATTTTTGAAAGCATATTATTAAAGTTTTATAAATTGGAAAAAGTTGCTTAAAAGCTTAAATATTATTAAAGTTTTTATAAATTGCAAAAAGTTAATTAAAAATTGAAAAAAAAATATGAAAAGACAATAAACATTTTAATGAATAATAAAACCTTCCTAGTAAGATGTTGTTAAAATTTTGTCAATAAAAGAAGCTTTGTAAAATTTCGTGGAACTGTTTTTTTGAAGATATTCAAAAGAAGCGAAATAAAGAAACTTTCCAGACAATTTTAAAATAAAAAAAAAAGTTATTTATATGTACTTACGCCCAAGGTTTCAGACTGTACAAGCATTTTTTTCTTAATAACACTTTGACATTCCTCAAAAGATGTCCAGCAGCACCTTATTAACATGATTGTGCGTGGATGTCTTCCTCATTTATGGGAACTTATGATTTTGTTCCAACACAAAATTAAGTTGTAGGCGTGAAATGTAATGCTATTTCAGTGATTCTAACAGCTTGTCCATTCATTATTTCTTCATTTCTTAAACCGACCGGATGTGGGCAAATTTAATGAAAATAATACACACAGCCTACGTAGAAGATGAGCAGAGCCCCTTAAGAAACATGTGTATGAGTCACAATTTTTTTTTTGGTATTTATGCTGAAATGTGATGCAATTTTTGATAAAACATAAGATGATATTTACGTAGGAGTGGTTTTTATGAAAGGTTATTGTCATAATAAAAATCTGACATTTGTGATTTTTGAAAAGATTTTTTTTGAAAATATCCTTTAGATTTCCTTCTGAGAATCATCAATATTCAATCAAAGTTTAATCAGTAAAATTGAATAATATATCAAATTTAAATATTCTCTAAAGCAACAAATTCTAAACCATATGTCTAAATCTATTCATAATAATATTATCTTGAAAGTCCTCCATGTGTGTCTTTAGGTAGGATAAAAATAGATACAAACACGTGCACGTATGAAAGATGACAAGGAGAAAAAAATGTTCATTTTGATGTAGAATGTATGATAATATAAATCTCCATCAATGTTAAGCTTCATGTGATTGAAATGTCAAATAAAAGCTCGAATCACTGCCTTTTTTTATTCAAGTGTCATTTAAAGCTTTAAGCATCGCTTGATACACAAAATAATGAATTTTTTGTGCGCGATTCAATTATCAAAAGTGACAATTTTTTCATAGCACGTAGTTGTTTAAATTTACACATGAATGTGTCAGATATGAAATTTTTTATGTCAAAAATTATTCTCAAAGCGATAATTTAATAAATTTTACTGCCACTTTTTTGTGTATTGTCACTTGCTATGAAAACGTGAATGAATGAAAAAAGTTTACGAAGAATTGTGTGGGAATTTTTTTTAATATGAATATTGCAGAGTTGTTATTAGAACTGATTTGGTATATTATAAATTTTTGGATTATATTTTGAAGATATGATTTTTAATGGCTGTAAAATTTGTTCATTTATGCGAGGAATCTATTAAATTTACACTCGATATTCAATATCTTCAAGTGAGATCACTCTGGTCAACTCAAATTTATTAAAAGCTTGAATTAAATTTTTTTAATGTTTCCTTGTTGAGAAATTTATCAAATTTTTTATGTTCCAAAAAACCAAAAAGTTCTTTTAAACTTTTAATTAAATTATTTTTTTTATCAACAAGTTTGGAATATTTAACAAGCATCCTTAATAAATCAATTGTCTAAATTTTTGTATCTTCTCAATTTTGTCCATTAAATCAGAAACACAAAGTTTGTCAAAAAGCTTTAAACAGTCATACAAAAATTGAAGCTTTAACTTCGTTCATTCTATTACCAAAAAATAAGAAAATTATTCAACGCAAAACGAATTAATAAATGAATTTATTTTAGTCTAAAAAAATGCGCGGGCAAATTAAAAGCAAAAAGAATTGCTCCCTCGACGTCTATCTTTTCATCTCTTCCACATAGACCATCAACCATCATCGCCTTTGTCATGACAAAAGCAGAAGAAAGTTTTATTTGACTAAAATACGTAAATGACATAAAATTTGCATAAATTAATTATTTTTCTATTCTTACCTGGACAGAGCACCGTGAATGGAATGATAAAGCAACGCGACCATTAATTTAAATGACAAGCTCTGCTTATTTCTTTCTATTCAATTTTAATGCTTAAGTAACTTTTCTTTTGAATTTTTTTGTAATTTTAAATTTTTTTACATAGTCACTTATGATGTCTGACTTTTTGATGAATGTGAATGATATTAAGGGATGTTTGAGTTTTTGTTTACATTAAAATAAAATGTGTTGATGTATACACTGAAAAGCTATTTTGAGGTACAATTCTCCCAATTTTACTGTAAAATTTAAAAATGAAAAAAATGAAATGAACAGAACCAGAGCAAAAAATTTATAAAATTCTTTTTTTTTGTGAATGAATTTTAAGCTATTGAAAATTTTACTTCGATTCTCCATTTCATTCCGTTCAATTAATTCTACAATCCTGAAAAAATACTCCACTGACCAACAAAATGAATGAACATGCAATTTATGAAAAAAATTCACACATCCTCCAACACACGCGATTCAAATAATTTTCAATAAACTCACAACAATAAATTTACTTTGAAAATTCCATAAATATTAGTTAAAATTGTTCATTCATTCTCAATAACTCTCTACAGAAAATATTTTTTTTCCACCTATATGACTGTGGAAGTGAAGCTTTTTACACATGATTTAAATCTCTAGTGAAATAAACAAAATGAGAACTAAAAATATTTCATCCTCACTTACTTTTGGATTCATTTTTGTGAAATTTAATTGAATGAAAATTAATTTAATTACTCAAATTACTCAACAGTGGATTTATGCATGCAACAAATTTTATGTATGTACTTGCAATTATGCAATAAATTTCAATGTTTTCCATCCTCCTATGCTCACAATTTTTTCTCTTGTGACGATAGCCAAGTGTGAATATTTTATTAGATTTTCATGCATTTTTATTATAATCCATGCTAGTTTGTAAAAAAATTTCAAATTTAAATAAAAATCCTCGAAATCCTCAAAATTAAAAATCATAGCAACATTTTGTAAAACAATTTGACAAAAACTTTCCGCAAGGATCTTCCGGGGTAATTAAAAAGCTTTCAACAAATTCAATAATTCAAAAAAGCGGACATTTCATTCCCATTTCTATATGCAATTCCAAGGTATGTATAATATTGAAAATAAATATAACTTTTTTTATACTCACGTATCGGAAGGAAAAATCTCATCTATGAATTAAAATTCGCTGTTTTGCAGAGAAATGTAGTCGGGGTTTGCACGTATAATAAAATTCAATATGTGAGAATAGAATCGAGATACAAATAAATTTTAATAAACAATTTGCTTTTTTATTTTGAAATTGTTTGGTTGCTTTACCAAAATTTTTCTCATAATTTGTTGTCCATTGTTGATTTTTATTAAATTTCAATGTAAAAACTTTTGAAAAATATTTAATTAAAACGAGTCTGGATAGTTGACAATGCAATCAACTTTAAAGCGCTAGAAAAAAAAAATCACAACTTTACCCGTATTTGATGATTAAAATTTTAGTAGAAAAAATTTTTATTAAAAACTTTTGAATCTCAGTTTTGGGTTTAATGAAAATTTACATTAATTGCACCGTGTTTTATACTGTTCGTGGTTTTTTTTCTTGCAAACCTTAAGATTCTTGAGACAGTGAAATTAATTATGAATGAAGTGAACAAAAGGTAGTTTTATCGTGGATATTTTTTTAAGCAGAGTTGTTAAGAAGAAGCGTACTGATTATAATTTTTTAATAAATTTAATTTGAAATATTCAAGCGACAAACGTTTATATTCTAAATAAGGTTTAAAAAAATTAATAAATAATTGCTGAAAAGCAAATAGAATCTCTCAACATCAATTCAAACCTAGCTGTTTAGGCAAAACAAGTAAAATTTAAATTTTATTTTTTAAAAATCAAATTGAATCAAAAGTTAATGAAAATGAGAAAAATCCCTCAAGCAAAACCAATCTTTGAATGGGCAATTCATGTAATTTTTTCACACAGCTAGTAAAATTGAAATATAGTCTTAGAGATATAAAATTTAATAGGCAGAAAGCTAGTCCAACCTTTGTTTTTAAATAAATTTCTTTAATTCAATAATTTTTTATTGCTTCTGAAACCCGAAATGCACAGATCGGATATTCGAGATGGAATCCGGCACCAAGCCGGAGTGAGGCCAGCACGACTCCGGCTTACATTGTATGCTAGCTTGGTGCTGGCCTCACTCAAGTTTGGTGCTGGCCTCACTCAAGTTTGGTGCCGGATTTCATCACGACTATCCGACTTGTGCCTTTTGGGAAACAATTACTTAAGCAGTTATAGTATAATAACAATCTGTAAAATAATTGTAGTCACAAACTGACCTCAGAAGTGTTTATGACAGTTCAACTAAACATATTAGCATAAGTATATTTTGTAAAATAAAAGAAATTGATAACAATAACAGATGAGCAATAATGAAAAAATTTGTACAATCTTATCAACAAAATTGGTGAAACAATCAACAAAATTGTTTAAATGTCACAGAAATTTGTGCATTTTTTCATTGACCTAAAAATGTCAATTATACAAGACAATAAGTTTGAAAAGGAAGAGGTTGAAAATTAAAGACATAAAAATTATGTTATGACTTACTGCAAAATTAAATTTCACTAACTTTTTAAAATTACTTCAATTTATTTAAATTACTTTTAATTTATATTATACAAATTTGGGGTCGTTCACTTATTACGTAACGCTCTGAGAAGAGAGGAGGTTCGAGAGTTTGTTGCGGTTCATTGTTCTCAAAGTTGATTCTTTTGTTAAAAACGCGTGTATTAAAAACCCGAATTTCAGCGTTATGTAATAAGTGTACTGCCCTCTTCCTAAATTATTACTAAGTAAATAATAATGAAATGAACATAAAAAATTAAATAAAATTAAACTTATTAAAAAATTTATGAATTTTGTCTTTGTAACGTACAACAAGATTTAAAAATTTAAGAATTTACTAACATTACGTTCAATTAAGTTTGCTTCTAATAGATGGCGCTAGCATACCAATCTCGTCAATTTATCTATATTATTTTCGTTAACTTATGTTCACATTTTCTTACTTCAAAATTCTTATTTTTAAAATATTTTTAAGTTTTTCATTTCAACTTCTCCTTGCATTTATTTTCTTAAGATCGAAATAATCTTTTAAAAGATAAAAAAATACAAAATAAAAAAATTAAATAAAAATACATTCAATTAACTTCTATTAATACAAGAAAAAATCGCAAGTAATTCAATTATAATCCCTTACTAAAATTAATTTTTATCACATCAAACATCAAACTAAAGTAACTTAATCTCAAAACTAAATAATTTCCATAATTTTCTTTTACACTTTATTCAAATCAGACTTAATAGCCTGTAAATAAGAGGCCATTTATCATATTGCATTGTCTAATGTAAAGGAGCTATATCAGTTTCCCCTTTCTTTTGAAATTACACTGTACATAACCACGCACTCGCCGCAATTTAACATTTTTTGTTCGTTTTTCATTTTTAATAGTATTAAATATCATAAACAAACTACAATTTGACTCTTATTTCATGGTTCAGTTATGCAAATAAATGCATTTAAAAAATTTTTGGTATCACATGCGTGGATGAAAGGGTAATAAGGCGCAGTCGCATTTAATTCTATAATGCTGCATGGCAGGTGAAAAATTCTTATTTCAAAAAAATAAAATAAAAAAAACTCAAATTCAAAATCATTTAATGAAGAAAGTTTTTCAACTTTTTTTTAATTTTTTTTTTAAATTTTCTTTTCATCATTGCAGTGACTCAGCAACTTCAATAAATTCTTGACAAGACAAACCGACAAACTCTTCATGATTTTTTTCCCATTCACACTTAAAACTCCATTCAATTTAACTTTAAGAATGGAACAAAAACTGATGTGTGATGATAAGCGAAACATAATTAAGCGGCTTTTTATGCTTTACCTAGCTCTGTTCTCAATGTACATAATTTGTTATATACGCTCAGTTTGTGTCTGAAAAGGGAATATATATTATGCAATCGGAGCATGATAATCATGAAATCGTAATTAACGTGTTAGACATAATTACTTTAACTACTTTAAAAAAAATAGTTTCGGGGTTCACATGTGATGAATAAATTTTATTTATAGTGAGAATTTGTGGCATAGAATTAAAGGACATAAATTTTTTGTTTATTATTTTTTACAACGATTGACGCAGTTTTTAGTATAAAAAATTACGAAACTTTTCTACGATTCAATTTTTTTTTATAGTTTGTTTTATTTTTTTGATTCGATGTTTTATTTATTTATATTCCATTAATCCAAGACATTAATTAATGCTATGTAAAATAGTTTTAAACATATGCTTTATATTGGATTACATTGAGGGATTAAAAGCATTTAAATATGTTATTGCGTGAATAAATAGCATAAAAAAACTCGTAAAGAATTATTTGAATGATAATTTGTAGTATTTAAAAACGTGCAGCTTTTTGTAATACAAATAATCAAAACTTTAATTAATTTTTAATGAAATAATTATCACATGCAAAATTTTCAAACGTAATAATTTTTATTCTTTTGCTTCCTCTTTCTAGTCATAACTGGAAGTGTTAATTCTCATGACACTTATGACGTTTGACTTAATAATGAAAATTTAAAACTGAAATGATGTAAAATAAAAAATGCATTGCTTGTTATCATACACGTGCATAAAAATTCCATAAACAATGTTTTTAGTCTTGGTTAAGCTTTCTATTCTGAAACACATTAAAAATGTTATCTAAAATAAATTTCTATTTTGAAAATACTACACTTCATGGTTTCGGTTTTTTAGCCAGAAAAAGGGATGCGGATTGGAAGAAAAGTTTTGCGAGAAAGTTTTGGACAATATTTATGGTTATTTCGTTCCTATTAATGGTCAGGTTACTGAGATCCACAATAAGAAAATGCTCAATAACGACAACCATTAATACAGACACAAACTATCGAGATTGGGATAATACATTTCCAGCTGTTTCTTTGTGCCTTACTAAAGGAAGATCTATAGCACAAATTAAGTCTTCTGTTGGAACTTCTATGATTCTTGATAATGGAGAGGTTTTGAAGCTTTCAATGAAGCACTATCGAGTCATGAATAACTCACTATTTGTCAACTATCAGGAACTGACTGAAGGAATATCCATTGAAACATGTCTGGAAATGAATAAGACTTGTGGAATAAATTTTGAGTATCTTAGAAGGAAATTGATTCCACAAACTTGTGACGGAGTTATTGATAAAGTATTTTACATGGGAGAAGAAATGAATTGCTCAGACGTTTTCATACCAATGGAAACTGAGTATGGGACATGTTTTGTAGCCAATAGTTTGTACAATAAAGGAGCTAATGGAAAAGAGAATTTGGAGAATTTCGATGACCTTACATTGCGCTTTTCCAATAATGATTACAGAGAAAGATCGCTCGAGTTCCATTACTATAAAAATGAATTCCTACTCTACAAACTTTTTATCCATACACCAGAGGAACTACCAAATCAAAATCTAGAAAATGTCGGCCTAAGAAAAATTGATGGAACGACCAAAATCGCAATTAAGATGACAGAATTTCTCAATCAAGATGACGTAAAATATGAACCAATTGAGGCACGTGAATGTCGATTTCCATTCGAAAGGTTTGACATTCTGAACTTACCATATAGCTTGAATCACTGCAAGTATTTAAAACGCATACAACGTGAACTTGAAACATGCAATTGCACTTTTCCACTTGGACTTGCTACTAATCATTCCATGAAAGAATGTGGTGTAACTGAATTTTCTTGCTTGCATGACCTTGCAACCGCAACTAATTTAGAAATGAAAACTGAAGAAGGAATTAAGAGAAATATTGGCGAATGCTTAGTTCCATCGTGTGTGTCAATGGAAATCATTAAAGTTGGAGAAACTGATACAAAAATAGATTCTACAACAATTGGATCTGTTAAGATTGAAATTATTAATGAACCGACTTTGAGATACGTTCGCCGAGTAAATTTTACTAAATTGGATGTGATTGGTATGTTAATCAAAATAAAAATAAATTTCTGGTTTGGTTTTATATTTAAGTTTTTTTTTTATTTAAAGTTCAAGTTGGTGGGATTGTAGGATTATTCTTTGGAGCCTCAGTTCTAAGTGTAATAGAATCAGTTTACTTATTTGTTCGAACGATAAAAACTAAAGTATCTGTAACGTCAGATCCTGTTAGTTCAACAGTAACAGACAATGAAAATGATCAATTAATTTATGTTACTGATTTGTAAGAGCGATTTTGTACTTCTTAATTGACCACATTACTTCTTACAATTTGATATACTTAGATCTGCAGTGCATTGAAACCAAAAATGTCAACATTTAATTAATAAAATATTGAAACATAAAAAATTTATAGAATAAATGGAAATCTGAAAAGCCGGTAAAACATTAAAAAGTCAACATTGCAAACCAAACAAAGCATCAACACAACTCAGCATGAAGTTTTGAATTACAATCTTGAATGTTTTGAACAACATGTTGCGCAGCATCGAAGCAACACATAGCACAAAATTTGAATGAAAACGACACAACAAATGAATGATTGAGAATAGAAAAAAATTTGAGCGATTCCAGTTTCTGATCGTAATTTATTGATGCCCATAAAAATACTATTCAAGTCAATTCTCTACAAAAATAGTTTTATTTACTGAATTTTTGTGAATGAAAATTTTGAACGACGAAGTGCAGATAAAAATTATATTATTTTTATATAAAACTTTTCCAGATGCTAACGCAGAGGAAATTGTGCTGCTTTAAATTTCCACTACATAATCTGACAGTTCAAAGTCGATATTCACTTTTGTGACCTACAAAAATACTTTTATCTGTTCGGATGATCCCAAAATAAAATATTTAAACTCGTGTAGATTTTTTAGACTGTGTCATAAAATCAAAAATATTATGGAAGGATCATCGGTTAGTGTGTTTGTAAAAGTTTTTTTTGGAATAAGATTTTTCTTGTTTTTTTCAATTCTTTATTTTTAAGATCTGCATATTTGATAAATATTCATCAAAAATTACTCATGCAAAACTATTTATGAAAGTGTTAATAGAAGCGTTAATTGTTAATAACTCTTGCCAAACTTATTGCTGATCAAATAAAAAAAATACAGTCAGCAAAATAAACAGTAGCTGAAAGAAAATTTTTTATAGTCTTTGAGTGGTTTCTCGTTAATAATATTGAACATGAGATGAAATGCGTAAAATAAAATTTTTATAAAATTAGCAAATTTGCTTCTTTTTAATTCATGACGAGAGCATGTTTTGAAATGAAAACTTGCTACTCTTCTTGCTACTTCTCTAAGGTGATTTAAAAATAAATTTTATATTTTGAATGTTTCGAATCAGCTGCAAGTGAAATTGTCACAGATGATTTTGATATTTTTCAAAGATTTTTCATTTTTGGTATCGTTTGACTTTTTGAGATTTTGAAGATCAAGAAGATGATAAGAGCACATCAGGCTGCTGCTTTTAGAATATCCAACTGTGAGTCATTGAGTGTTTTCACACTGCTTTTTTTAAAAAAAAAAATACTCATAAAATCAAATTTGTGAAATATGATTCGAACTTACACCTACACATTATTGAATATTGTGAATCAATAGCCTTCAAATTTTATTAAATATTCGCAATAAATCTGCACAGTTTTTGAGTGTGAAAATTTCAATGAAAAGATTTTAGATCAATATTTAAAAAATAATTCAATTCTTTGAAGAATTTGCAATTTAAATTTATTTTTAAGCACATTTCTTGATGTCAGAGTCATAATATTCATGGCGTGAAAAGGATTAAGAATTGTAAATAGGAAGTGACTTTGATTTTGAAAATTATAAAACATTTTTAAGATTTAGGATAAAGTCAATTTTAGTTGATTTTCGCCATAATAATTCTATTTTTTGACACTACAAATTTATTTAATTTTCCAAAGTCTTTAAATACTTGACATAGAACTACCAAAAATCTCTAAAGTTCAATAAACTGTAACAACTTACTATTTTCGGCTTTGGAAAAGAATGAATAAAATTACAATAAAAAACACCCTCACAAAAAATCGAAAAATCAGAATCTGACTTATATTAATAATCAATTCATTTTTTGCATTTTACTAAAAATCCTCATGACTAAAATGTTACTAATCTATCGATTTTAGTCTATTCACAAAAAATAATTAATATATGAAAAATTCACAATGTCCACAAATAGCACCAAGCTTCTATTTTAGCTTACAAATTGCGATTAATTTTTTAAATTACAAAAAAATTAATTTTGCATTCAAAAAACTTGTCCATGATGAACTTCCTCTTTTTCGCTTATTCATAATATTTACTACATCTCGTAGACACACTCATTCATTAAATAATTTTATTCATTCATTCGTTCACAAATTTTTATTCACTGAGCGTTGGAATTGCAAAAGAATTCTTTTCCGAATTTATTAAATTCGAAGGTCAAGTTGTACGCCAAGTTGTCTCCAGTATCATGTTATATAGTTTTATGTCTTCCCTAATATTCCTATTGAGACTTTTTTTTTTGTTTTGTTTGTTTTATTAGATATGGGTTCATAAAATTATATAAAAGAAGAAGAAAAACAAGACGAAAGTGAGGAAATTGGACGGCATTTGATTGATAATCTTATAGATAGCTGATAAGATAACATGATACATTATTATAGCCTCATTTCTAATTATGCAATATTGACTGTTTGTTTGACTTGTTTACATTGAGAAGTGCATGTGAATGTTCTCATTTTGAGTGGATTTTTTGTTGAAAATATTGAAGAATCAGCAATACTAAATGTGTTATTCTGGATTTTTGGGGCATGGAAATTAATCCAGACACATTTTTCATTCAAGAATTTTCTATAGCAAATAAATCTGGAAAATTCGTAGATAGAAATGTAAACACCCCAGTGACCTACTTATGAGAATGCACATCTGTCATTTTAGTTTCATTAACAACATTTTTTTACACACGAATTTTGACATGAATTCTAATAAATCACTTAGAATTTTTTGATAAGAATGAAACAACTTAAGTTCCTTAAAAATTCTACACAAGTGAACATAAAAGATTTTTTTCCCACTAATGTCGCACTTACTTTTGAAAAAAAAAAATAATAATATTTTTCACACTTGTTAATAAATGTCTTTTGTCGCACATGCGATGAATATCAAAGAAGAAGAAGAGGGTAAATGACGTGGCGCCACAAATTCTGATGGCAATAAAGATTTCCCGTTTGTTTTTCTTCTGTCATTGTCATATAAGTGAGGAAAACTGGGAGACGTAGATGTATGTTTTCAATACACTTGAAGGGATTCGATTCAATTCAATTCCTATTTCCTTGAATAATTTTTATAATGAATAGGAAAATTATTCAATATTTATTGAAAGGAAATGTTCAAGAAAAAATAGAAATTGCATCATTATTGTTATTTTTCTTCGATATAATGTTGATTATTCAGCGACCTTATAAATAGATGTGATGTGCACATAGGGAAAATAAATACTAAAATTTTATTGGTGTGAAGAAGATAAAGTGTTTGTGCATTATAAAACTTACATTAGATCTGAGTTTAAAATATAAAATTTTTAAGATCAGGGTAAATCTCATCATCATGTTGTCGTGCCTAGGCTTTCTCGAAATCCCGATCCCGATTGATTTTCGGGATCGGGATCGGGATCGGGATTCCCCGGGATTTCCCGGGAAATCCCGAAAGATATTTTTGAAAAATTTATGTAGATTTTTTATCCAATTTTAATATTTGAATGAAGGTAAGTAATTTTTAAAAGTTTTTATTTTTTTTTGGCAATATATTATTGAAACAATTTTGTTATAATTGGTCTTTAATGGTTGAAAAAACTACAAAATTAAAAATTTAGTAAAATTATTTCTAGAGTTTCATTTTAATGTATGTTTTAGAAAGTATGATTAATTTATAGAATCGTTTTTAAATTATTATATATAGTCTTTAAAATAATATTTTTTTTAAATTAAAGTTTAATTTTAAAGTCAATTTTCGATTATTTTAACCCCGATAAAAACTTTTTTCTAAGTATCAAAAATATTTTTTTAAAAAAAATATAGATTTTTGCCAATTTTGGTTGATTATCCAAATTTTTTAAAATTTTAACAAAATGAAGTATCAAATGACACTAAATTTTAATAAAATTTAAAGTGAATGTTTCTTTAAATACTCAGTTTAAAAAAAATTTAAAATTTTTTTTGAAAAAAAAGTTCTTAAAAAAATATTTTACTATGCAAATGGTTAAAATCGGGATTTTCAATCCCGATCCCGAAAATTTTCGGGATCCCGGGATTTTTCGGGATCGGGATTTCCCGGGATTTCCCGATCCCGATCCCGATAGCGAGAAAGCCTACTCGTGCCTTTGCTCAGCTTTACAAATTTCTAGAAAATATTAATTTTTTCCAGTCCACATTATACTCAATCAAAACTACAAAACCCCACAAAAAAAATCGTTTCAAACAAAATTTCATAAAAATAGAAGCGACTTTTCGTACATCGTAATTTTCACTGCTCAAGATATGACTAATTTGCTTTTGAGCACTTAAGCTGCAACACAAAAATACTGACATCACCCAAGTTGAAATTAATTTTCCTCACAATTGATATTTATTTAAGCGCAAACTGTGGAGCTTGTTTGAATAACGAGTAATTAAGTAAGTAAGTAGGTGCGATATGCGAACGAGGCAGTGATTAATATTTTCCTTTCATTTTCTTTACAAATCATGTGAAACCGTTATGAGTATGTTATAATTAAATTTTTAGGTGAAAAAGAATATATTTTATTTCGAGAAGTGCTAATTGAATCTATTGGTTTAAAGGTTCTTGAAAAAATTCTCCCACGTAAATCCATAAAAGCCCTATTATTTAATTAGCATCGAACATGTAAATATGAATGATTTTAGAATCATTTATCTTCCATATGACTCATCCATAAGTGTGCCCTTGTTCACTACTTCGCACATTTAATATTTTTGTCATGAGACAAAAACAGAAAAATTTATTGCAGTAAATTTATTCTAATAACTATGTTCTAAACAATAAAAACATTTGCCGTTGTATTCGTGCGTGATGTAAATTTACATTCGCAAGTAGGCAGTAGACTAAAAATAAAATAGTTAGCATTTATTGACCACAAAAGTTGTAAAGAATGTGTTGTGAAAAACAAAATTTACATTTTATCGCGATATTGGGTGTCACTATATGAACACATGATTCTCGAGAATTTTGTGCGAGTTCCTCATGAAATCGATACTAGAATCTGTTGACCTCATCATGACCACGATTATTAAGCTTTAGGCGACAATTTGTATGACATTTTATTAACTTTTATTACATCTATTTATGCACAATAGAATTAGGTATGCTGTGGGGGTTGGTGACTTAAGTGAATGAATTTGTTGGGGTTAATTAAAGAACTTATAGGAAACATACCAGAATGAGATTATCAAGTCATAATTATTAAGTGCTAGACTATATTTTTTTGAATAAATAACGACTAAGTTAACTGATTGATTAATTACCTCTCAACACATCTAAACAGCCCCTGTCATTAAGCATATTAAATTCCATTCAACTAACTGATGATCTCGCAATGCACAATGCGTCGTTGACACGATGATCGCCAGACTGTTTATAAATATTAAATTTAGAGATCGTATCGTTCAATAATTACAGACTTATTATGACGAGGGGGAGAATTGATGGGTACCAGTAACTACATACGACTACATAATAACAACAACATCACATTTTTTTACGAGAATTTAATATGAATTTTATTGATGTTAATATGAATTGTTTTTTATGATCATGCTACGCATTTGATTGTGAGTAGTTTAAATAATTTTTCAATAAAAATCAGTTAACCTTTATGTGATGTATTGAATTTGAGGAATTAAGAATTATGGACCAGGAAAAATTAACAAAGAAGTTGAAAAACAGACAAGATGTTATTTTTAAAAATATCTCAACAATTCGGTGACTTTTAATTGCATTTAAATTGCTTTTTATTGGTAGTTCAAGAATTCTTTGAATTTTTTTAGAGACTATACTGTTGAGAATGTTATGGAGGAATTTAATTTTATTGCTATGGATTTTGTTTTTAAATATTTATTGTATTTCCAAAAATGGCTATTTTGATGCAAAACTCAAAAAAATATGAAACTCAAAAACTTAGCCTTTGAATGTCTTTAACAATTTTTCAAAAGTTAATAACTCTTTCAATAAATATGAATTATGAAGAAGAAATTCAATGAATAATTAAATATTAGAAGGTTAATCCATAAGAATTTTATTTTATGTAAACAAAATTAACATTTTTGATAGCTGAATAAACAGAACCTACATTAAGTGTGTCTGAAAATCTCTCCATAATTCTCTCAGCAATTCATTCATTTTTCCATAGATTTACTTACTGTCATCACAAGGTCGCGATAAAACTTTTTTTGGGAAATAAAATTTAGTGTAGATTCGTGATCAGCATGAAAATACGCACATAAAGGCAATTGGTCACGGAAGGAAGTCAATAAATCTTTCTATTTACAGTAAAATTATTTTTTTTTCTTTGTTTCTAAAAACTTTTTATTTTCACATCCGATTTGCTAAACATGTTGCGCAAAAAATAAATATATTATATTGCGTGACCCATGCAGACATTGAATTACATATCAACGATGAAAATTATTGATTTTGTCAAAGAAGTTCTTTATTTTTTGCACGCGACCTAAATTGGAATTAGTTCAATTCAAAGCACTTTGCTAATTTGATCGAATTGATGGTTTATTTATTTGGATTAAGTGAGAAATGTAAGGCATTGAAAAGTTCATCCATGCTGGTGTTTTGAGTAAGAAATTATTTTGCATGAGTATGTGCACGTAGTATTGAAAATGAATCAGTAATTCTTGTTGTCAAAAAATCTGTGGAGAACTTTGAGTTGATTTTTATAAAATTTTAGGGAAGTTTACATGCTTTAACCATCCATCATAGAGATTTATATAGTTGAAAAAATATTTAAATTTATTAAAGGAAACTTAAATCATGAATTTATGCCAATAAAGAAAGACAGTTTCAATTATTATTTGCAATCCATATTTTACATTGTAATAACTACTAAGAACTATTTCAATTTAATTCATCTCAGAAAATTCAATTCGTCTTAAATTCAAATCAATTTTAATATTCCATATTGAGTACATCATAATATGTAACGAGCATCTATGACGTTCATTCGTTAGGTGCTAGTAAGAAAAGCAAATAAAAATTATATAAAATTGATCAACAAATTCAACCTACATTTGCATGTCTGTAATAGAAGCGACACTTGAGAAAAATTGCAATATGAAGCGGCAAAATGACACTCATTTGTACAACAATTAATGCATCGCCTACATACTGTCAATATTGAATGAAAAGGTTTTTATCGATTGATGTTATGACTCAATGATGCAATTTGTTGTCACTCATCAGTTTAAAAACCATAAATTTCAATTTAAAGATTACCACCCGGAAAGTTCCATTCGGTGCTATTGATGGAAATATCATCAAAGTGCTCTAAATTCATTCAATTTCCCATTCAGAATTATTAAAATGTGATGAAACTTTTTATTATTACACTGCTCCGAATGCAAAATGAATTGCACACAGCACTTTTATTGCTTATTCCTATCATCACTTATTTAACCTCTCATCGGCTCGTTATGCAATCGGGAAAATTTCCTAATTGTTATTTTTATGTACGCTTTGGAGAATAGAGAAACTAATGAATGTAAATGTGCGTTTTGTCAAAGTTTTGTCTGAATCTATTTGAATAACATACATCATTAAAAACAGCAAGTGAATATTCTTTCGAACAATCGAAAATGCGTTTCGTACTTCCATGAAAAATATGAATTTTATATATAAAAAGCGTGTAAAAAAATATATGAATTTTTAATGTTTCTTTATAGCTTCAAATGCACCATTCGAATGGTCATAAAAATTATGAATAGAAATTTCTTGTTTAAATGGTATTGCATACTTTATTGCTGCATTCAAAAGTACTTTAATGTTTTTTAGTGCATATTTTTTATTATTTATAATAAATGCAGGGTCAAATGATAGTTAACTCGATGGATATGTTTTGTGGTTTTGCATTTGGTTTTTGTAACTGAAAAAATATGAAAGCTTACGAAAACAAAAATCTTTAATTTTTTAACAATTTATTTAAATTTAATATGAAATTTTTACAAACATTTATTAGTTTGAAGTTAACAATAGTCATTAATCAATTCTCCTTAACGTCTGAATTTGGATAACAATTTTGCCATCATTGGTGCTGGTTTTGATGAATTTGTACGTTGTGGATTTTCTCGACTAGTATTTTGATGAGTTGCTACTTTTGATAGTGAATTTCCAGGAGCAAATAGTTCAGGCTTCAAACTCTTCAAATTCTCAACTCTAGCTGCAAAACTCATAACTGGTTTTCTGGTTGTTTGAAGTTGTTCAGGTTTTTTGGCTCGTTGGTATTGTTCTGGATTTCTTGTAGAACTAAATTGTTCTGGCTTTCTTGCCATGCTTCTTGGTGCTTTAACAACATGATCGACGAATGCAATTTTGGTTTTCTGCACACAACTTGATGACATTAACTTCTTTTGAAAAATTGATTCTTTTACTCGCTTCAATCTTCCTTCTTCTTCATTTTTACATCGTTCATACATTTCACGCCACGATTCCATTTCGACTGGCTGTTGATTTCTGTACTTTCGTTGACACAATGTCTTCCATAAGATGTCTGAGTTTTCAAGTAAGTGTGGATTGTAGAACTCGATCTTTGCTAATTGATCTGCGTTTGCTTTTTCTAATACTGGTCGTAAAACTTCAAATGGAACATCACCGACGCATTCGATGCTATCAAGATTATATGTTAACATTTTGAAGCACATAACTTTCAATGTTGGAATTTGATGTGCTCGAGAATTTCCACTGAAGATTTTGGTACGACTTTTAATTGATGTGATTGATTGAGTCAGAAGATCACTTTCAGCTTTTGCATTATTTTTTTGCATTTGAGCTGCTGTAGGTTTTGTCATGTTTTCTGGAAGTTGCTGATAGTTGAAGTTTGATATGCTGCAATTTAAATCATCGACTATGTCTGGTGATAATTCTAATTTTGGTTTTTGAGTCAACAGTTCTGGAGTTGGAATAAGATTTTGTTGCGATTTTGAAGAACGAGAACTTGAGGATGATGAAGACTCTTTAGACTTGTCCTTTTTAGTATGTGATGATGATAACTTGTATGATGAACTTTTACTGCTGCTGGACTTCGAAAATGAAGATTTTTCATGATCGCTCTTAATTTTCTTCGATTTTGGTTCATTCTCTTTGGAATCAACTTCTTCACGAATGCGCTTGCTCGACGACGACTTATGACTAGATGAAGACTGACTTTTGTGATGCTTATTCTCAGATGATTTGTTATCTCTACTCTTCTTCATGTCCTTATCTTTATGGTCTGAGTGTGATTTGCTTGAGCTTGATAAGCTCGATTGTCTATCACTTGAATGTTTTGATGAACTGGAACTATGATGTTTTGAAGATGAAGAGCTTGAACTTTTAGATTTTTCACGTTTATCGGAACCTCTTGATGAGGTATTGTCTAATTTCTTTGATTCTTGTTTCTCACGAGGTGGTTGAGGAGCTACGAAAGTAAATTCTCCTTCTTTGTTGATTGTTGAACGGCTGTACTTGTCCATGTCTAAAATCTTTTAATTTTAGTTTGTCGGTTACTCTTTAAAAATTGTGTTATTTTTGATGTTTTTAAATTTTTGTGTAACTATTTATTTGTTATGATAATTATGTCTTATCACTTTGTTTAGAAAACAGATTGTTATGCTAACTATAAATTTTTCATACTTTTTATACAATATTGACAAATCTCAATTTTGATTGTTTTGCTTAGTAGGTAGAAATTTACATGCAAAAATTAAAGAAAAGTTCATTCAAAAATAAGATTCTCAAAATAAACAAACTTTATTTTACTCAAACTGATTTATTACCTAACTGATTTTTTTCTAATATTCAATAATTTTAAAATGCAAACCGATCTTTAAAAAAAGTCAATTTAATCAGAAAAAATTAATTTAATTAGTATTTTTCATAAATAATTAATTAGAAGTTTGTAAGTGTGTTTTTTAAGTACAATAGTACCTGTACATGCTAGATTTATATACAAATAATGTAGTCTTACATCCATTTCGATTCATAAAACTTATTTAACTTTTATTACTTTTCATACTAAACCAGCATGGATTAATTATTTTCTCTTGCATTTAAAAGCAGCCGAGGGGAAAACAACATGATGGAAAAAAATTGATGGAAAATTTTGGAATTGTCCACCGCGGTGGAAAATTGATGGAAAATTTTCCACCGATGGTGGAAAATTGGTGGAAAATTTTCCACCGACGGTGGAAAATTGGTGGAAAATTTTCCACCACGATGGAAAATCGATGGGAAAAGAAAAAATTTTCCATCAAATTTAAAAAATTTTTCAATGATAAAAATAAAAACACTGTTAGTCTAAATAATCTTTTGAAGATGGTTGAAGATGATAGGTTTTCATCAGAAAAGTGATTTTTTGCATCGATTTACTTATTTGAGATGAAAAACCTATCAGAAAAGCGATTTTTCGCATCGATTTACTTATTTGAGATGAAAAACCTATCAGAAAAGCGATTTTTCGCATCGATTTACTTATTTGAGATGAAAAACCTATCAGAAAAGCGATTTTTCGCATCGATTTACTTATTTGAGATGAAAAACTTATCAGAAAAGCGATTTTTCGCATCGATTTACTTATTTGAGATGAAAAACCTATCAGAAAAGCGATTTTTCGCATCGATTTACTTATTTGAGATGAAAAACCTATCAGAAAAGCGGTTTTTTGCATCGATTTACTTATTTGAGTTGAAAAACCTATCAGAAAAGCGAATTTTCGCATCAATTTTCAACATTCAGTTGAATTAATTGTGTTAAATAAACAAATTCTAAGTGATAAAAAATTTGCTGAGAAATTTTTTTATCATGGTGGAAAATTGGTGGAAAATTTTCCACCGCGATGGAAAATTGGTGGAAAATTTTCCACCATGGTGGAAAATTGGTGGAAAATTTTCCACCGCGGTGGAAAATTCCCACCAATTTCCCACCAAAATTTTTTTCCATCATGTTGTTTTCCCCTCGAAAGCAGCAGAAGAAAAAAAGTAAAAAATTAACCATGTTAATTAAAAATTTTCATGTCTTTACATAAATCATACAGCATAAAAGAATTGTTTTCTTTCACCTTTTTACTGTAAAGCAACTCATCACGACTCTGTTGGCCATGAATTTTAAATTCGAGAATACAAAAAAATATGAACAAGTTAGTCAATATGAAATAGCAGAAAAACATCGATCGATAGAGAAAGAAGGGAAAAATTCAACCTTAAATTAGGTCAGCAATTATAAAACTTTATGTTACACATAAAACATAACGTTATGGTTTCTATAGAGAAATTTTTTTACTGTGGTTTTTGTGGCGGGTCCATAAATAATAAACGAATAATTTTCTCCGACTGAGAAATAGCAGCAAACATAGTTGTTATGATGGAAGATATGCAAATTAAAGTGACATTGTCGAAGCATAAACGCGTCATTTGATGATCTCAGCTTTAGATGATTGTGTGAATGCAGTTAGATTGTTGTCGAGGTTAGGCTTGAGATAGAATTTTAATGAGCTTTATGAAAATTAATTTTTGGTGTTATATCTGCATTTTTAATGACTTTTGGATTTACAAGATCGATTGCTTAGAAATCTTTATAACTATTCCTTAGAAACCTATCAAAACTTCATGATTCCATACTTTCAATTACAAACTTCTGTTTTGCCTCTCAGGACTGTCTGGCAAATTCACTTGTTCTCTCAATTTCTCATGACTTTGAAATTCATTAAGCCATATAAGCAAATGATTTCATTAAAAAAGGGTTTGGTTTCACAGTCAACAATATTTATAAAAATTTGCATAATAAAATAGTGACATAATAAATTTGTTCAAACGAAATGCTTGAGCAGTGCAGCAAAACATCCGTCACTCATCATGAATGCAATGTCATACACATGTGATGCTGTTCCATTTGGAAGATCTTAGAATATGTGTTGAAATTCTTGGTGTGAGAGTCTTTTAGGGATAATTTAAGTTTGTTATGCGAAACGGAATGGAATCATGGACTGTAACGATTTGGAATTTATCAAGAAATCTCCCAAACTTAATTTTGTAAGAACATTAATTTTCATACCCACCCTAGTCATTCTCATTTGCCAAACCACTTTGATTCCTATCTTGTCAAATTCACGACATATTTTCATACACAATATTCAACAGAAAAAGTAAATTAAAATTGAAATTGATACAATTTCACAAATGCGCATGCAATGTCTGCTGTCAGTCGTGTAAAAACACGACTATACGGGTCTGTGGTTTACTGAAAAATAATTTTTTAAAAGGAATTAGCAGCAAAAACAATATCATTTACACACATAAATTATGTATAAAAAATACAACAGTAGCATTTCATGATTAATTATTAACTGCACGAAACACACATTTTTCAGTTCAATGAACCCAATGGGACTAAGGATTGCATTTAACTTTGCATATTCACATGCCAGTTCTAAGAATAAGTTTAATCGATATTCATGTTTACATGAGGATTACATTACAACTTTTATAGACTAAAAGACTTTCTTTCACATTTATTTTATGGAGCATGCCTTGAAATCGGAAGCTCTTGCCTTAACCATAAGATTTTTTTTATCGACTCTACTGACATAAATTTTTACATTTGTCTCTATGTATGTGTGTCTTAAAGATACCTTATTTTATGGAATAGACAGTGACGATGTAGACGAAAGACAGGAAGTAGAAAGGTTATCGATTGTTCTATGAATAGACAAAAAAATGTTAGACAACTCTATTAGTGATTTGCTGCTAGATTGTTTACAATTTATGACCTATTTCTGAAGAACAAAATGTCAGCAGTTCTTTGGTTTGAAATGAAAATAAGGAAATGTTTTACTCACTTTAGTTCGATATGCAATTGGATTTAAGTGGATGTTTACTTTACGCTTAAGAAATGCGGAAACTTTTTATTTTCTTAGAGAAATGTGAAACATCAAAAGTTTATGGATGTAAATTAATATTAAGAATTAGATTTTTATTGAACAACTGCAGGAATTATCGACTAGTTGCACATCAATCAATAAAAAAATGCAACTATACTTTAATGTCCTCATTCTCATTAAACATAAATTGTCTGCATTGACCTCATCCAACAGACGCCATATCCACAACCAGCCAACATAAGGACAACCAAAATATTTACAATATCGCCATATGTGCCACTCAAACACCCTCTTCTTGCAGTAGCTACAAATAGCTTGTCAAAACACTGACAAATCGTGAAATCATCACCACACACAGTCTCATTACTAATAGCACAATCTTACTGTGCACAATAAAGAAAAAAAATAGAAATTCATTCAGACTTTCGCAAACGACGAATATTCGCGAGTAGCAATAATAATGAACACGTCAAACTAAATTAATTTATTATTTGTTCTACAACCACAGCGTGTCTCATACTTAATGAATATGATGAATGAGTTTTTCATTTTTAATGGTCAATTACCTACCTGCGTAGCTGAATAGCGAATAAAATGTAGACGTGATTTACATTGAAAGTTGGGAGGTGATGTAAGCAAATTTTAAGGACGCTCTTGGAAGGCAATGTATGATGATGGGTATTAGTATGAATTTTAGAATATCCTGAGATAGACATTAACAGCAAACTACCCCCAAAATAAAACATCAACAAGAGACATCTTTCAATCTTAGAAAATCAAGTACTAGCAATGAGTCATGGACATCATCTGCTCGTGTCACTTAAACTGATCCCTAATAACTCATTAAGTTAAATTATTTGTCTTATAACTAAAATTATTTCACAATTTTTCACTGTAAAATATCTTCATTAATAATAACACATTTCAAGAAAAATAGGCATCTAGTAAGCAGGAAATTCAAGAGAAAAAAACAAGAAAAAAATTATTTTTTCACCTCTAAAAATAAAAATATTTTTCTCATCATTTATAATTCTGTAATAAAAATGCATACAAAATTCCTTACACGAGGCGAGTAATGAAAAATAAAAATAAATAAGACAAAAAGTGCAATGTGTCTCGAATGTGAGGTGACGTAATGTCTATGACTGTTCGGTGCTAAAAATTAACTCAAGAAAAAAAAATCGTTTTATCTTCACTTCCAATGACTTTTTGCTTTTTATTTTCTCTTGACAAACAGCTGAAGTCATATTTAATGTGATGAGTTCATTTTTGTTTTTTTGGCAGTGCATGAATGAATAAATGAAATAGGAGCGAATGTGTAAAAGTTTTGGATATAATGGTTGATTGTTTTAAGTGATAGGAGCGCAGTTTTTGGCAAATAATTGAGGATATATTTGGAGTTTTGTCATGATAATTTTTGACTTAAAGCAAATGTGGGGTATATACCAATTTCGCGAAAAGTGTAAAATACATCATCGTCACGCAATATTCAAATATTCCTTTTAAAATCACTCACTTAAATGCTCAAATAAGGCATAAAAATTCTATGGAAAATTGCAAAATTTACGACCAATCAAAATATGGACAACAGCTCACAATCTGGTCAATATTTCAAGCTACAAATGAATCATACCTCGTTCTTCTGTTTTTCTTACAATATTTGATTTTGTAGATTAGCGTTAATAGTTCTTGTGACACATAAAAAGAGAGCAGCAAGAAACATTTTAGCAGTCAGAATCGTTGACCTTGGAAAGTGCAAAACAAAAAGATTAAAGAAAATCAACTTGCTGTGTGGTTGTCAGCTTCCGATTTTTTATATTTTTTTCTTCACTCTCGCATTAAATTTGGGTCAGAAACATTTTTTAACTACTTGCTACACATGAATCCCCAGACCTGTGATACTTGGCAGCAAATGAAATTTTTTAATATAAAAAAGTTATCAAAAGAATTTGAAAATGTGAATAATTTTTATAGGTCGACATTCTGGTGCCATTTTTTTATAGCTATTGCATATTCATTTGCGGAAATAGAGTATGTGATGATTTTTGCAACGATAAGTGCTTGAATGCAGAAATGACATGACCTTCACTGTTACAGATGGTTGAGTTTAGAGTTGGACTTGTTTCGAAGGGATAGTTTGATGATGACGTTTATTAAAATGGTATATATTGAGCAAATAAAAGAAAATACAATTTCATACATTAACTGCAATACCATAAAAGGACATACTTTATTAACAATTAAAACAAGAAATTTTTCCAAGTACTTATTTTTGACCTTCAAGCTGCATATTTAATCCATCATAATCCTAGCTTTATTGCTACTGTACAAATTCCTCCTAATTGCTTTAATAAACATAACAACACTCTGTAAATTTACAAAGAAGGCGGCAGCTGCAAATAAATCATCACAATATGCAAGTAGCAATATAGTGTTCATGGAAATGATGCAATCTTTTGCAGAAAAGGAAAAATTGTTTTAATTGCTTTAAAGTTACTGAGTACAAAATGAATAAAGTTTCAAGGAAATTTTTTTACTGGAAAATAAAAATTAATATTTAAGGGAGAGTAACTCTAAAACAGAAATTAGTTTAAAGACATGAAAAATTAACATGCAAAAATTCTTATTTAGTGCCTCAGCCTTATAAAATTACCAATTCATATCAACTAATAGAATTTTTATTTTAAGTGGTTTTTAATGTTCCAACATACATCCAACTGCACGTATAAGCTAACATATATTGCTGACTATTTACTGTACTTCATATAGAGCATGAATGCTTAACAATATTCATATAATTCAATTAAAATGCAACTATAACTTCAAAAAGTACAAAAAATACGTCCAACAACAAAATAAAAACTATAAAAAGAAGCAAACCGACTAACAATGAGAAATTTGCGGTAATTGAGAAGATGTGAAGATGAAAGGCGTATCATGAAATACAATCAAGAAAAGACATTTATGACAGCATTCTTGGAGATTTTTTTTTTTGTTCCCATTCAATTGAGATTGATGCGTTAAATTGACTCATATGCAAGTTTTTATTATTATCAAGTTAATTGAGTTATTATGGATTGCTAAAAGAGTAGGCATGCAATTACTAGATGAATAGATTTTTAGGTTTTTTGAATATAATTGTAAGTGAATTTGAGTGATGACAGATAAGTTAAAGGGAGTTAAAGGAAAAAGTTTTTGAATTTTAGACATGAATTTTATTCGTCAAGTGAATAATGATTAATTATAAAACATTACTTACGTAGAAATCCAAAAAATTTACTTTAAAAAAATGAAAGGATTTTTTTTTTGCAAAAATGTACAAAAATTTAGGATGAAAAAAAAATATTAAAAAGATTCACTGATTATTATTAATCAGTTAAAATATTTACTGTAGTTTCGATACATTCATTTCGCATGCGTAATTGTTTATTTCCACAGATTTAAAATTTTTCAAAACTAATTATTTCAAACCAAAATTTTAACTCATTTCCTATAAATTCCTCATTTTGTACAGTGCGATAAGATCAATCAATGAAGTTTTTAATTTTCAAAATTTTCACCTTTTGTTTGATTATTCTAAACTACAGAGTTGATGGTAGTGAATTTAGAATATTAAACTTTGATAGATGCAAAGGACATGAAAAATATATGATAGTTGAACAGTGTGAAGCCAATGGAAATACTGTTAATGCAAGAGCAAGAATCATATCGGTTATTGATTCTATAATTGTATGTCTAATTGATTCTACTCATTAGTTTACTGAACAAAATTTCTTTTCTTGACTGTTTAGGTTTATAAGGAATTCTACCGAAAAACTTCAGACAACAAGTATCGAAGAATCTTTAAAAATTTCCCTCCAATCGATTGGTGCAAAATTTGTTCAGGAAAATCTCAATCAGCTGGTGGACATCTTCTTTTACTAGCAAAGACCAAATTGCCAGAATTTGCCAAACCATGTCCATGGCAGCCATTTGAATTGATTAAAAATAATATGACATTGGTGGAAAAGAAGCTTTTTGAGTTCTTACCAACTGGAGGGTTCCGATTTAAAATCACTGCTAAGAATAAGATGAATGAGATCATGTTTGAAATTATTGTAGTTTTTGAACTTTTTTAGCTATGATTCAAAATTGTTGGAACTTATCAGTTAATTTGGAACTTTAAATTTCATTTGAATTGTCTGACCCAGTTGCTACTTACCTTTTTTTTCAAAACTATGAAAAAATGTCAAAATTATTAAATATTTAGATTCTAATCAGCAATAATTATATATCTTCACGTGTGCGTGAATTGTAATTGTTAATTTCGAAAAACTTTTACAGCTTTTGAATCTTCAATTTGAATCCCAAAATTTTACACATTTTCTATAAAGTTTTCATTTTGGATAGTTCGATAAGATCGATCAATGAAATTCGTTATTTTCAAAATTGCAATTTTCTATTTGATTACTTTAGATTACAACGTTGGTGGAAGTGAATTCAGAATTATTAATATCGACAAGTGTAAAGGACATGAAAAATATTTAATAATTGAGCAATGTGAAGCTAGTGGAATTATCGTAAATGCAAAAGCACAATTTATATCAACGATTGATACAATAATTGTAAATAAAGAAAATTTGAAGACTTTTTATTAATTTATTACCAAAAATATTATTTCAGATTTACAAAGAATTCTACCGAAAAACTTCAGACAACAAGTATCAAAGAATTTTCAAAAATCTTCCTCCAATTGATTGGTGCAAAATATGCTCATCTAAATCTCAATCAGCAGGTGGACATCTTCTCTTATTGGCAAAAACTAAATTTCCAGAATTTGCTAAACCATGTCCATGGGAACCATTTGAGTTAATCAAAGTTAACATGACTCTTATGGATAAAAAGATTTTTGACTTTATGCCAACTGGGGTCTTTCGATTTAAAGTTATTGCTAGAAATAATAGAAATGAAACCATGTTTGAAATTGCTGTGGTCTTTGAACTATTTTAATAATAAAAGTTCTAATGTGGAATATCAAACTTTGAATCAAAAGAAAGGAATTAGAAATAATTACTTAATTTAAAAAAATTTTAGTCGGACACAATTTTGAAATTATTTTATATAATCTAAACATAAATTTTTTTCATTTCCGAAAAAAATACAATTTTCTAAAACTAGTTCTATTGCTTCTATTTTGTCATTGAAATGAAATTGATAGCACTTCTCTTAATTTTTCTAAATCATAAGACAATATCTAACGAATTAAGACTTTTAAAAATTGAAAAATGCATAGGAGGTGAAAAGTATATGAAGATTCCACAATGTGAATTATCTGACAATTTGATCAATGCTAAAGCAGAATTTATTGCTAGAATTGACTCCATAATTGTAAGTTTTGCGCTTAAAAATATAAAATTTTAAAATCTTTAAATTTCAGGTCAATAAAGAAGTATATAGGAAGACTTCAGAAGGCAAATTTCAACAATTTTTCAAAAATTTTCCTCCAATTGATTGGTGCAAAATTTGCTCCTCAAAATCCCAATCTGCAGGGGGACTACTGCTAGTATTGGCAAAAGCAAAAATTCCAGAATTTGTCAAATCATGTCCATGGGAGCCCTTTGAAGTCAAAAAGGTCAATTTGACTATAGGCGGTAAAAATCTTTTGGATTTTGTTCCAATCGGAGTTTATAGGGTCAGAATAATTGCTAAGACAAAAAGTGATGAGGACATTTTTAAATTTTCCGTTTTATTTGAGCTTTTTTGAACATCTAAGGATGTTCATTTGACGGAAACAAAAAATGATAAAAAAAATGCAAAACATATTTTGAGCTATAAGAAATATTTTTTTTTTTTTTTTGTTTTTGAGTTTTAAAAAATATTGTTCTTTGTTGTACCCTTATAACAAAAAATAATAAAATTCCAAAAAAATTAAAAAAAAAAAAAAACAAATTTCATGATGAAACTTTTAGGACTCTTTTTTAAATCATTTGTTGTTAATAAGTCAAATATAACAATGCATAATAGATTAATTGCCATGATTTCGTCTAGATTTTATCGTGTTAGGTTTGTGGTTATGTATAAAAATGAGGATGTGATCTTTGATCTTATTATTTTAGCTAATGCTTCCTAATTATTTCTTTCTAATTATTTTTTTTATTTTTTTCTGTTATTATCAAATTTTTAAAATAAGTTTTAGTTTTAAGCATTTTAGTAAAATGAAGCAGGCACTGCTAATCTTTTCTATTTTTTCAATGATTATTTTGTCAAAACAAATTGATTTTCACATTTACAACTGGGAATGGTTAATTATTAATGAAAATTATGCTGACTTAGATTATGCAGTAGCATATGACGGGAATAGATTCAATGTTAAATTCAAATCAATAAAAGCTATGGATTACATCAGTGTAGGTCAATAACTAATTTCTTAGAACATAAAAAAAAATCATATTTAATTAATTCCAGGTAAAGGTTCGATTTTTTATCAAAGATTCAAAAAACAATTTTCGAGAACTTTACAAGAACTTTCCTTCGTTTGAATGGTGCAGTTTAATGAAAAGTGCATCGAAATTCTCATCAAATATTATTGCAAAATGTGCTGTAATACTAATGAAAAAAATTGCTCCTGAGCTTACACGACCATGTCCCATTCCTCCTATTAAAATAAATAAAGTTAACATTTCTATTCCCAATGTAATCATCGCAATGATACCCACAGCAGATTATCGAGTAACATGTGTTATGAGGTATAAAAATGGGGACGTGTTACTTAATTCGTCAGCAATATTTATAGTTTATTGATGTATAGACTAATAATTATTTATAATAAAGGTAACTAAACATTTTGTCGAACTAATCTTTCTAAATACGAATCTTGAACAACACTCTAAATATTATTTAGAAAAAAAAACACAAAAGAATAGTGAAAATTATTCATAAAATTTTTCTGGGACTGTTAAGAAATTTGAAGTTTTTATTGTTATTTTATTGGATATTTAACTATATTATTTATACTTTTCAAGTTGATTTTCACATCATTAAATGGGAACGTTTGATTACTAATGAAAAATATGTCCACATAGAGACTGCAACTGTTATTGATGGTAACAGATTTACAGTAAAATTTCAAACAGTAAAGACAATTGATCATGTTGGGGGAGGTAATTTTTAATACAATTTAACATTTGAATGAAACTCAAATATTTTAGGTACGAGTGCGTTTTTTCATGAAAGATTCGAACAATGAATTTAGGGAGCTTTATAAAAACTTTCCAGGTTTTGAATGGTGTGGACTAATGAAGACAGTTTCAAAATTTTCATCGAATATCCTCGCAAAAAGTGCCATCATATTTATTAAGAAAATAGCTCCAGAATTTATAAGACCATGTCCTTATCAACCTTTTAGAATAGAAAAACTCAATATTACTGTTCCAGGTGTAATCATTGCAATGGTTCCTACAGGAGACTATAGAATTACGCTTGTTATGAGAGCTAGAAATGGTGATGTATTCTACAATTCTTCAGCTATAATAAGGGTTGAATTTTGAAGCAATTTGAAATTTAAAATTAAGAAATACAATGATAGAATGTTAAGTTGCAAGCTGAACTTGAGCAAACTAAATTAGCTTTTAAATTTTTTAAAAAAAATTATGAATAAAATTTGATTCGTAGCTTGTGAGTTTATCTTGTAGGCTAATTTTTCAAGTTATTAAAACTTTTCTTTTTACTTAATTATTACATTATTTATAAGTTTATTGCATCAAACTATATTTGATGTTAATCTAGAAAATTATTTTCGAAAAATTCACCGAGATTTTTTAATACAATTTCCATAACTCAAAAATGAGGATCATGAAAAATTTACTGTCAATTTATTGTATATTTAGTTTCATTTTGCATACTTTTGAAACTGATTTTCATATTATAAAATGGGAGCGACTTATTACAAATGATAACTATGTTCATATAGAAACTGCAACTGTAGTGGATGGAAACAGATTTACAGTTAAATATCAAACAATGAAATCAGTTGATTCTGTATACGTAAGTAAAATATTAAATTAATTAATAATTAGCTTTTGCAAAAATATTTTAGTCTTTCTAGGTCCAAGTACGTTTTTTTAAGAAAGATTCCAAAAATGAATTCAGAGAACTTTACAAACATTTTCCTGGATTTGAATGGTGTGAAATAATGAAGACTGTGTCAAAATTTTCATCGAATATTCTCGCAAAAAGTGCTGTAATATTTATGAAGAAAATAGCACCAGAACTGATGCAACCGTGTCCAATAAAACCTTATAAAGTAGAGAAAATAAATATTACTGTACCAAACGTAATTATTGCAATGGTTCCCACTGGAGACTACAGAATTACACTTATTATGAGAGCTAAAAATGGTGACGTTTACTATAATTCTTCTGCAATCATTCGTGTTGAATTTTAAGCTAGTTTTTGATTTTTAGGTAATTATTAGAGATCACAATTACAGATTACCATTTAAATAAAATTAAATTTGTAAATATATTCTTTAAAGTTTTGTTTTTAACTGAGTAATAACAGTACAATGGCATTATTAAATCTTTTGAAAGGATTAATCATTTTAATAATTACAACAAAAGTCAATGCTGATTTTCGATTTTTGAAATGGGAATTATTCGAATTAAGTGAAGAATTTATAGAACTAGACTATGCAACAACAATGGATAAAAATGTCTTTTCTATTAATGCTAGTTCTATAAAAGCCATTGATAGCGTTATTGTAAGTTATTAATGTTATTTCGTAAATTTAAAATAAATCAATTTTAAATTCCAGGGCAAGTTTAAACTCTGGAAGAAAGACTCAAATGGTGAATTTAGAGAAATTTACAAAAATTTTCCAGAATTTGACTGGTGTAGCATTATGAAAAGTGCAACGAAGTTTTCCACAAATATTTTTGCTAAAGGAACCGTTCTTTTTTGTAAAAAAGTTATTCCAGAGTTTATACATCAATGTCCATTTCCACCAATCAACCTCCAAAGAACAAATGCTTCCTTGCCTTTTCAATTTCAAGTAATGATTCCTTCAGGCATTTATCGACTTATTGTTATAGTAAAAACAAAAAGTGGAAGTATTTTTATTAATGCATCTGGAATTTGGGAAATATACTAGATTGAGTACTGAATAAACTTTCCATAGCAGAATTCATTTAATTATTTAAAATTTAATTGCAAATCATGGAGTTTGAATATCCCCCACTAAAATTTGATCACTATTTGAAAATAAATTAAAAAAAAAATGAAACAAAAATTTGCAGACGTGGTATCATGAAATCATTAGTTATATTATATTTGCTTTCAAAAATTTTATTTTCAATTCAAACTGAATTAAGAGTTATTGAATGGCAAGAATTCAATGCAAATGAAAAATATTTTGATTTAGACATTGCAGCAACATCTGATAGTTTCAGAAATTTCATATTTTTAGACCAGTTTAAAAATTTTAAAAATTGAATTAAAAAAAACAGTTTTGACAGGAAAAGACAAAGTTCTAGTTCTTTCGCAATTATAATGTGTTAATTATTAAATAACGGAAAAAACAAAGCATTTTTTAAAAAATTATATTCAGAATTCAATTACAGAAATCCATTTTTGAAATAAATGAAAGTTTAAAATCAAATTGGCAATCGTAGCATCATGAAATCACCGATAGCAATTTTTTGTCTACTTCTAGAAATTTCTATGACAGGTCAAACAGAATTAAGAGTTATAGAATGGGAAGCTTTTGATGTTAATGAGAAATTTTTTGAATTAGATTATGTATCTTCAGCTGATGGATTAATTTTTAATGTAAATGGGTCATCTATTAGGACAATTGATTCTATAGTTGTAAGAATTTGTATTATTTCAATGAACTAAAATTAATAGATAGTTGCAATTTTTTTCCAGAGTAGCATCAAGCTTTTCAAAATCGATGAAAACAAACAATTTCGTCAACTTTACAAGAATTTTCCAGAATTTGATTGGTGTAAAATTATGAAAACTGCAAGACAGTATTCGAAAAATATTTTTGCTAAAGCTGCTTTAATGTTTGTTCAAAAATTAGCTCCAGAGCTAATTCGACAATGTCCATATCCACCAACTAAGTTACAGAGAAAAAATCTCACATTTCCACATTACTTTACGGCAATAATACCATTAGGTGTCTACCGAGTAATGTTTCATATGAAATACAAGAATGAAATCATGTTCAATACTTCGGTAACTGGAGAAGCTTGGTGATTATCACTAATATGCCCTTTAATTCAATATAAATGCTACCAAATTTAAATATTCTATAATTTTCTAATCCAAAATAAATAATTTTATATAATTGCTTGTAAGCTATTTTCTAAAAGTTCTAAAGCACCTAAATTTAGTTTTTAATCTTAAGCAAACCATTGTTAAGTTAATTATGAAGTCTATAATATTATTTGTATTTTGTTTGTCTTTAATATTTAATTTGACATACCAATCAGATTTTCGAATCATAGAATGGGAAGAATTTAACGTGAATGAAAAATATTTTGAATTAGATTTTGCAACAACATCTGATGGGCCAATTTTCAATGTTAGAGGGAGATCAGTGATAAGTTTCGATTGCATAATTGTAAGTTTTGAGATTTTCAAAAATATTTTAATATTTAAAATTTTATCATATTTTTTCTAGGTAAGTCTAAAATTTTACAAAATGGACACAAACAAGCAGTTTCGTCTTCTTTATAAGAATTTTAAGGAATTTGATTGGTGCAAGTTATGAAAACGACAAAAAAGTTTTCAAAAAATATTCCAGCAAAACTAATTTTGATGTTTGTTCAGAAATTAGGACCAGAATTTATTCGACCATGTCCATATCCTCCAATTCAATTAATTAGATACAATCATACATTTCCAAACTTTTTCACATCTTTAATTCCAATAGGAATCTACCGAGCTATGTTTCATCTTAAAAATAAAAATAATGAAATCATGTTTAATACTTCTGTAACTGGCGAAATTTGGTGATTAAAAATTTATTTGACAAGAATTTTTTGACGAGTTTTTTTTTTTTGTTATTTTATTAAAAAAAGATTAATTTTTTTTTTAACAATATTTTTGAGTTCAAACAAGGCGATTATTTAACCTTTGTGAAAATAAGGGTCATTTTCAAAATTTGGCATAAATACGGGGTATAAAGGATTTCAAGAAAAAAAAAAAAAGAAATACGGGACCAGGAACAAATTTCAAAAATTTTTATGGGACAGCTGTGAAAATATGGTACTGTCCGTTGAACATTCTCGTAGATGTTCATCCTAGTTCAAACTCATCATCATATATCAAATTTCATTACAATGATATAGTGGCTATGTAATTTACTTAAATCTTAATTAGATCTCAAAAAGTAATTTTTAATAATAATTATTTTAAAAATTAAAATGTGCAGTTCTTTAAAGCTTAAATTTGAATTGGCATTAAAAACTTCATGACACAAATTTCAATTATATTATGCTTAATTTTTTGTATATTTTTAACACTTCAAAATGACTTACGTGTTATTGAATGGGAAGAATTTGATACAAATGATAAATATATTGAATTATACTTTGCTTCTACAGCTGAAGGATTGATTTTCAGTGTAGCTGGTACATCAATAAGGAGTGTTGATTCTCTCATAGCAAGTAACTTTAAATTCAGGTCAAATATGTTTTAACAATCATATTTATTTCAGGTTAATATTAAACTCTACAAAACAGATGCGAAGAAAAATTTTCGACAACTTTATAAAAATTTTCCTGAATTTGATTGGTGTAAAGTTATGAAAACAGCAAAAAAATATTCAAGTAATGTTTTTGCAAAATTTGCACTGATGTTTGTTCAAAAATTTGCACCAGAATTAATTAGACAATGTCCATATCCTGTAACTAAGCTAGATAAAAGAAATGTGTCGTTTCCAAATGCATTTACGTCTATGATTCCAACGGGAATTTATAGAGTAATGTTTCATCTTAAATGTAGAAGGGAAGTCTTGTTCAATACATCTGTAACTTTTGAAATTTGGTGAATATGGAATGTACATATGTGATCTATATGATTCCAAATATTCGTCAATTTTCGCTTATCAGATCGATCTGTAATATCATTTATAGCAAGTCGAGTCCCAAATTTCGTTTTGATCGTGTAACCTTAAATTAAAGTCAAAAGTATTAATGATGGAAAATTTTAAAATTTAATAAACACGTGTATTATACCACGTACATTTTTAAAATTGTTTAATTTACCTTTATTATTTTTGTTTACCATTTAAGTAGGTTCGATATTCAGAATGTGATAAAGTAAAATGTGAAAACAGATCAAATTTAAAAATATAGAATTCAAATTTAGGAATGAAGCTGTACACACTAGTGGCATTTATATACTTATTTATTCCAATTTCTCATCAAGAAGGCTACAAAATATTGAAAATTGAGAAATGCATTGGAAATAATAAACATATTGCTGTGGAAAAATGTTTTGTAATTGACGAATATTTGTTAAATCTGAAAATTCATATTTTAGTCGGTTTGGATTATTCTATGGTAAGGATTTTAATAAAAACAAATTATTAAACCTTGAAATTAAACTTCAAATTCATTTACAGTATAAAATGAGCTTGTTCAAGAAAAATCTTTTCGGTGAATATCAGGAACTTTTCAAAAAAGTACCAGCAATGAATTGGTGTAAAATTATGGATGGAACATCAAAATATTCATCAAATTTTCTTGTTAAAATGACAATGTTGCTCTACAAATCCAAATTTCCAGAATTTTTTCAACTCTGTCCATTAGGTCCATTAGTAATTGATAAAGTTAATATGACCGTGGAAAGTAAATTAGTTGCAATGATTCCTGCTGGAACTTATCGAATTGTTTTCGTATTTAAATATAGGAATGAGGAAGTTATGCTTGAACTATCATTAATAGTTGAGGTTTTGTGATGTCCTATAACAGTTTGTTTAGTGAAACTTAGAATATTTAGACTCATAGCACATAAAATAACTTTTAAAAAATTTACTGATCGAAATTTCAAAATTACAGACGTTTCTAAATTAAGGCAATTATAGTTAATACCCAAATAAAGAATTAAACTTAATTACTTTCTAAATAAAAAATCTATTTTCCTATTTCAAAAATTTTTTTCGACTCAAATAAGCCAAAATATGACACCATATTCTTTTATTATCATTTTTTCAGTAATAAGTACTTCATCTCAAGTTGGATATAAAATACCAAAAATTGGTAAATGTGTTGGAAATGGTAAACAAATTTCAGTTGAAAAGTGCTACGTTATTGATGATTATTTGCTGAATATTCGAGTAAATTTTCTCGTAGGGATTGACTACTCTGTGGTAAGAAATTTTAGAAAATTAAATTTAAATTTTTTAAATAATTGTCTATAATTTCAGTACAAAATAAGTATCTTCAAAAAAGATTCTAACAATGAATTTCGCGAGTTATTCAAAAATTTACCTGCTATGAATTGGTGCAAAATAATGGACGGAACATCAAAATATGCCTCAAACTTTTTCGTCAAGATATCAATTTTATTAAACAAAACAAAATTTCCGGAATTAATTCAAAAATGTCCACTTGGTCCAATGGTTCTAGATAGAGTAAATATGACGATTGAAAACAAGCTAATATCAATGTTTCCAACTGGCATTTATCGATTCACACTTTCATGCAAAAATAAAAGTGGAGAAGCTATGTTTTTCATATCATTGATTATTGAGATCAACTAAATTTTGATCCTTTAAAAATTATCTTTTGTTATTTAACATCCAGCAACACTAAATTTAAATTCAATTACATTTTGAATTCTTAAAAAATAGAGATATTCAAAAAGGGGCCGTTCACTTAATACGTTCGCATTTTAGAGGGGAGGGGAAGGTTTGAAAAAATGTAACCATGCGTAAAAAGGGGGGAGGGGGGTCTAAAAAGTCATTTTTTGCGTCACATTATGACGTTGACTAGCTTACGAGATGATGAGTAAATGAAGAAATTTTTACGTTTTTGTTATTTTTTCTATTTATTGCGAACAAAAAAAAGTAGTAAAAAATCTTATAAAAATAGTTAGACAATAAATTTCCGGTTCAATAATGTATGAACAAAAAGAAATTACGCGAGCATTTCAATTTTTTTTTTATTTTAATTTTGAGGATGTTAAGCTGCAATAACATTTGGAAATACAAAAAATATAATTCCGAGCAACATATGATCCTAAACAGTTTTTTGGCTGTAATAATTTAAAAATATTAGATTATAAAAATATCAAATTGACTCCTAACCATAAGTACATGCACAACTCAACTATATATTCCTTAAAAGAAATCTTTACAGCTTCTTTCGACTTATAGAACATTAATGTAAAGACTGTAAAAAGAGAAGATTTTTTTCATTCTTTTTATTCCTTTGTTCTTCATCCATTGCATCATGCAATGTATTATGCAGTTGTGTTTCTGTAGATATTTATATCTCAACTGCAGCTAAAATATTTTTTGAAGCCAAATTCAATAAAATTACTGCAATTTCATCTTTTTTATGGTTCACCGACGAGTTTGCGCCACTGGCACATAAACATCTTGATCTTTATTTTTAATATGTTTAACTGGCAATCTTTCAATTGTTCCTTTTTTCTCAGGCAAATAAATATGTAGAGGTTCATGCGTGTATGTTGGAGAAGAAGATAAAAATGAATTTTTTTTATTACCACGATTTTTTTTACTTGTGGGTTGCTGGGAATTTAGTAGAAAAAAATATGATGGATGTGGACAGTTTGTCTGGATTCTCTCACTAGGCATGCTTAACCCCATACATAAGAGATACAACTGCGTTTTCCAGCCTCTTATGCTTCAAACTCTTTTTCAACTTTCTTTTCTTATCATCATCGAAAATTATACTTCCCATAAAAATTAAGACTTGCCTGTGAGCCAAATACCAATAAGTGTGATTACTTCTGACGAATCTACATATTTATTTGTTAATAAGTAGCACTAAATATGAGGAAGAGGAAGCAAATTGAAGTGAAAAAGCAAATGAAACATTAAAAACTGTAAACTGAGCATCTTGATGACTAAAATTATGCTCAATTTATACAATGCACTTACATTCTCGTTGCCTTTCTCTATCGTCAAGCATTTGAACTCACTTAAGTAGCTGAGAGGCATCACATGAAGATTTTTTTTTCTTACTTTTTTATCGCGACTTCTTTCATTGCATTTGCTTCCGCTCGTTCCTTCTGTTTCTAGTTTGTAACATTCTCTTTTGATCTTATAAATGCAGATTTTATGTGATCATGTTGATGATGATGAAGCTGTTGGGATTGCAGAATATTTCATGATATTCTACCAGATGAAGGCATTTTTTTATCATCTTGAATTTTTTTATGTGAATTTATGCAATTTATTGCAAGTGGAATATAATGAACTCATAAATTATAATTATGGGAAGAATGTAGCTTCTTATTATGCTGTTCTTTGAATCTAATGCATTAAACTTGATTTGATGGCGATGTAAACTTTACGGAATCATAAAAATATTTAATGCTTGTTGAGATTGAAAAGCTAGAATGTTTGCAATAAAACTTGGGGATTATCTATTAGTTCAGTTTAAGAATAAGCAAAGTTTTGTATTTCAAAAACCCATAGAAGCAGGTATGTGTCAAAAAAAATCTTTAAGAAAAATATTGCAAAATTCTCGTCAAGAATAAAAAGCAAAAAATCCCTAAATTAATGAATCTGCCATATCTTAATATCTATTCGATATTTTATGATATTTGTTTTCATTCAATATTTTATGATACCGTCACTGCTATCACAAATAGCTCAACTACACTAATCCGACTTATTTTTAAGCTTTTTAACTCGTCGCAATATTTTAGTTTTTTGTTAGAATTTTATCGATTTTTCTAGTTTATTTTACGTTATCTGCCTGTCTTTTCGGCAGACTTTATGGTTTGATAAATTTTTCCAATATTTATTCTGGAATAGTTGAGTTGAACTTCAAGGTTCTTTTAATATCTAGCCGCTATCAAGCAATAAAATAGAAAGACTACCTCAATTTACATTTTTTGTCCATTTTGTGTTCAAAATAGCAAAACATCAATAATACAAATTCATCCCACAATGCCATTTCATTCTTTACATTTATAACCTGAACATTTTCTAGCCAATTCTGTCATATCACCCACAATACATTATAGCTTACAGCAATTGGTATATTTTTATCAATGATATCAACTTTTTTTTTTCACATTCGTTCATTGTTATTTGTACATTATGACTATCGCTTACGTCACCCGATGATTTCAGTTACATGCTATATATAAACATTTTCTATGTAAGTAGTTTAAATGTAAAGGTCTGAAAAAACTAATAATTTTTTTATCGCAAAGTAATACCTTCAGTTGAGCAACGATAACACATAAAAAAAATGTGGAACTAATTTAGCGATTTTCTAAAGCTCACGATGAATAAATTTTAATTATTTTAAGCATGACTTTTTGATTTATTGCTTGTTGTTGGAAATTTGAAATGCAATAATTTTTGATAACTTTAATTAGCAAATATGCTTCAATTTGAACCTCAAAGTCACCATACCTAGCCAACAAATATTATTAAAATTACAGGACAAACGCAACCACAAACATTTAAAAGATAAGATAAAATTCGACCTTGAATTACACTATAATAAAAAATGAGCTCATACCAAAGTGTCAACAGCGGAAGCTGATTAATTTACAACGATTGTAGGTAAACAAGACACACAGAAAAGTGAGAAAGGTAAATATACAGGCATGAACAAGTAGGCGGATGTTCAAGTGTACCTTACGTCTCTCATGTCTAGAGTGCTGTTTTAATTAATGCTGTTAACAGAATGAAAAGCAAAGCCATTGGAATTACCTTGAAATAATTCGAACAATTTTGTTGCCACCTATGATGTTAATTTTATGTCTGGGGCAGAGCTGCTTGAACTTTTTTATTCTCAAAATTTTTTTATTGTTTTTGGTTGATTATTGACACTGAAAGATTCAATTTACTTGAATTTAAAAATCCTAATATTTTTTTCAGTGACTTTTCTTAGACTTTTCAGATTTAGGTTCAAGATAAAACTCAGGTGTAGAACTTCTGCTTCAGGTCATTAACAAACCAACACAATAAAAAATGCAATCAAGAATCGATTTTTATTATATTTAAAATAAAACATTTTATTTTCATTTTTCATCATTCCTCTTTACATCATTTTCTATAACTTAGCATTTAATTTAGGTATAAGAATTATATAAATTATTTCCAAACTGAGAAAAGAAAAATTTAATTAATTATGTAAATCTTTTTTTCAAGCTATTACAATTAATGACAATCAGTAACAGTTATAATTTTTATTTTCATATCCAATATTCTAAATTCGCTGTGTATGCATATATGCGTATGTGTAAATCTGTATGTATAGTTATAATGTATATATTATAATTCATATCTATTTAATTTATGTAAGTATAATCAAAAGTTTTTTTTCCTTCCTCTTCTTTTACATCTGCTTTGTGTTATGAATTTTATATTATTCAGTTTTTTCAAAGACACCAATGAAAGGCATTTTATTGGATTGCAACATATTAAGCAGTCATTTATTTTTATGCATTGATTGTTGAATTGAATTTATGGGTTTGATGATTGTTTGAATTGATTGTTTGTAAGGGTTTCTTGCTGGATTCTTTATTGAATTACATTTTTAAAAATTTTAAAAATTTAAATAAAATTTGAAAACTTAATAATTTTTTTGAAAATTTTTAAAGTTAAGAAAATTTAAAAAACTTTTTCAAAATTTTTAAAGTTTTGAAAATTTAAAAAAACTTATTTAAAAATTTAAAATTTCTTTTGAAAGTTTAATTTTTTTAAATTCAAAAAAGTTTTATAAAATGAAAAAATAAAATTTTGGTTTCAATTTAATTTTAATTTTTTTTTTCGAGAATTTCAAAAAAAAAAAAAAAAAACATTTAAAAAAATTGAAAATTTATTTTTTTTTAATTTTTAAATTTTCATGAATTTTTAAATTTTTCAAAATTATTTTTGATCATCAAATTATTCTTTGAAAAGTTGTAAAACAATAAGAATCCAGATAGAAAAGAATTCTTTGAAAATTTAAAATACGATAATAATGACTAAGTAAGCATGTGAGTGGCAGTAGAATTGCATTTTTTCTTTCAATGTTAACGATATCAGTTAATTGATACAATTCACATTGTTTTCATTGAACTTCTTATTATTTTTATGACTTGATTGTTATTTTTAGGAACCAAATCAACGCGCTCCACTTTACCTCTTTATATGCTCAATCAATTCCAATTTCAATTCAATTATCGTAAATTTCCAAAACCACAAGTTATGGTGAGAATTTCTGCTTGTTTACGCATTCCATCCAATTTCTCTTCTTCTTTGATTTACTGTCAAATAACTTTTGCCTGATTTTTTCCTATTTTCTTAATATTAAATGTTATTTTATTTTCACATGAACACTCGCGTGTCGTGTCGCATTTAATTCCTAACCCTTCATATTTCATATGGCAAAAAATATATATTTTATAAATTTACATGTTACTTCTTGGGACTAGCACTTAAATAGTATATTTTCTCTCTTTTTGTGTTAGCTTAGCTTTAAATTTTTCCTTTCAATTAAAAAATATATTATTTGTTTATTTATTTTCGTTAAACAAAAAGAAAGTTCCTTTAATATTTTTTTTTCTTCTTTCATTTCCAACAAAAATCTACTAAGAACACAGCCGAATCATAAAAAATTATTTGTTTATTTATCGTATAAATTGTAAATGAAAGAAAAAAAATATAATTTTTTATATGCATTTAGGAAAAGTGAAAGTAATGAAAAATTATTGTGAAATCTTCAAAGTGAAATAGTTCTGGTTAGAAAGATGATGAAATTTTATTACCTAGAAATAGAATCTTTTATTGTTTATCAACATTTCCTCATTCTTGCCGGTACTTTATGTAATTTTTGAAAATTTTATTTGTTAGTCTGAAAATGGAACGACGTGTTCTAATTTCTGGATAATAAATTGCCTTTTTTGACTGTTTGAAACTAGAACTGAACAGCTTGATGCAGTATTGCTTCACTTTTCATACAAACATTCTTTTTCAAACTAAACTTTCTAATTAAATGTCCTCATATGTCAAAAAAAACTTAGTTCCAAACTTTTTCAATTCTAATCAAATCCATTTCACCTCAGAATTCACAAGTTGACTTAAATTTAAATGATACCTTAATTCTCAAACTTCTAACTTAACAGTTTAATCATGAACTTTTTTAATTTTCTTCATAATGAATGCATATATGAAATAAGGAAGCTACCAATTTTATGTATACATAATTAATTGAATCAATAATTATAGCTATTTGGACTAATTCTAATCGTTGGTTTATCATTTTATGACTCTTTACACTAGAAAGATTTCTATAGCAAGTAAAGTGATTGTAGAAAGATTTAGGATTGAATTTCAATTATTAATCCTAAGAACTTTCCAGATTTTTTAAGTGAAACTTTATGATTTTTTTAAAAAAATTTAGAAATGAATTTTCATGAATCGATGGAATTTCATCAATCAATACCTAACAAATTTTGCCTGTAACCAAACAATTCCTTTTACTTTCATAATCTCCTGCAAAAAACATTTCATAATATTTCAGATGTCAAATAACCAATCATCAACTTTCACAACTAGATCTGTAAAATGACAGCGTCAGTGATTGTTTATCAAACACCTTTTAATTTGTGTCAAAACAGCTTATTCGATTCGATGCACCTGATATTTCATTTAATTAATCATGTCAACTTAAATGGAATCGAAAACTTACTAATCATGTATTTTGTTTTAATGATTTCACAGATTTGTGAGCAGTGGAATTTGAAATGTGATAATATGTTGTTGCTGTATATTTTGATGGATTAATGTGAATTGAATATTTATGAAAATTCTATCGATTTATTTAAATTGTTGATATTAAAATGATCAAAGGTATCAGAAGCATTAAGCAAATTTTATTACAATTTTTTGATAAAATCGATTTTTTATGGCGATAAAATTTTATTTCAAAATGTTTTTGTGGATATGCGTAAGTTATAATTTCTGAGATTAGATTTTTAATAGAATCAGAAATAGAATTTTTCTAAAACTGGTTTCAACTTTTAAAAATTCATGAAGTGTACGCGAAAATCTACCGCAAAGGTGTGAACATCATAAACATTTTTCCCATCCACATCATAAAACTTGATCTGATATGCCATAAAAATTCATTCAGATCAAATCGCAACAAAATTAACATCCCATACTCATTCTTATCTTTCATCTTTAATATCATGAAAGTTTTCTTCATTCTCATGACAAAAAGTTCTCCAATCAATGAAATTCCATCGTGTAATATTTAATAAGATCATCATTCAACTATAAAAGACTGGCATAGCTGATGATAATTATAATGAACTAGGCATGATTTATTAGAAAAATGTGTGACTGTCGGTATCACAAAAAAAGAATATTTTAACACATTTTCTCATATAAATAAAAAGAATTCATTTTTAATGGAAAAAAATTTATCATACACAAAATCTCTCATTTCTTTTGACTTCCTTTCTTCTCCATCGGTCACTGCATTCCCATACAATACCACCCACCCAAGAAAACAAGAAATTAAAGTCATCAACAAATAAATTAAAAAGTGTAAAAGAAATGAAATGAAATTTAATGTTTTAATACTCATAAAGTAATCAAAAATGTATTTTTTTGTCGATGCCTTTAATTTAATTTACAAGTCTTAAATCGGCAACAGCCTTATCTAATGTATCCTTAAGTTGATTGTAAATATTATTTCTCCAATATATATTCTTATCAATCTCAATCTCAGCCAACTTGATGCTCTTCTCGATTGCGACGAGACCAAGTTTATTTGCTTTTTCAGCAAATCGTTGGAAGTTCTCTTTGTGGTAATCTTTGTTCATGAATGTTGTAACGGCGTCAACCATCTTTGAGACTGTTGAGAAGCCATCACCGAAACTGTTTTTTTTGGGATGACAAAAATAATGTTTTGTGAATTTCAAGTTTTTAAGGAAATTGGCACAGATAAGATTTCAACCTCAATAAAATCAATAAATCAACTTACTATTCAGAAATCTCTGCAATATTTGTGTACAAGAAGTCATAAGCAATCTCAGCACCAGCAATATTTCGTGCAACAGCTTGGAATGCTCGTGCACCGTCTTGTTTTCTGATTGGCGACGTTGGTGAAACTGTCATGTTGAGGTATCTGTGAATAATAAAATCACCAAATTAGTATTAATCGCACGTGAAATGAATGAATAATTTCATGTCTATTTGTAATAGGATATAAATGAAATAACGAATTGCTGAGTAAAATTTAATTTTTCCATAGAAATGAGTCAGTTTTGTGGTTTTTGTGCAAATATGCAAATATTTTTTAATGTTACTAAGAATTGATAAAGACATTGGAATAAAGTATATTTAATTTAAAAAAATTATCAAAACTTACTTTGAGAGTAGCCAAGTCTTCTGTGTGCATCCTAGAGCATCTAAGATAACCTCTTTTTCTGAAGCATTTATACTGTCTTCAAATCTCTTGAGTGCAAAGTTCCATTCCTGTTCACCACCCTCACGTAATGTTATGCAATAAATTGTAGACTTTAAGTTTGGTGGAATTCTAAATCAGTCATGAAAAAATAAAATTTTTTAATTTATTCAAAAACTTAAAAAGCTATAAAAATTTCTAACTTACTTGTTGTTTGCTTTATCAGCAATCCATTCACGGAATTTGAGTTGAGCAGCGACAGTACAACGATCAATGCCAAATTCACATGCTAAATTAACAATTCGTGCACGATGCAATAGATCAATGTCTGAGTCTTCTGGAAGTTCCTCAAAACCAACTTCATCGTAGACATTTCTCAAAATATACCTGATGACCCTTCTGTAATTCTCAAAAGCAGTTTCACGTCTAATCATACTTGTGACATATTCCAAACCATTTGCAAATGCCCAGTATGGAAGATAATCATATGGCGTCGTACGAAGAATGAGACCAAATGTAATTGGAATATCATAGCCTGTCAAGTTAGCTCGTGCAAGTGCAAAACTGTCATCAATTAATTGTGCCCTTGTTATGTCTGAGAACTTCATTGAGTTCTGAATTAAATTTTTCCATGAAAGTTTGTCATAATTGACTCGATAATAGCCTGTACGATTAACATTCACGAGGAACCATTCATTCTCACCAACAATATTTTCAATGACTAATTCTTCATCCTTATTCGACATCCAATGCTCAGGAATTTCTGATCCAACAGGACGACGACTTGATGCATATGAAATTGGAATAAACCATTTTGTTGTGTCGCTTTCGTTTACGTATGGCAAGTAGTAGCGTTGTTGTGTCAAAATAATATCAGTATCATTACGAGAGACAGTCACGACAGGAAATCCGGCACTATCAACAGTCCACGAGTCCATAATCTCTTTCACACTATAGCTGTCCTCAAGAACCTTTTGCTTGCGTGCATTAATTGTCATTGCTTCCCATAGATCATCTTGAATGGCATTTCCATATTCAAATTTCTTTAAATAATTCTGTAAACCCAGTCTGAATGTGTCTTCACCGAGGAACCCTCTCATCATGTTAATTATCAATGCTCCTTTTGAATACGAAATTGGATCGAAAACTCTTCGAATGTCCGACTTTGTACGTACTTTAAATGAAATTGGTCGCGACGATGAGTCGCAATCTTTTGGCATTGCCAATGCAAATTCAGCAATTGTTATTGTTTTAAAATAATCCCACTCAGATTTAATTGAATCTGTCGCGACATAATGCAAATATGTTGAGAAGCCTTCTTTTAGCCAGAGATCATCGTACCATTCCATTGTGACGAGATTGCCAAACCACTATATTTAGGCATTTGTGGAATAAAATTTTGTTATTTTTGTGGAATTAGAATCGAATGTGTATTGTTATGGATGTAAATTATTTAAATTTTGGAAGATGGGAATGACAGAAATCGTCTGTAAATTCTCCTATTTATTATCGAAACTTACCTGATGAGCAACTTCATGAACTAAAGTTTTAGCAACTCTTTGCAATTGTGAGACTGATGAACTCTTCTTGTCTTCTGGTACTAACATTGCTGATTCTCTGAATGTAATCAATCCCCAGTTCTGTGTAGAAAAATTAGTCAAATTTAAGGTTTAATCATGTACATTAAAATAAGTTGCAAAGACCCTTAAATACCCGTAACACATACCTCCATTCCACTAAATCCAAAATCAGGAACAGCAACCATGTCAATTTTAGGTAATCGAAATTTAATGTCAAAGTATTTTTCAAAAAATGGCAGTGATGCGGCAGTGAGTTGATAAGAAAAGCTGTTCAGGCAAAAAACAAATAAGACGTTCATTAATTTATAGTCAATCTTGATTGCCAAAAAAAAGTTAAATTCCTACTTTGTCATGTTCTCATATTCCGGTTGCGCATACATCTTTATTTTCGGCAACGATTCATCATTGTCATCTGATTCCATTCCGAGTTTGAGATCAGAAATATGAAAGGCAACGAGATAAGTTGACATCTTTGGTGTAATTTGGAAATTTTCACGAATGAAACCGTCTCGGACATTTCTTGATGGATTTGATATAAATTCAATTAAAATTTTAAAATTGTTTGTAAATTTAAGTTTGAACTTACTCGGTGGATTCAATTGGCATATTAGAGATGGAAATTCTCTTATTTGTCGGTCTAATTAAGCTGATTTTGAATGTAGCTTTTGCATATGGACGATCAAGTGATGGAAAAGCACGACGTGCATCAATTGGTGAGAATTGAGTGCTAACAAATAAACTTGGTTCTTTTGTCTCCTCATTGATAAATGATCCCTTATAGAAACCAGTCAATGTACTACCAAGTTTATTAGTGAAATTAAGCTGGACTGAAACATTCGTGGGCATGAATTTTGTCTCTTTTACATTTATCACATAGCTCTCATTTTTCTTTCCATATTCACAAGTATAATCCAAAAATTGTTCAATATCGATCTTGTCACGACTGAAGAGCTTACAGTCTGTGATCTCGATGTCTGTTATATCCAAAATTATTGGTTTTACTTCTTTTACTTTTTCATCACGAATCATCCAAATATTTACATTGCCCGTACTTGTAGCATTCTCTATGTGCGGTTCTAGTAATATACTGTGGAAATAAAAAAAATTTTTGATGTAAATAAATTTATCAATTATTTTTAGATGTCTATTTTCATATTTCGATGAAATTTTTGTATTTTTTTGATGCTGGCTTGATTAATGGAGGAAATGACGACTTTTGAATTGGATAAATTTGCTTTGATTATATTTTTTAGAGGTTGGCAGCTTGGGAATTCAATTTTTACTATTTTATATTCAATAGAATAGTTTCAAAGTCTATTGAGTGAAATTTCTACATCTTTGATTTATTCCCAATTTTAATTGATTTTTTTAAAAAAGATTTGATGATGTCAAATATATCGAAATAATGCCACAATATGCCCCCTCATCGCAATCAAACCACTTTCCATAAATTATTCACCAAATGCGTCTGTACATGCGTTCATATTACGTAAACACACAATAAGACTGTTTATGCTGTTAATTCAACAAGATTTTTTTTTCTTCCTCTTAATTGCTTGTTTTATTTATTTTAATATTTGATTGGTAGTAAGTGAGATGAAGAATTATTGAATATCGAAAAAGGAAGAGGAAAGACGTATTTACAACGTGCGTTGGATGTGGATTTGGCAGCTGTATCGAATTACATAATGGTAATATATTGAACTTATAATTTTTTAGTTGGAATTGAGATATTTATGACTAAAAAAATTTTCAGTCAAATTTGCACATTTTGGACTAATTTTTAAAATTCAACCTGAATATTCTAAGAAATAATCCATGCTGCTCACAAAAACCGCAAAAAATCGAATCCACATTGTTTATATAATTTTCCTTTCATTAATCCATCTCACATTACACATTAAACATAAACAATCAACCACAAGCCTTCTTTTCACTTTCTTTTTGTTACTTCTTTCAATTTCCTACTTACTCATAATGAACTGGAGTCCAACCGTCGGGAAATTCAATCTCATCCTCAATAACAATTGGATCATCGTTCTTAGCTTGATCGCTCAGCACACCATCTCCATTTGAATGACTTTCATAGCTGCCGCCACCATTAGGCGACGGATTCCACAGACTTCCTGTATGAACTTGTGTTTCTGATCCATTTGTGCTGTCTGTTATGCAGGTTCTGGTAAAAGAGTTAAGAAATAAACAAATTGAAATTAAATTTTTTTCATGCCAAAAAACGAACGGGATTTGACATACTTTGGAATGCAGAGGAGATATGTCAGCAGGGCTGCAAGAATCATCATGATAATAAGAAGTAAGAAATATAAAAAGGCCCAAGCTTTTGTAACGTAGAATCCCTCTGGATTGTTATACTGATTTATGATGTACTTCTGACCGTTTTTGGTCTTCAATTGGCCACCTGCAAAGAATTTAAGTTTTTGGATATTTTTTTTTTTAAGTTAATGTGTCATAAATTCTCTGATGTAAATGAATTTTTCTGAGCATACAGAATAAGAATAAATCAGCTAAAGATTGAATTCTTTCATGCAAAAATTTAATAAAAAGGAAATAAAGATAATTTGATATAGCAGTCAGATTTTCGTTTTCTTCGAATTCTTGTGTCTCTTTTTGGATGTGTTGTTTACACAAAGTTTGGGTTGTACTCAGAGGAAGAGGAACATGATGGACAAAGTGATGCAAAAATTACTCAAAAATCCTTTTGAAAGTACAAATTCGTAAAATATTCAAATCAGTTCATTCAAATTTTCTTCCAAATACACCTCTGGAACAGACTTATTGCACACAATATATAGTTGATTTATGCATGAAACCGTATGATTACTTTTGTATTGTGTCAACAAAAAATCAAAAAACATGGCTTTTAAAACAATTGACAAATATTGTATGAGTTCGTCATGAATCTTAATCAGCCAAAACAGCAATTTTCAGCAACAAAAAATTCATATTTATCATCATTATCATTTTGCGTGCTTCAAATTGATAGCCGAATTTTATCGATGCAATATTTCAAAGCCTCAAATTAATTTTTTGCTCTTTTCTCTATCAGCTAATAAAAAGTTTATTTTTATAACTCAATTGCTGATGACTTTTATTGGCCATAATCAATTTTGTGAACAGCAAAAAGATTTCTTTTGAATGAAATTGAATAAAAAAATGACAAAAAATTTCTTTAAAATTTTGATTTGATCAATCAAATGTGGATCGATAGATGAATAGGGTCATTCACAAATGAAACTCAACAAGGAGAATTTGATTTATAGTCCATTGTTGATCAAAATATTACATTACTTATAGACACAGCCAAGAAGAATTCAAAAGAAATCGGATATGACCCTTATTTCGAGAATAAGGCTATAAAAATGTTTGAGACTTTTATTATGGATTTTCAAAGTCAGAAAAAATTTGAAAGAAAAATTTTAACATAAATCGGTTAGGGGCCGTTCACTTATTACGTAACGCAAAAATTCGGGTTTTTTACCCCCCCCCCCCCCTCCGTAACGTTTTTAACAAAAGAATCAGGTGCGAGAACAATAGACCGTAACAAACTCTCGACCCCCCCCCACCCTCAGAGCGTTACTCAATAAGTGAACGGCCCCTTAGTGCTTCATTATTTTTTTTTTCTCAAATTCTCTTTCATCACAATCTTTGTTTTAATCCTTTGATTGATTTTATTTGCTTTCTGATCTCTTTTTTTTTCTTCCTTAATTTTTTATGTTTTGTCAATTTTACTTGAAATTTATTTTGTGATTAGTTGATGACAGAAGAGATTGTTTTAAGTGAAATGGCAATTTTAAGTTTTTTTTTATTAATCCGTTCAAATTCACTGCCATTAAAAGTGTCAAAATTTAATTACAAGTATTTAATTGAAAGTGATGGAATGCGATAACTGTTATGGCTTATTTAAATTATTTCTGTCACATAACTTTAAACTTTTTATTATTTTTATCCATTTAATCCAAAATGATTTTTATTGAATTTTATGAATTATTCAACTTCAATACCTCTAAATGTTATCAAATTATAGTCATAAACTTTTTTAAGTATCAACAATAATATTTTATTCTGCTCTAAAAGCAATCCGAATAAGCAAGCTTCTGTTACTGAACTAAGCTTGTATCTGAAATACTTGAACGAATTTATACAACTTTAAAAATTGTCAAGCAACAAACTGGTCGATAATATACAGTTAAGTGCCATTACCATTATCTCTCACACAATTTCATGGTGTAAATTTTTATTGATGCCTTTTTTTGCTACTTCAGTATTCTGAATGGAGTTTTTGACAAGGATGAGAATCTAATGTTTTATATTTTTAATGTCGATTTTACCATTTGGTTGCAAATTATTTAAAAATATTAAAAAATAATGTGATAGCATAATAATATTAAGCATACAATCGAATGTCAGAAAAACTCAAAACAAAAAATAAATAATAACTTTTAATTTTGGAAACTTTCAAGATTCTTTTTTCTTTAAATCAAAAATGCAATATAAAATTGTAGCTAAAGCCAAATTGAAATTCAAAAAGTAAAATTACACGCTTCGCGTGGAAGTTAATAAAAACTAACTTAAAAATTGTCAGTGTCCCAACATGAAAATATTTCACATTTATAAAATATGATTTGCATTTAAAATTTAAGTCCTTCTGATAAAATATCTTAACAGAATTTTTATTATAAAATTATTAACCAGTTTAACACATATTCTTGATTTTCGATGAAGAGACACATAAAAACAGTTTCGCAGTTAAAATTCAGGTAGGTTGTTGAACAAAGAGAAAGTTAAATCAGGCATAGAACAAAAATATAACAATGAACAATATTTGAGGTGTGTAGTTGAAATAATAAGAATTGTGATATGAATATCAAGCAACAGATACATAGTAAAAATTCATTCAATAATGACAACTTGTTGTAACAATCAAATTGTAAATATAATCGTTCAATGTCAATAACCGAACACATAAAAGTGCGTATAGCAACCCGTTGCCGAAAATATCGTAGTAGAATATTTTCTATGTATTTGTATATATCTATTGTCATTTAATTGATGGCGTTACGAAATAGTTTTTCATTCTGAATTGAAAAACTATTTTTTTTATTTTATTTATTTGCTTCCAATTAGCTTGTCTATTGAATGCTTAGAAAATATTTGTACATATAATTTTAGTGATTCTGAGTAGCATGATTGATTTGAAGAAGATGATGGGCATTTTTGATGTCTCAATTTGAGTAAAGCTGATCTGAATGTTAATGATCATGTAAAATTGATATTATTGTTAGTTTTATTTATTAACGTCGATTTAGTTTAATACAAAAATTATACAAATTGATACTTTGAGTGTTAATTGGGATCATAAAAAATTTGTGTGTGCGTATTTTGGTGAATTGAGTTAAGATAAGATTAGATTGAGGCATCTACAGTTAACAGAGGACGTTGTGAATTTTTTGATGGAATTTATATTTTTTAGTACCTATTTAATTATGAAAAAAACTGTCATTTACGCCGAAAAAATATCTTTTTCAATTTATAAATTCCCAAAATTGATGCGACTTCAGCCATAAAACAAACAAACTTTCATCTTGATAATAAAACTATCAAAAATAATTCCTACAACAGCCAATTACTTTTAATTATTTTTCCCATAATTCATTTCATCAAAAAACCAGGATCATCAAAAATTTGTTGACAGCATTTCGACAACATTTTAATATCATAAAAATTTTATAGCTTATAAATCGTCTGCAGTATCATATCACAAAAATGAATTGTTCACATATTTAAATAAATGAGATAATTGGGCCTCGTTTACTTAACAATCGGAGAATGTTAAGATAAGAGAAATTGGAACTTTGTCACTTTCATGTTACACTTAATAAATGATTTATATGAAACAATGAGGGTTAAGGAGAGGTCACATTTACTTTACAAAATTAACAATGTCACATTTATCAATTTAGATGAATTAGAAAGTTAAGTGGAAAATGCTGATCGAGAATTTATTTTCGAGGGTCAAAAAAATATTTTTTGGTTAAGTTGAAAATCTTTTGTGATCGATTGGATTCAGGGGGAAAAGTACTTGTTGTAAAAGTTTTACATCGCTTTACAGTTTTACATTTTTTACAGTTTTTTACAGTTTTTTTACAGTTTTTTTACACTTTTGGCGTAAAATTTTACACTTTTGGCGTAAAATAATGTAAAAATTTACATTTCGTTCTTTTTTTGGAAATAAAAAATTCTATAAAAAGGCGATTTTTGCCTCGATTTTCTTTTTTGGGATGAAAAATTCCTCGGAAAAGCGATTTTTCGCGTTGATTTTCTTAGTTGGGATGAAAAATCCCTCGAAAAGGCGATTTTTCGCGTTGATTTTCTTAGTTGGGATGAAAAATCTCTCGGAAAAGCAATTTTTCGCGTTGATTTTCTTAGTTGGGATGAAAAACCCCTTAGAAAAGCTATTTTTCGTGTTGATTTTCTTAGTTGGGATGAAAAACCCCTCGGAAAAGCGATTTTTCGCGTCGATTTTCTTATTTGGTATGAAAAACCCCCCAGAAAAGCGATTTTTCGCGTTGATTTCCTTAGTTGGGATGAAAAATCCCTCGGAAAAGCAATTTTTCGCGTTGATTTTCTTAGTTGGGATGAAAAACCCCTTAGAAAAGCTATTTTTCGTGTTGATTTTCTTAGTTGGGATGAAAAACCCCTCGGAAAAGCGATTTTTCGCGTCGATTTTCTTATTTGGTATGAAAAACCCCCAGAAAAGCGATTTTTCGCGTTGATTTTCTTAGTTGGTATGAAAAACCCCTCGGAAAAGCGATTTTTCGCGTTGATTTTCTTATTTGGTATGAAAAACCCCCCAGAAAAGCGATTTTTCGCGTTGATTTTCTTAGTTGGGATGAAAAATCCCTCGAAAAGGCGATTTTTCGCGTTGATTTTCTTAGTTGGGATGAAAAATCTCTCGGAAAAGCAATTTTTCGCGTTGATTTTCTTAGTTGGGATGAAAAACCCCTTAGAAAAGCTATTTTTCGTGTTGATTTTCTTAGTTGGGATGAAAAACCCCTCGGAAAAGCGATTTTTCGCGTCGATTTTCTTATTTGGTATGAAAAACCCCCCAGAAAAGCGATTTTTCGCGTTGATTTCCTTAGTTGGGATGAAAAATCCCTCGGAAAAGCAATTTTTCGCGTTGATTTTCTTAGTTGGGATGAAAAACCCCTTAGAAAAGCTATTTTTCGTGTTGATTTTCTTAGTTGGGATGAAAAACCCCTCGGAAAAGCGATTTTTCGCGTCGATTTTCTTATTTGGTATGAAAAACCCCCAGAAAAGCGATTTTTCGCGTTGATTTTCTTAGTTGGTATGAAAAACCCCTCGGAAAAGCGATTTTTCGCGTTTATTTTCTTATTTGGTATGAAAAACCCCCCAGAAAAGCGATTTTTCGCGTTGATTTTCTTAGTTGGGATGAAAAATCCCTCGAAAAAGCGATTTTTCCAAGATTTTTCATATCAATTTTCTTAATCGCAATGAAAAACTAAAAGAAAACTGAAGAAAACTCCCATTAATCTTAATTTTATTCTTAAGAAAAAGTTGATGTAAAATTTTACAGTTTGATGTAAAACGATGTAAAAAAACTGTAAAAAACTGTAAAACACTGTAAAAAGATGTAAAATTTTACACTTTTTTTACACTAAAATTTTTTTACAACAAGTACTTTGTAATGATAAATATAATGGTAATAAAAAAAAAAAAAAAAAAAAAAAAAACTTTTCCCCCTGATTGGATTTTTTGATAGAAATGCTACTTTTTCTGTGGGTCAATCTACATTCCCAGCATCAGAAAACCCTTTACAAACAACAATGATTTATGAGACAGTCTACAGAAAAACCTCAGAAAAAGCAATCAATTATATTCTATTCTTTTTCTGCGGTAGATTTAACCCAGATAAGTTTCAATATCATATTTTGATTCATATTCACCGATAAAAGATCATAAATGAGTAAATATCAAGGTTTCAAAGCCCTAATGATCTATTTTTCCACCTCAACATATCACATTATGACATTTTATGTGATTTTTATTTATATTTATGTCTACATGTCGCGTTTATCGTGCAACATCATAATTTTTACAAACACTAAAATGAAATGAGTCACTATGCACAACACAATATTCTGATATGAGTGACATTTTCAGGTCATAATGATTCCATAAAGGGAAGTACGGTGAACCGTTAATAATTCAACAAAAAAAAACATCAACAAACAAACAAAATCTTCGCCTACTATATGCACATGCTATAAAAGCTACATAGATGGTTAAGAAAGATAAACAGGCAAGTCATTGTACTTATGTCTTGGACGCATTTCCTTTGTCACTTGGTGGTGAATTTGAATATTCAAAAAATGTCGTGAGATCTGCATTCACACAAAAAATCATAATTTTACAAATTTGTATGAAACTAGATCAAAAAAAAGTCAAACTGCCAATTGACATTTCCACCTAGATCAGAATATCAGTCAATAATAATAATAATAATTGTCATCATATTTCATAATAAATTGTATGTCTGCATATAATCTCATATCTTTATCTCACCAGATCACATCGTTTTATTAATAGAAAGAAACACGAGACTTTTCACCGAGTTTATTTTATTTAAAATTGAAAGCATTAGAAGTAGAAAGAGTCGAGAGAGAAAATTAAAAAGCGTATGCTAATGACTATATTCTCACGTCTAGTATTAATGACATATGTAAGTCTCTTATTAATAATAAAATTAGATGTGTGAAGCTGTGATACAATCATAAAGTAGATGATAATCATCATCACGAGAGTTTGTTTATAGATCCGCGCAATAAACAATCTAATTTTTCATGAAAAAATATTTTCATAGTTGAGAAGTCTTTTTTTATAGAGTGTCATGTAGAGTTGATTGAGTTTCGACATAAAGCCCCGTAAAGCTAATCAATTGAATATTGAATGAGAGATTCTTAAGAATTTAAGAAGTTGAAGTGTCAATTGCTTAATTTATTGAGAACATTTTTAATGAGAGCTGTTGATGTTGAAGAATTTTAACGACTACAAACTGGGGTGTTATTAAGATTCTTGAATACAATTGAATGACTGTTGAATGGATTAATTTAAGCTTCTAAGTAGTCGTTTTATAGTTTCTTTGTTGCTACTACAAGTTGTCTCAGAATTAGGCAAATACGCACGTTTCAACAAGTTTCTGTTAAAAAATCTTTTTAATCGCAAAGATCAAATGGTTTATAATTAGAATCTAGCAATAAATTTAATGCCTCACTAGTCTGATTATTTTCCACAATCTTCTCGTTTACATTTCATCGCATTAAATTTATCCATTCATTTGCTCATTGTTAAATAGAATCAAGAATAAGAAGAAGTATAATCGTGTCTAAGTAACACATTGAACTTCAATAAACACAACAAAGCGGAAACAAAAGCATAAAGGAAAGAACGAAAGAACATATTTTTTTAATAAATTCATTGAACTCATTGAAGCGCTAAGCTGCAAAAAATTAAATTGCATAGAAAATCAGATTAAAGTCATGTTTAATGTAATTACTATAATCTTGTTGTAATTACTTGTGTGTAGAGATTGAAATCATTGTTTGATTATTGAAGTCTATAATTGAAATGTTTGATTGCTATCTTGGGAATTGAGTATTGTTAATTAAAGTTGTTAATGAATATATCTTATAAATTGCGTTTATTGAGATATTATCTGCGTTTAATGAGTCGACGGTCTGAAATTGTGACCTATAAATTAGGCGCCAAAAAGGGGCTGATGAAAATTAAAATTGAATAAAATTTCGAATTTTTCTCATGAATATCTAATTTCAATAATTATTAATTTTCTCACTGTTAGTTAAATTTTTCTCTAGAAACTTTGTATAAGGTGCCAAAGATCGTTAATTTTAACTTGATTTATTTTTCAGGCAGCAACTAAAAGGGCTATTCAAAAATTATGTCAATACAGAAATTTTCAATTTTTTGCATTTTTTCAACAATTTTTTAAATTAGGTAGTATAAAGTTCAAATTAGTTATCAAAAAAATGTTCGAACCAGAGAATGGTTACATATCCCAGACAGACCCCAAACTACTGAACATAAAAACTAAATGTCCCTCTTAAAAATTTGTCCGTCACACATAAATCTATTTTCACGTCGATTTGTCTTATTTTACAGCACAAGCGATGAGTCGTAAACACATTCTATTCATTTTTCCTATACACTTCAAAGTGAAATTCCCATCAAATTCAAGAGAAAAAGGCAAAAAAATAATCTTCATCACATTCTTGTTTCACAGTGAAAATGTTTTCATCATTATTGCATCAATATCTTGTTTGAAAGAAAATTCTCAAGTGAGATTGATGCAATAAATGTTTGAGATGAGGAAGTTGAAAAGAATGAAAATTATGGCAATTTATGAAATTAATATGAGTGATTTAACGAGATGAAGAATAAATGCGAATTGATGAAAGGAGAACCGTGGATTGAAGAGTGAGGCAATATCGATTGAATTGATTGGGATTTTCTTCCTAGTCTGTGCCTTGCAATGTTGATTGAATGGAGGTTTTGAGTAGTTAGAATTTTTTTATGAATGTTGTGAAAGCGGTTTTTGCGAAATTAGAAGCTACATTACCCATCTTAAGTACTCTTAATTTAACGTCTCATTAAGCAATTTCGGGTTCAAAGCGTTCTAACATTTTAACGCGTGTTCAGACTTTGTTCAACAATAAAACCAAATAAAGTCAATAAAATTTACAATAGCGAAAAAATATTCTATCTCAAGGTCAAAATAATGAAATTGTTTATCTGAAATGAATTCTCAGTTTCCAATTTTTATATGTAACTTTAAACGTTCTTTTAAAAATTTTGACTTTAAAACTTAAATTTTTTAAAAAATTGAATTATCGACAAAATAGGATCAGAAATTGAAGCAAAAAAAAAATCTACACCAGACATGAAACCATTTTGTCACACAACCATACCCATGCTTATACATGAGCTCATTTTATAACAATAATTATACCAACAGAGACAGTAAAGTTTCCATTCATTAATTCCACAGAACAATTTCATTAATAACCATTAATTAAAAAACCATTTCTAATATTAAGAAGACAAGCACTCACGGTCACGGTCAAAAAATTCCATACATCTAAACTCATTCATCCATCAACTAACTCACGAGACAATATTATTATTGAGTCTTTAAAAAATTATTGAGGAAGGAGAATAAATGGTTGATTGAACTGAATTAAATTATCAAATCGATATGTTATTTTTGATTGTCATTCAAATGGAAAGATATGAATGTTTTAAAATTTAGATTTTCAGTCGCTGCGTATTGCGAGTTGTGAATTAATTTATCGACTTTGTTGCTAAAATGTTGTTTTTGTCGAATGAATGTGAAATTTGATTTTTATTGACAATTTTTTTTAAAGTGAATGTTTGATTGCTTTAATGTATGTCGTAGGTCAAATTTTTTGTGGACAGCTGGACGACAGAATTGTTTTTTTGTAGATTATAGATTTTTTTTGAACAATTTTTTAGATAACAAATGATCACAATTTATTTTTGTAAACAAAGCAATTTCCCAAAAAATCCTTCATGAATCATTCAATAGTCAAAATCTACATCGACTCATCATGAGTGACTTACTCTCATGATTTACGATAACAAAAAAAAGTTTCTTTGTGAGATCTCATTCCATATGAAAAATGCTAGAAATGCTTGAAACATGAAAGTCATTCCCTTCAATCATCTTCAAAAAGTTACAAGTTTTTTTTTGTTCAAAAAATATATTTTTGCCCTTCTTTTTCGTCTATAAAAAAATTCATATAATGATTATAAATAGTTTGAAAATAAAGAAATTTTCAGACTCTTCTCCTGACCACACACACCATAAATTCATTCATTTATTTCGAAATTTATGTGTGTCAATTGTGCATTTTTGTTTTTCTTCTGATTATTTATTCGATATTATTTTTTTGAAGACCGGCTAGTCGCACCCAGTGAATGTGAATGAATTTATGAGTAAAAGAGTGGATTTTAAGATGAAAATTGTTTTCGTTAGTCTCGTGAGTTACGAGAGCTTTTTAAGATGTTTGTAGATTGTAAAATTGAAATGCAATTGAACTTTCTTTAATGACATTCTTCAACAAAACAACAGCTGTAAATTAAAAATACAATAAATTGCAATTTCTTCTTGATGAAAATCATCAAAACATGTTCAACACATGTCTTTCACAGAACCCCCAATATACTCTCAAATTTTTCATCTACACTGTCAATTTACAGAACTACTTTAATTTATTGATAAATCTTTAAATTTATGGTCTCGTTTAAGAGCAATTAAGTGAAACATTCTTTTTTTTGTCTTTCCTTCTTACTCTTCTTTGACTGCTCCCATTCATTCATTCTCGACATGACACTTGTAATCAGTTCTTCTGAATTCATGCTATGAGAGTCATTCAAGCTATGCGCCAGCACGTGAGAAACATACTTACAAATCGAATCATCATCATTTCCAGATATGGAATTGGTTGACGAGCGACAAGACCATTTATGAATGAATTTAAGTGCTTGACTGCCAGATTTAATAAAATATAATATTAATAAGACTAATTTGTCATATTAAAATAGACAAATTGAATGAAATTCAGCTCATTTACCTTCTTTTAATTAATTCATAAACTCGTGTTAAAATTAAGGGCTTGGCAGTACGAGATGAGTAACTCATGTTTCATACACATAAAACAATTTAATTAACTCAAAAATAAGATGAGAAAGTTCAATGACATAGTAAATTTTTCATGTTTTTTTTCGGAGCTCTGGAAGCGCTGCAATATGATATGCTTAATATTTATGTACATAGCTGTTACTGCAGTTGCTTGTGTGTTTTACATTTTTTGTTCTCTTTCTCTGAGATAACAGATACCGAAATGCCTCGAAGCACATGAAATGAATAAAAAATTCATCAAATAAATATGAGGAAGACAGAGAACTTCAATGAAGAAACAAGAGATCTTAAGTGATACATCTTGAGAATATTTTAAAGTTTACTCTTTATTGTAGTGTATGATGAAGAGGAAAAGACAATGGAAAGTTTGTAAGTCCATTAAGAAATTTGATAAATCATATTTAGATGATTTTTTTTTTGGAATATCTTGATCTGCACTTGAGTTTCAAGTATTCGTGGAATTCTTTAATTTAATTGATCATCTGTGATTTTTGGATGTTGGACAATCTAGCATCTCAAATGTCAAATTTTAGATTAAACATTATCTTCCACACAATAATAAGTTCAAAAAACTCAAAAATCATTCCTTTCTATGCGGATATTCCCAAAATGTCAAATCAATTTACCAAATTTCATCAACAACTTCCTAATTATATTAAATTGAGCTTTTCGAAACGACTCTATCATCACGATTTATTTGTCAACTTTCAAGCCATTGCGAAATGCAAATCTACTGTATAAGCTGACAAATTAATTAAAATAAATTAATTTATGAGTAAAAATCTTGTCAACAAACCGAAACAAATGATAATGTGTGTTAAACGTGTGTGATTCGCAGTTTATTTTCTTTTTATTCCTTGCTTCTTGGGTTTTTGTTTATTTATTTAAAGTCGTTAAATTTAGACATTAGATGAGTGGCGCTTTTCTGTGTGTCGAGTTGAAATGGTGTAAAATTATGTTATCTCAACTATTTATGATCATTAAATCTTCTTTATCTTAACTCTAATGGGCATGTTTGTGTGTAAATGATAAGTTTTTTGCTTGAAATGAGTTGGAAGGATGACAAGAAAAAATAAATAAGACATTGTAAATTTTAATTTTTGATAACATTTATCTGGTTACAAGATTTGAATAAACTCTGAGTAATTTATATTTTTAGAGGAATCCCTTTAGTTTTATGAGCTCATTTTGTGATCATTTTGGCAATCTGCAAAATGAAATCAAATAATTAAATTATTTTTATAAGTTTATTTTTTATAAATGTGAAATAAAATCCTTAAGAGTTAAATTTTGCACAGCAACATACGCTACTTGTGATATGTTTTGTCATAAGCTAATTACCGTCATGTATTAAATTCCTTCATTTGATGCTGTTTTGAATTCTAAAAATTTTTCTTTTTCTTTAAGCGAGTCATATTGAATTACTCTTTTAGCCGCAAAAAAGTGAACAAAAAAGAAGACAAGATGAAAAACTTGTTTTTTACGATGAGAATATTGAACATCTTTTGCAATACTTTTATTTACGGTGATTGAACATTTTTTTTTAAATTAGTAATTCGAATTGAACATTTGTAATGAGAAAATTTTTAGAAAATTTGAAAGATTTGGCTTGTCATCAAGATTTTGACAGTTTTATTGTTTTATAAAATTTAATTTAATATTTAAAAAAAATTCTGATGAAATCATTATACGAGAACTTCAAGTTAAACATGAACAAGCCGGTGTTATTGAAGAGAAAATTGGCAAAATGCACGAAACTCTTTGAATTGTTTTCGACAATTATTACCGACAATTTTTCTCATTTCTCAAAGATTTTTTCGTTAATTAAAATATTTGGTTATACATTCACTCTCAAATTATACATGATTGCACACATTTTATTTTAAAAATAACCGCAAAATAACTAAAAGAAGATTTTTTTGCAATCTTTCACGATCATCGATTCGATTCTTTGAAAATTTAAACACCTTTTTGATGATAAAATCAAGGCAATTTGCTTGCGTCCACATCAAAAAATCAACAGACTGTGGAAAATTAAAAGTAATGTGCTCTCATTTCAGCCTTAAGATGTCAGGAGGACGGTATGAGAAAGTGAATAAAAATCTTGATTTAATTTCTTAATTTCGATAAAAAAAAAATGTGAAATTCTAGGAAAATTTTGGACATAAAAAATTGTGATGAAACTTTTAATGTCATGTAAAATTCGAAACATGACTAGATGACAGATATGAATGTGGGCAAAATATTTTAATACTTTCCAAATTTAATTAAAATATAAGTCTTCAAAATCTGTGACATTTAAGGTGGTTGTTGCTAATTTCTCTTCAAAATCTGACAAATTGTCCATATTTTTGACTCAATTACAATTGAACCACTTAAATTCTTACAAATGACACATGACAGCAGTAAAAATCTCCCATGAGTCGTTGACATTTAAACCTGATTTCAATTTTAGATTGCAGAAACTCATTACAATTTCACAAAACGAAAAGAGGCTTTGTCAAAAGGAAAGGAGTAAATAAAAAGCACAGAAAATTGCGAATTCAGAAGTCGTCGAATGACAATCTTGTACAATGTATTTAATCTTTCATACCAAGTTGTATCTGCTCCATAAACACAGGGACTGATTTTTTCCATGTAGGCGGATATTGAAAGTACAGAAATGCAGGAATGAGATTAATCTCTTTTTACATTTAGCAGGGCGATAAAAAAATTCATAGGAAATTATTTATGATAAATTAAATGAATAAATTTAAATTTATTTCACATTACAGACACATAATTTTAAATCTGACATGCATTGGTCGATGGATCATGTATTATGACAGACAGTGTAACCAATAATTAGAGAGTGAGAGGATTATTAATTTAATTAAATTATGTTGTCTATCAATATTATAGACTATGTGCATACAGAGTTGACTTCCAAGAAGTAACAATATAATATATCATGACGTTGATCAGGTATAAAAAAAACAACTTTAATGACAAGACGATTATGAGTGCAAAATTAAAAATTAAGCTGTTGGCATTTAAGTTGAACCATTAGACATGCATGGCATATGCAATTTTTTATTTAAATTCTATACGACATTAATCAATAAAATAAATACTAAAAAAATATAATAAAGTATAAAATTAGTCAGAAGAATAAAGTTTAAGGGCAATTCTTTGGATGAAATTTTGAAAATTTTTGTCAAAGAATCGATTTTTTGCAAAAAATTTCCACCAAACGAGCATATGTTATTACTTTAATTGATGTAATTTTTTATATTCTATCATATTTTCACTTCCAATAATGCTGAAAGTCTGTATTAGTTAAAATATTTTGATTCTTTGGTCAATAACTCGTTGACAAAAAAAGGAACTTTTCACTTGAAGCATCCGAAGAATCAAAAATTAAAGAAAACTACTGATTCTTAGGCTTTCTCGAAATCCCGATCCCGATTGATTTTCGGGATCGGGATCGGGATCGGGATTTCCCGGGAAATCCCGGGATTTCCCGAAAGATATTTTTGAAAAATTTATGTGGATTTTATATCCAATTTTAATATTTGAATGAAGGTAATTAATTTTTAAAAGTTTTTATTTTTTTGGGCAACATATTTCTGATACAATTTTGTTACAATTGGTCATTAATGGTTCAATAAACTACAAAATTAAAAATTTAGCAAATTTATTTCTATAGTTTCATATTAATGTATGTTTTAGAAAGTATCATTAATTTAAAGAATTGTTTTTAGATTATTATATAAAGTCTTTAAAATAATATTTTTCTAAATTAAGGTTTAATTTTAAAGTCAATTTTTGATTATTTTAACCATGATAAAAACTTTTTTCTAAGTATCAGAAACATATTTTTTTTAAAAAAAATGTAGATTTTTACGAATTTTGGTTGATTTTTCAAATTTTTTAAAATTTTAACAAAATGAAGTATCAAATGACACTAAATTTTAACTGACACTAATTTTAATAAAATTTAAAGTGAATGTTTCTTGTATTTTTTTTATTTTATTCTTGTATTACTCAGTTTAAAAAAAATGATTTTTTTTTTTTTTTGAAGAAAAAAAGTTAAAAAAAAAATATTTTACTATGCAAATGGTTAAAATCGGGATTTTCAATCCCGATCCCGAAAATTTTCGGGATCCCGGGATTTTTCGGGATCGGGATTTCCCGGGATTTCCCGATCCCGATCCCGATAGCGAGAAAGCCTACTGATTCTATGCTTAAATTACTGTTACTGAGTTATAAAAAGACCAAAAATCTATCGATTGGATACTTAACTCAACACTTTAACTCCTTGGTTGATGAAATATTTCGATTCTTTGGAAAATTTAATTTGTCAACGAGTTATAAAGAAGTTTTTTTTCTTCCTAATCCACGAAAAAATACAGAATATCAAAATGAAAATTTTCAAATTTTTAATGAATAACGATGCTATTTTATGCATTAATAAGCCAATTCTAACAAGTATTTTTTGTTTTGTTATTTTAAACAGTTTAAATAATTGAATAATTAAAGAAGAAAGCAAATTTTAAAAAATAAATTTTTTAAGAAGATGATAATTGACATTGGATTTTAAAAGCTCATTTTCAAAAATTCCACTCATCCAAAGAATTGCCCTTAATGGTTTAACCTGGCATATATCATATACATATTTTAAATTTCACAGCAAATGATCGTGAATGAAAATGAAACTTAATACCAGTTTATGATCTTTATCTTCTTTGTACCTACTTTGTGTCTACAAATAGGAAAACAAATTTCTTTTCAATATTAAAACATGGCTAAGTTGGTCTTAAACTAAGTATTGAATACTTGATTGGAGTATAATTGATTTAGATAGATAAGTAATGTTATTTATTATGAAATTGCATGAATTTATTAAGTTTATGTATAGTTTCATAAGATTTATCAATTTGAATCATGAATTTTTTACACGCTTTTTTTAAAAATGGACATGAAATATTTTCTTAATAAGTGTAGATATGTTTGAATCCAAAATAAATCTAAAATATAAAGAATTTTTGCATTAAAATATTTTAACCGTGAAATTCAAAAATCCTACCATACAAAAAACTCAAAACTAAGAAAATATTCAAAAATTTGATTAAGTCTTGTTCAACTTCAAAAACATACATTTCAAAACATCTCCTGCCAGTCTACTTGTTATTCAAACTAAAAATCATCAAATTCATCATTTGACCGCAAGCAATAACTCACATCTGTATCCCATTTAATTCTTTCCCTCTTTCTTATGCATGAATATATCAAACGAACTGTGACTTTCTTCAAAGCTGCATACTTTATTGCACAATTAGAATAATCGCATGAAATTGTTTCTTAACACTATTTTTTTGATGTTTATGTAGAGGTCTATAAAATCTGACCTGAATAACATTTTCATCTGACTTAATCTCTTTACTGCATAAAGTATCTTTTCATTATAATCATAAATTGATACTTTGTTGATTTTCTATGGATATTCTAGGGGTTTGAATTAGATTTGTTGAAAAATAGAACGAATAAGAAAAAAAAGTCGAGAAAAAAGCTAAAATTCAAAGAATCTCTAAAAATGCTTAAAAAAATTCATGAAAAAAACATATTGTGCCTGCACTGCCAGACACATATTTTCAGTGATGATGAATAAAAGAGTAATTCTGAATATCATTAAGAGAGATTTTTGTTTTTTAATTCTTTATGTGGAAATGTAAAAGAAAAAAAAACTCGTTTATTCCTACGCATGCAATTCTCTCCGACATACAACTTTACAGACGTTTATAAAATGCTGTGTATGTTTATCCGATGTCATAACACCATCATCTGTAGTAAAGCAAAAAAAGTTAATAATAAAAAAAAAGAAGAAGATCAAGAATTTTTATTGTGTTAAGCATATGGAATTATTTAGCGCCAAAAATACATCCGAAGAATGGCGAGCCTATTTTTTAATTCAATAAAATTAACATAGGCAAAAACTGATGTTAATTTTTGTGTCATTAGCATTTAAGAACGACTTAATGTGGGTAGTTTGCACAAATGACGTCCAAGATACATGAAAATTGCCTGATTCTAAGATTAAGGATTGAACTACTCAGTTTTGGTAGACGTCATTGAAATTTTCGAAATTTTTTTAAAGAATTTATTTCCCACACCAAAATCAGTAATCAGCATGAAACATGAAAATCCACTCAAACCTTTTCCCTATTTGTGGCTGTAAATTATTTGATACGATCTCATTTTAGGAATTTTTCGCATTTGATCTTTTCCACTTTTAAGCCTCACATCGTTTTGTGATCTTCTTGCCTTTTCATATTCAAATCGCCTTAAGTTCTTAAGTATTTTGATTCTGTTCTGCTGATTTGACAATTCTCTTCTCCGAAAAAAACACACAACTGTGCAGAATATTTTATGACCAAAAGAATATTTCACAAATCATTGATAATGATCAGTGCCGAAAATGGAACGTGACGGTGAATGATTTGCTACTCGATATTTATGTGATTGTTTTTTAAGCACAAAAGGTTGTTTATTAGGAAAAAAAAATGTTTTGTGAAATTTTTAAAAATTCAACACAGCAGTGGATTGAATATCAATTGAGGATAAATACTGATTAATGTGATGTTTTCAGTCAAATTTGGCATAAAAGGTGTTAAAATGTATGCAAATTATGATACGATCTTAAATGAACAAGAAGAATTAATCGATGATATTAATAGACATTTTTAAGCTTAATCGAAGCTTCTAATATGATTTATTACCTAACTCCCGATCAAATCATGTGTAGGTGCTCGAATAGAGCACAAAATGCTATTTTTATCTCAAGCATATTGAAACATTCGCATGTCAATTCCATTAATAAATTCGAATCGAAACAGAATTAAATTAAAATTGATCAAAAAATATTATATTTAATGTCAGAAGGCCCAAAAGAAGATTTTCGAAAATTAATTCAGTAGAAATTTATCATTATTTAATTTGAAATCGTATCTTTGGTCACTGACATTTGGAGTTGGAGGAAAAAAATCCACACACATAACTTTTTGATTAATGAACTTGAAAAATTATCTGATGAAAAAGTATTTAAGAGGATTTTGATGAGCTGGTGATTAATTAATGTGTGGTATAATTATTATTAGTATTTAAATGAGTTTGATGCTTTATTGACCAAAAAAAGTATTAATTGAAATAGGAATGAGTGCTAAAAATAGATTTGTAGCAAATTTTTGAGATTATATTTTTGAATCCATAGGAAATTTTTGATTTTTGCAAATTTTTAAATACATTTTCAGTTTTAAGCAAGATGTCACGTTTCTATATTAAAAATTAATTCATATTCTATGCTGAACTTTTTTTCAGTAGCGATTTTTTAACTTTAAGTCAGATCACGAAATTTACTGTAAACCTTTAAAATTATGAATAATGACCATAAAAATTAATTGAACAATAAGAAAGCTAATAATTTTTGAGTATAATACCCTCTAAATTTTTGAACATTCAAACAACATCAAAATCACAAAATTAAAAATGTTCATATGTACAATGTATTTATTATCAAAAATTTATTTTTCATTCTTAATGGTATTAAATTCTTGATGCAGAACCTCAAAAGGTCATCAAAAGATTCTAAATTATGCAAAAATACAAACACCATGTTCATAATCGTCAGTAGCTTATTTATTATCAAAAAATACGTTCATCTAGTAATTACTTCACTTTACTCAAATAAATTCATCATTATCAATCTGGTCTTAAAATGTATTGAATATTTACATCATTACCGCGAAATCCGATAACATCATGCTTGTCCATCCTTTAAAAAATTACATGCATTTATTCACATAAACACTTCTTTCCATAAGAAATAAATCATATAGAATTTATGTAAAAAAATAGCTATTCAGCATCAAGGTAGTAAAAGTGAACATAAAAATATAAGAAATATGAGAAATTCCGAGGAGTGCAAAGCATGCAATAAAAAAATGTGCAAATAAAGGCGAAGCTAATATGAATTGTAATTAACAGTTTACCTTCATTCTGAATCTCCATGACGGGCTCTATTTCATCTTTAAAAATTGTTGAGATTTTGTACAGTGTAAAAATTGTTAAGTATTATGATTAGTATAATATCAGTGAATGTGGTTAGAATATGTGAACATAATTATGAGTATATTGTCAATTAGAATAAGAATTGTTCATTTATATCCATTGATTGCGTGTAAAATAGAGAGAAGAGTAGAAAAAGAGAAAAAAATAAGAATTTGAATAAAAATTGTTAAAATATTTAAATGCTAATTAAAAGTTTTTCTTGTGCAAAAATATTTTTTAACACAAAAGTTTCAGTTTCAATTCATGTCTGTGGACAAAAGACATTCATTCCACTCCTTAGAATGAGAAGAACACTTTGTGTAGCAATAATTAAGAAAATATTTATAAATCGCATGTAATTTGTATGTGTTTTATTGGACTTTTATGGTTTTTACCTCTGGATCATCATGGACGTAAATAATTTTATAATTTGCAGTGCGTAATTAAATTAATGGATTTGAATAATCTCCATGACTTGAGCCATTAATAAGAGACATAATTTGCATTTTAAAATATTTTAAAAAGATGTTTAATTTAAGAGTTTCTTCCACAAAATAATTACAGCACTTCTTCGATAAATTTTAAATACTTTTCTTAACTTTTAATTTACTTACTTGTTCACTTTACACGAATTTACATTTCTTGTGTATTAATTGAAAATTAGCTATTAATTAACATACAATTAAGTACCAACTTCTTGAAGATAATTGAAACTGGCAGAATTGTAAATTGTCTGTACCATCATAAAACACATCCAGAGGCACTTTATAAAGAAATACACAGACATAAATTAAAACAGACATTTTTGATTATTTACAAAGTACTTCGTGAGATATTTAATTTAAAAAAATAGTTAAATTTCCTTTAAACCCTAAATTTTGTTCGAACAGAAGCTGTCAGTTAGATTTTTTGAAGACATAAATGCCTAAAGGTCATAAATTACTTTAAAAATTCTCTCAAATCAATAAAAACTTCAATTTCAATATCACGCAACTCAACCCTTTGCCATGAATCATGATCAAGTTGAAGATTAAATTCAGTGTAAAAATTAAGAAACTAAAAAATTCAATTTTCCCTTTTTGTGGATTACTTAATTCCCTCTCTTCACATAAGAACTCATCTCGAAAAAAAAAGAAATAAACCAAATTAGCCTTGTAAATTGAATTCATACTGCGATGATTGACGTATCACAATCTAATACAAAGTTGATCATTATTTCTGTAGTTTTGTGAGCAGATGGGATGTAAGGAAATTACAAAGCTTGGCTTGGCTTTTAAGTATGATACTAGAGAAGTTTTGAGTCATTTAAGACGAGAAGATTAGTCGAATTGTTATTGGTTGTAAAAGCTTGTTATGAACTACTCAAATGCTATCCATTAGAAGCAATAAAATGTATTTTATAAGTAATTTGGGACTTTTGAAACAAAAGAATCTCAACTTCAATTCCATTGAGTACACCATTAGTGTAAATATGAGTAAAAGTATCTTAATAACTATCATATCAATAAAAATTAATTATTGCAAAATTTTATAGCTTCAATAAATTAATAGCCATTAAATAGAAAAAAATCCATAAAAATTAATTAATAAATTTTACATCGTAACTCTTCAACTAAACCTACTTAAAATTGTCGTTAAACTAAGCAATTCCAAAAGAATTCTTTTCTTTTTGTTATTCACAACATTTTGCCAAAATATAAACAACAATGTAGCGAAATTATAAGCGACTCATATTTATTTATTTTTATAAGCGCCACATTTTCTTTCACTTTACTGAACAACGTTCATTGAACATGAGAAATGAATGAAGAAGAAATCATCTTTTATATTTTTGTATCCCAATACACTTTAATTTGAGAAAATATATACACTTCTTTTTTCTAGACAGATTTGTAGCACAATCATTTTCACATGTGATTGCATAACGTGTCAGATTATAAATGATCTCATTTTATCGAAGAAAATATTATTTTTGTGAGTTTGTAGCAAAATCTAGATCAAACTTGTTGATTAAGGATGAAAAATCAATAAGAAATAAATTTTCTAAGAACTTCTGAATGATCTTGAACTGGATCTCGAAAGAAGATTTGTATCACAAAAAAATTGATATTTTGGTACAAAATGTAAAATAACAAAATGACGCTACACTTTTGTCAATATTTGCCAGTTATTATCACCTTAAATGTTTCTTCTTTCATCTACTACAGAAATTGTTCAAAAAATTTACATATCGAGTGTTTCTCACACCTTCAAGCAGTTCTGTGAAAAGAAAACACAGAAACAAAAATTTTACCGGTAGAAAAACAAGACTGACTATTAAGTAATTCCACCTTCTATTGTGCGAATTATAGAGTGCTGAATTTTTAAAAATAGAATTAAAATTGTTTTTTTGGAATCGAAACTCACCTTCATTTATATAGCCAGTCTCCATATTGCTGTAATTTTTCATCTCAATTTGCACAGAATTATTTTTTTTATTCTCTTTTTCACACAAAAAATTCTTTTTTTTTTGCTTTGTTTCGATTTAAAATTTCACTTTTTAATTCATTCACATTATTCACTTCCTTTATATTCCTTTTCTATGTATTATTTGGAGATAGACTGGAAAGATACAAAACCAACGACTGCGGACGAGAACTAATTTTCGATATTCCGGATCTAATTTTCGGAATAAATTTTGAACTAATATTGACCGTTATTTTTATCTCTCTTTTAAGTGAATTTATTTGTATTTTTAGGAGCTTATTTTATTATTCATTAACATATTAGTATATATTTTAATACTTTTAATCATATTACACCAGTTTTTGTTGAGTTTTTGTAAAAAATTGCTCATTACTTTTCGAATATTTTTGTAAACAAACACATTTGTTTACATTGATTGAAGAAAATAAAATTTATCAAAAAATGTTTAAATTTTGGCTTAACTAAAATTATAAATGTTGATTAAGCTCATTTATAAACTAATTAAGTGTTTTAAATGAATAACGTCATGTAATTAAACTTTTAAATGTTCATTTTAGCAAAAATTTATTTTATAGCAATTTCGAAAATTTTAAATTCATCCGAAAAAAAGTGCGGGAATTTTTTAAATTATTCGAAACCAACGAAAGTTTAGTCTCTTCGCAGTTGTTGGATACAAAAGAACAAAAAGAATAAATTTTAAAAGATTGCTTTGATTTTTATTTTTTTTTGCGAAATCTTGGGAAGGAAACTTATTGAATATAATTAATAATCTTATGGATGGCTATTTCAGATTTTAATCAGTCAATTCATTAGATCAGATTTTAAATCAATAAGTCAACCTCCATTATTTAAATTTTGAATCAGACGTTTTTACTCTCTCAGTGCAAAAAAGAATTACTTTGTTGCCACCTGCCAGAGTACTCTGATCTCGCGATTTTCAAGACGGGGAAAGAAAAAGAAAAATTAAGCATAACAAAAAACCCACAGACGATCATGAGGAGATACTATTAATGATGTGCTAATTTATATGGAAATTATTTGGTGTAAATACTTCTTTTGTTACTAAGACTTGAGAGAATAATATTTTTTTCGTGAATATTGAGTGTTCTTGACTGTACGGAAATTACATAATAATAATTCTGACAGTGAATCATTTTGATTTGTTATCTACTTGATAGTACACAACTTATATTAATTGAAAAAGCTATTAAGAAGATGAATTTTAAAGCCAGCAACAGGTCTGGGAACATAATTTTCCCATGTTCACGTTTTCACATCCAATAAATCATTCAATTTCATTTTTAGCACAAATCTTCAAGGTCAAAGCGAATGCCGCGCAAAAATTTTCATGCGAAATGAAATCATATAAAAGAATTTGCTCATTTTCATTTATTTTTATAAAACACTAGCACGTTATCAAATCGTAAACAAAAACACACCGCTGATGAATAAATTTAGCACTTTATTGCGGGAGAAAGACTTTTTATTTCATTGTAAATTAAGTCAGATTCTTAATAAAGTTCAGCATGAATATTGCAATTTATTTTAATTTTACATGCACACAGACATTCAACAAGACTATTTTTATTGATTATATAGAAAACCTGGCGCCATATGATGTTATTTCTTCTTATATCGTAAAAATTTCCTATGTACAAGCAGTAACAAAGCACAAAACGTGTCAAGTATATGATTTAATGACGATAACGAAAAACCACACAGAAAAAAATTTGTTTTATTTTAAGTGTGAAAAATAATGTGATTATTTCTATACGATGCGTGAAAATTGTGCGTAGTCAAAGATTATTCGTCAAATTCATATTATCAGCTGTGGTAAAATATCAAAATTCGTGCGAGATTGATCGAATTTAATTACATGATCAGTTTTGATTATTTTTAAAAGCTATGAAAAGTGAAAAAATCTTAATTTAGAATTGAAGGTCGATGAGAATTTATTTTTGGAACCTAATTCAATTAAAATGATTTGATTTGACCTATCAGAATTAACTGCAAAAATATCAATGTGATAAAGAATAAAGAAATTAAAATAGTCACGAATCTTTCATCCGCAAAAGCATTAATCACATCCACAAGCCAAAACAAAATGATTCACATTTATTCGATCATCGTTTCAATTTCCCTACTTTTATATTTTATATATCATCAAAATCTACAAGTTTGTTACGTAACTGAAGCTATTTAAATTCTATTTGCTCATAAAATTTATTGATTTTCACATCAATTCAAATGGTCAACAACATTTTTTAGAGCCATAGCTCAACTCCCACAGAATGACACAATTTTCATTTCATGTGGATTAAAAATCGATTGTTCTATTTACTAACGACTGTAAGACAAATTATTAAACCATATGGAAAAATAATTACCGGAAGCTTGGCTATGAATGCAATAATTCATATTCATTTGGTTTCTTTTCGCCTTCCGCTTCTATTATCATGATAAAGTAGTAGATTAGAAATGTTAAGTAGCTTATGAAGCAATGGATCATTTAATAGTGATGTATTCAATTTAAAAAATTCATGAACTTAATTAAGGTATTTAAAATGAAATTTATAGAAAAAGAAATAAAAACCAAACTCCTACAAACATCACTTGTGCACAGTCCCCAATGTGCTGTTATCTCCATTGATTTTTAGCGCATTTTCCTCTTGGGAAAAGGACGCTATTGTCCGCACTTTGTCCGTCCGTCTGTCTGTCCGTCTGTCTGTCCGTCTGTCTGTCTGTCATCGCATCTCCTCCTAGGGATTAAGCTTTTTTGATGCGGTTTTTGGCTTAAAATGTGTGTAGTATGTCTGGCTACCATGTAACCAAAAATCAGCATGAATGGTCACTTCCTCTGCTGGAACTAGCGTAAAAAGTGTCAAAATGCCATTTCTTTGTATGTGTTAGTGTGGTCAAATGCACTAAAATGTTGACTTTTCAAAATCTCAGCCTTCCTCGGTTCAAATCCCACCGATGACAATTTTTTTTTTTGCTTTTTTTGATACTTTTTTGATTACTTATGACATATAATATTGAATGATGTCATAATTTTCCATTTTCACAATTTTCCCGAGTTTTTCCGACGATTTTTGTTAAAATTTTCAATATTTTCATACAATTTTCATAGATAATTATTTTTTTATATTTTTTTTGATATTTTAGTTGTTTAGTTTTCTATTTTTATGAATTTTTCATAGTTTTCCCGGAAAATTTTGTGAAAATTATAAAAACTTATATTTATATAAAAAAAACTCATTAATATTTACACGCTTTTTATATAATTAAATTGTCACAATGAAAATTCATAAAGATGAGCGGCAGTGGCGCAAGTGGTAGAGCATGCGACTAATATCGTGGAGGTCAGTGGTTCGATCCTAGCCTCCGGCAAGTTATTTTTTTGCTTTTTTTATTTTTTTTTTGATTTCTTATAACATTTATTATTTATTTGTGTCATAATTTTTCATTTTCACGAATTTTCCAAGTTTTCCGAGCGTTTTTTTTTTTTTAAATTTTATAATATTTTCATATAATTTTCTGAAAAATAATTTTTTTTATTTTAAAAAAATTTCCATCATTATAAATAATTAAAATGTCACGTTAATATTTTATAAAAAAGGGCATCAGTGGCCTAAGTGGAAGAGTGCGCAGCTCCTACCATAAAAGTCATGGGTTCAAACCTAGCCCGAGACTAAAATACTTTTTTGCTTTTTTTTAATTCTAAATTGTATAATGTTTTTCATTCATTTTTTTAGTCAATTTTAAATTTTTGGGTAAATAAAGAATGATTATAGTTAAATATTTGGCTTTGGACTTTTGGGGTTTTAATTCTTTGTGCATTTACTGATCGCGGAAAATGCGCTTTCGTCGGTCACGAGTGACCACGTTGATACTAGTTTTTCTACTCTTTTAATTTTATTCACACGAATGAATTAATGAATTTATAAAGAATATAATTTTATAGAGTTCTAATGTTGAATGGTTCAAGTATGATAATGACCTGAATAGAATTTCCAAGCTCTGTGAGGTTCTTTTTTTCGTAAACAAAATTTTTGATTTTGAGCAAAAAAAAATAAGATCATCAACCTTGAAAATATTTTTATTATGTTTGCTAAATTTGGACCACAATGAAAGGAATTTCACTCTAAATTATCATCAATCAGGATTAAACTTAATCTATCAATATCTTGTCTATCAAAAAACTAAATAAAGTAGCTACATAGATCATTATCTACAATATCATCTGGCGCTACTGACAGAAAGTCGGCTCAAATTTTTCGCTACTCATTAAACTAGAGTCATGAGGCCTAAAATATCATAAAAAAATTTTATAGTCCAATATTAATGACCTCTCTTCAGATTGTAATTAAGAGAGTCTCTGGCTGCCTCCTGTTGTTTTCGCAAAATAACTTTAGATACAAATTTCGGAAAGATGTTTATTATTTGATCCATAGGAGTGTCTTATATCATAACTAATGAAACCAGATACTACATATTTTAATGTGATATTTAGCAAACTGAGAACTTTATAGTTAAATTTAATTTGAAGTTGTAGGAGACCAGAATAGAACTCCCAAAAAAAAATTATGTAAATTTATAATTAATAAGTCGTAAAAATTCCTCCCAATTATGGAAATAAATTCTTTTTATTGCCTTTAAAAACAAAAAAAAAAATAATTTTTTGATGACCTTGACTTTGAATTTTCATATTTCATATTTCATTCTCATGTCTTTTCAATTTTTTATTATTGACAGTCACGCATTGAATTTTTGTCGCTTTATTGAGTAAATGAGATTATAATAAAAAAAATTATTACCATAATTTCGCAATTATGAATAAATAAGTGTGAATTTTTGGCCTTTTGAAGTTCCGATGTGAATAAAATTATCAGTACTGTTATGACTTAATCAAGATTTAACTAAGTGTATTAAAATGTAAATTTGTAAATAAATCCTCAAAACTAGAATTTGTATGAACTAAAAAGTAGCATATTGTGAGTAACACTTCCACATTATCTCATCAAAACACATGTTTAATAATTTTTAACAGATCATAATAGAAATATCGGTTCAGAAAAAAACAGAAAAGAAATTTTAGTAAGAGTTCAACTTAAAAATAAATGAAACAATATTTCAACTTCTTAAAAAATCATTTTTTTTTTTGTTGATGTGAACATCGACATGCCAGAGTCAATTTTTTATTCGCAACATGTTGGAAAGTAAAAATATTTCTTTTTTGTCATGTTGGGGTTGTGTCGCTCTATGCGGTTCCAAGGACGAAGAATTTATCATATTTCTAAAAAGAAATATTCATAAAGTGTCCACAGTAAGAATTTACTCGCGCCAGAAATAAACAGCATAGAAGCAAATTTTACTAAGTCTCAAAAAAAGTGGTCAAATTTCAATTTAACGTGAAATATAAGAATTCCAATGATATTTCATTATGTGCACAATCAGCATGATTTGTATCCAATACTCCGTCAACTGTCAACGATAAAATCTATTTTCATTGGCAATATAAAAAAGACAATGAACTTTTCAATTCCACACACAAAAAAATTGTCAATATCGTATCACAAAAATTGTTAGTTTTTGTTTTTAGCGCATTTTTGCAAAAAATGACGCTTATAGTTTCACTTTGTTCGGCTGGCTGGCTGGCTGTATGAGCTCTGAGATCTCAGAAACCAGACATAGTTAAGAGTTCTGTTATGATGAATTATCTTTCTACTATCGAGTTATTCCGGCATCGCTTATTAAAAAATCGTTAAACGATCTACAATTCCTGTAATCAACGATTTAACATTATATAAGGAAAAAAATCGTTGAAAAACCCTCGATAAAAATTTGAATTTTTTTTGACCGTTGGAATTTAAAAATTTTTTGACCGTTATTTTTGGTCGAAATTTTTTTCTTTCTTTTTGAAAGGTTTTGTATTTATCATCAAGAAAACAGACTTTTCATGCATAGAGCATGCTAGAGAGACGGAATTTAATGGATTCTGTTATTATTATACAGTTTTTTTTTTTATAAAAATTTTATTTTCTTGCAGGATTTTTTGATGATAAAAGAAGAATTAAGGGATTTTATAATTTAAAGCAATTTCAATTTAATCGATTACTGATCGCTACGACAAAAATGCGCTTAAGTCCCTCGATTAACAACACGAGGACTTTGAACATTTTTTTTTTGTAATTTGATCTCTTTGGTTTTTTTTTCATTGTCTTTTGGTGTGTTTTTACTTTCTGTCATTTTATAAGGGCTTGTAAATTATTTTGTTTTATTGTGTTTTGTTTTTGATCGTAAAATTTTCACCTCCATGAGATAGATTTAAGCACTTTTTGACACGACTGCGTACTGTAGATAGATTTGGCTTTACGATAGTGTTAAGTAGTGGGCATACTGTGATAATCTTTTGAACGTTTCGATATTTTGCAATAGATTTTTATTTTATACAAAATTAGGATCTTGATTCAAATTTTTTATAAGATTTTTTAAAAAAAATTTCCAAAAATTCATCGCCACAAATTTCTCCTCAAAAATTAGCATTTTGAATATTTACACCAATTGAATTATCCAATTTTATTTCAATTCTCTTCACTATTTTTCCTTTTATCAAATTCTTCTTTTTCTTTCCCACAATTAATGAAGAACAAACACTCACTTTTTGTATAAAATTCACTTCTTCTTCTAAAAAAAAAAAAAAACTTACAAACAATAATTTTTCTTCTCACTTTACTTCTTTTTACTTTAACAAAAAAAAAAAATTCTTTCTTAATTCGAAATGAAGAAAAACTTTGCAGAAAAAAATTTAAAATAGAATTTTTGGTTCACACTTTTATTTTCAAAAAAATATATATATAAAATAGAAATTTAATTTTCACAGTGAAAATAACACACGCGAGTGAACGTGAAAATTGTTTCTTTCGCCAACCAACTCCGTTTGAGTGCACGACGAGACTGAATTAATTGAGCTCAGAAAATACAATATAAAATGTGTATTTAAGCAGCCGGCAAATGTTGCTCTCATTTTTTTTTTTTTTCTACTCAATGTCTCTCTCACATGCGGCATTGTATTTTCTTTTCTTTTCGTTCTTTTTTTTGTGTGCGGTAGTAAGCAAAAACGTGATATGCAGACAATATATTCTGTATGTGGGATGAAAGAACTTGTGATGATGCAATGTGTGGCATGAATGACACATTTTTGTTGCATGTTGTGTTATTGTTGATTGATCAGTTTAATGAAACATTGTGAGAGAGAAATTGAGAGAATGTTTTACTCCAATGTTTTAATGTTTTAGTGCCAATAATATTGCAATTTTGTATTTCTCTGAATTTCTTTTGCTTATTTTAATATTCCGATGCATTGTTGCAAAATTAATTTCTAGGAAAAAGAAATTAATCATTTTAATGGCTGATTGTTAGATAAAAATTGAACAAATTGACCCAAATCAGATACTTTAGATACCATGTAAAGTCAAAGCATTATGTGGAATGTGACTTGGCAATTTATATGAATTAATTGTAAGGAAAATTACAGAAAGTGAATTGAGTTAGTTGTCATGTGACATCTTGAATGCAAATGAGATGTCTATGGATTAGTTTGACTAGTATAACAACTGCATCTCCATAAATGAATATATCGAATTGCGACTAGACTGCATCTACATTACTAGTTCTATGAGCAATATTCATGCAAATAATTTTGTATTGTTAAATTCGTATTTTAAAGTTTGAGTAAAATTCCTTTCGCTTTCACGACATTAGTTAATGAGCTACCAAAAAATAAATCTTTTAAACTTCTGATTCCTCGAAAAAGAAAAATTGAAGACTGTCAAAAAATAAACAATTTAAAATTAATCAACTGAAATAAACCCTAAATAAACAATTCAACATCATAATTGATATGAAAATTAAGCACACAGCTTGTTACTTCCCCATAAATGCATTCACGCATGAAATACACGCATCAAGCAGTTCTTTTAATTAGAATCAATTATTAACAAAAAAATTGAGAAATTTCAATTTGAAAAATATCTTTAAAATCAATTCTTGTAGCTTCAAGGAATAAAATTCTTTGTTCTTTCCAGCAACATAAATCGTTACGTGATGTAACATGTACAAAGAGAAGAATAAGAGGAAGATGAAATACGATGTGTGTTAAATTATGTGGAAAATTTAAATGCCCTCAGTCATCATTTAAATGATGCCCTAATTGAAGCATGTATGCGTGCAAACGAGGAATAAAAATAATGAAATAAATCAATTAATTTATCTTATTGGTACCCAATTTTGATGCAGGATAGAAGCTGATTATTTCTTTAAATTACTTCATTATTATTTTAAATTTAAATTGCTTAAAACAATTACCCAAATTGACTTACAAAATTTAGAAGAAATTACACAAAAATGCAACCAGAAGTTGAAATACAAATAATCAAACATTTCCTGCATCGCGAGATCACAATTTATTTTTCTTGATAACTTCTTTTTATTTTGTAAATGCAACCTAAAAATTCTGAGAAAATAAATGAAAAGTCAAAAGAATGGAAACTCTGGAGGTTGATTAAACATTTGATCGCAACGTGCATCTTCAAATGAGATTCATTTCACACATAATGTCTAAATTATTCTTTCTTTAAATGCACACGAGGTCATGCAGTAACAGCAAGTGTTTTCTTAAGTCAGCAAGCATCTAATGACTCCCAAATTGTTTGTATATTTGTTTTCTAAATACAGAAGAAAAACATTGCATGTCGTACATCTGGGCATGCATGCCTTAGATTCAATTGGATATTCTTAGCAGCATGATGAAGGAAGTTTTGTGATTTTGTCTTTAAGATCTGCTTAGCTTGAATTTATGCAATTAAAAATAATTCAGTTTTGAAAATTCATTTTGAATATTAAAAAATTAATTAGTCTTCTGATAAAGATCTCAATATCAGCATAAAATGCACCTTGTTCTCAAGACATCCAAACAATTCTCAAACTTATTCAATTACTACCGTATATTTTCCTTCACTATAAAAGCAAATGCATTAAAGATGCATTCAGTAAATAAAGCAGCCAGCAGCATAAAGTTTTGAAATTTATTTAAGAAATTCTTTGCCACTCGATGGTTGAGATGTGAAGTAAGAAAATAAAGAAAAGAAGTGTGAATGCACTCCATAGACGGTTTTTGTAGCATTTCTACTTTAAACTTTTATTTTGTGTGTACTTTCTAAGATCAAAGTTTTGTTACCACTGTTACTGGTATTACAAGTGTGAAAAGAAAATAATAAGGAAGACATTTCACATTCAAGTGTCAAATGATCTTCATTGTAATACTTGTGAAGAAATAATGAGAAATGTCTTTTTAAATGAACCATGAAAGTACCGAAACAATTGATTGTTATATATTTACCTCGGTATGCTGAAAATACCGACAGTGAATAAAATAAAATGCATTTTAATTCCTTAAAATGATTTGTCATTCATTTAATATTAATATATTGGTGCGTATAATAAATTTAAGCAAAATCCATATTGTAAAAGTTGTTTAGATTAATTAGTGTAGTGGAAAAATATTTCAAGAAATTGATTTGAAAATTTGACATAAAATTTTGAAATTTTTAGTTTTTTTCCGCGGCTTATAAAACTAACTTTCAGTAAAGTTAGGATAATGATATTTTCACAGTAAATACTAGCATATAAGACCTTTAATATACTTTTTATTTCAAGTCTTAAGCTTATTCCTATCAAAAGTTATAAGGATTTGAAAAAACTTATTCAAACCGGCTCATTTTTTTTAGAACGCACCAATACATAGTAAGGATAGTGAATTCCCCATTTTTAATGAATCATTTATGATTATTCATGCCAATGTTTTAGGAATTGAGAAAAAATCAATTTTTTTAATTAAAATTGTTAATATATGTGTACAGATAAATTTGAAAAGATTGCCTAGTTAAAATACTTTAAGTATTTTTTTACGAGAATCTTACAACACAATTTTATATTTTTGAATATTTTCATGAAGAATCAAGTTAAGGCGCCAAATTTTTTAAATCTTCAGATATTTGCAATTGTTTTTAAAATGCTTCCGATGAAAGCTTTTGCATTACTGTTTTGTCAACCAAAAATTTAACAAGCTAGTTATAAACATTTAATTATTAAAAACTTAATGATCCTCGTAAAAAAATTGTCAATTAAACTAATCGTGTCCAATACATTCGAAGGCTTTTAACTATTTAAAATGTGGTTAATATATAAGTAAGTTTTTAAAGTTTTCGAAATCATTTAATAAGTTTTCTTTCAAGTGACAAAAATGAATTTTAAGTTGACTGTAATTTTAAGTTTTTTATTTAGTTCTGTAAATTCTTCAGAATTAAACTTTAAAAGATGGCAAGAAAAATTTAACATAACTCGTTTGGTTAATGACAGCGAATACAATAAATTTCGGCAAACTTTTGATGTTAGTGTATCGTTTGTTACTGTGAATAAATTGAGATATCGTTTTGGATATGAATTAGGACTAAATGGATTAGCTGACGTACCATTTGACCAGTTTCAAAAAAACTTTAATGGATTGGTTCTTCCAAACAAAACGGAGCAAGGAGATATAGTTACTAATTATTCACCTCTTCAAAAAATTACTGGAAGGGCAATTACTAGTGTTATACCAAATTCTGTAGATTATAGAAATTATTCATTGCCTGTTCAGAATCAAAGGATTTGCAATTCATGCTGGGCTTTTAGTGTTGTGGCAGCTTTAGGTGCAATTTTTGAATTTTTGATGTGAATTTCTATCCTTTATAAGAAAATTAAATTGATTTTAGAAATTAAAAAGAAGATGAGCAATATATTATACAATACCTTATTATCACCACAGTATTTGGTTGATTGTGATACATTGGACTATGGATGTTCTGGTGGATGGCCAACGAGTGCATTTAGTTAGTGTATTATTTATTATATGTAGTTTTATATGCAATAAGACTCCAATCTAAAATGGGACTTGATAAAAATTATGGTTTGTCCAGCCACTAGTGTTCTAACTCTTGGATTATGTCATGAAAATATTATTAAAAATTCTTAAAGTACAAGCAAAAAGCATTCCAAAAATACATATTTCGTCATACTTTTAACTAAAATTTTACCTAATCCCATTTAAGCTTGGATTTTCCCAATTGAATATTTAAAATTAACTTTTAAGTTTATAGATTGGATTGTGAAATCTGGAGGAAATGCAGTTCCATCAGCAGCTGTTTATCCATATTATGGATTTAAAATTGGATGTAGAAATACTGCAAAAATAGCAATGAACATTAAATCTGTTGTTCAAAATTACACAGCTGGAAATGAAAACATGCTGAAAGAAATTGTTGCAGTAAATGGACCTATCGTAGTGGCTTTTCACGTAACCTTCTATTTTCAGCTTTATTCTAGTGGCATCTTTTATGACACAACTTGTGACAACAGATGTTTGCTTGCTAATCATGCTGTTGTAATCGTTGGATACGGAACAGATCCCCAAACAAATCAAGATTACTGGATTATTAAAAATTCTTGGGTACTTGATGAATAGTTTTTAAACTGTAAAATTTATAATTATTTTTCTTTTTTTGTTTTAATTCATTAAAGGGAACAACTTGGGGTAATGCTGGATATGGATACGTGGCACGAAACCGTGGAAATCAATGCAATATTGCATGCTGGGCAATGTACACTCTTTAATGAAATTTCAAAGATGCAAGTTTTAATTTGGATTAATAAAGTTTATTTATTTTTTGTAGCACAATTCAATAAAATGAAAAATTCTTGAACAGACTTCCCTTTTTTCTATTAAATTCGTGTAAAAAATGACATTGTAAAAAATTTATTGGTTGGAAAAATTACAGAAAGCATTTATATTCTTTTAGAAAAATTTATATGATTAAGTATATTTCATATTTTTGACATGCTTAATCATTTAACTTCTAAATATAAGACGTTTTTGGAAAAAAAATCATAAAATTAATTTGAAAATCACATTTATAAATTTTTATTGTTTTAAATAAGTTAATATAATGAACACGATTTCTCTAAATGTATAATAAACTTATGAATAGTTATTGTTTCGAGCGATTAATCGACTTTAATTCTTATTAGTTCAGTTTAACAGTGAAAATATATTTTGAAAAATCTACTTTACTAACTCACAATATGTACACATATTGATAAATGATTTAATTTATCTTTTAGTTTTTTATTTATTGAGGAAGTTTTTGAATTATTTGGGGTGAAATGTGATACGAGTTTGCGATATTTTCGATAAATTGCTTACAAAAAAAGAGCACTCATGTAATGCCACTTACAAACTTAAACATGAAAAAGACAGACACAAAAATGTTTATCAGATAACAACTACAATCAACTCTAAACCTTAGTAACTACTCAAACATACGTGATTGAGTTATTTAACAATAAAATATATTTTAAGAACATCAAACAAAACAAATAAATGAGATTGCGTAAAAATGGATGTACTTATAGATGACTCATGTAAGCTGATATCATAAAGCAGATTTTTGAGAATAAATTTTAAATATTCATGACCTTAACCTATATAATTTTTATGCTGATTCTTTTAAACGATGTTGAAGAAAAATTACATAGAAATGTAAATCGATATATTTACATTTTTAAAAACAAGTTAAAATAATAAATTTTAAAAATTCAAGTGGGAAGAATTTCATCGCAAATAAAGAAATGTCATTCAATAGTTCTGTTCTACAAAAAAATACGCACATTTGTCTGAAAATTGTTTAATGGACTTTTGACTGCTGATGTTTATTTTTCTATTAACGATAACATATCTTATTTAGTTTTTTATAAAACTGTCATAAATACTTGAAAACTATGGTGGTAAGGGTCATCGAATTTTCTTGTTAATTAAATGATTTATATTCTAAGCTAGTCTTCGATTTAACGCTTCTGTTTACCAGACAATGAGATTTCTAAAATATACTTACATGTCTCATAAATAAAATGTGTCACTAATGCCCATAATAAATTCAGCATTGTCACTTATTTGTAATAATTTAATAATTTGACACTTCCAACTGTGAATGAATGCCAAAATATCCTGCTGAGTTGAATGCATCAGAAAAATAGAACATTTTACTTTCACTAATAAATAAAGCTGAACTACAAATTTATCGATTTCGTATTCAGTAAAAGGGAGAAACACAAGGGAATATTGATATTAAATATAGGAACTAATGAGTTCTAAATTAATTCAGATTCCGGAATCAAAGGTTATAAAAAATTATTAATGAATCTATAAATTCATTCTAGAATCTAGAATAAAATTCGTGTCATATTGCAATAAGTTTAGCATTAAGAAATTATAATCATAAATCTGAAAATTCTTTAAATAACTAATAACTTTTTATGCTCAAATAAGCGGAAATAGGTCAAGTCATTTACCAGACAAGAACACTTTCTCAGTCATCGCTATGAAAAATTAATCAAAGAGAATTAGAGACACACCCGCTGACTAGATGGGGATATTATCAGTATCAGGAATATTAAATGCTTAACTTTCAATATGATAAAAGCATGCAGGAAGGAATGAGCTGGAAAAAGTTAATCAGAATAATGTTAAGGTTGATATCTGGTGCTTTAATGCACTACTTATGTAGTTTTCAATAGAAATAAAGATTTTTACATTCAAATGGCAAATTGAGGGACATGAACCTTTAGAAAAGCAGTTTCCCTAAAATTTTGAAATCATTTTTATCTACACTATACTTGCTCAACTATTATCAAAACTATAACTATCATAAAACACATATGTTCATCATGCCTTCCATTAATTTATCAATAAAATCATAAAAGAATCAATTGTCAAGCAAACAAAATAAAAATTGAGACCACAGAACGTGCCAAATGTCGAAAATATTTACAGTTTTAATATTTTTCGTCGAAATGTCAAATTACTTTGTTTGATTTTTATTATAAATGAGAATTTTTGTGTGAACTACAATGTAGTTCTGAATAAGAGTGAAATATGATGATTCTGTGTGTAATTGAATTGAATTGGAACAAAAGAGTGTAAACATCTGCAGGATTATAGAATGATCAAATTTTGTTGCTCTTTTACTTCCTGTTCGGGGCATATTTACATTCAGTTGACTATTGCGATCAGGAATTGCTTTCAAAATTTTAATTCCTATTCCTCGCTTAAATCATGTTCCAAAAACTTTCAAATAAATAAATTTCAATCATATTTCCCAACAACCACATAAAAAAAGAATCTCCGTCCACAAATTGCGTATAAACACGAAAAATCAGTTACAAAAAAAAATCATGTTAAACGCACATAAAATAGAAAAATTTACTGCAAAAATTCATCACGCTCATAAAAATAAAGTAGATTCATATGGTGAAAACTTCCACATTAATAAATTTGATGATCATACACAAATGTGAAGAATTAATAGACACAAAGGCAGACGACGATGAATTGAGAAAGTTTAAAAGATGAAAAAGAGAGTTTCGTCATTAGTTTATGATGATCGTTTCGACGAGTGTGGAGAAATGTAGAATAATTTTAATAGATTGAGATTAGACTTTTGCTTGAAGTAGTTGAAGCATCTAAAGAGAATTTATATGAAATTCTCCATTTTTATAGATACTCGATTAAATAATATTTTAATGACCCTGACCATTCCATTTAATTTTACACCTACTCACAAACTACAACTTCCAAGAATCCATCTCAACTTACTCATATTTCCAGAATTGCAAAACAATTTATTTTGAACTCTCAATGTTTATTTAAAACAAAAAGATTAGCAACAAAATTGCATGGAGGATCAAGTTAAATGACTAATTGGATAAAATTTCACTTCTCGTTTCATCACTTATGTGACTCATTTCACAATTTCTTTTCGGACGCTTACATTCTTGACCTATCACACAACTAATGCTTCCATTAGCATTGAAATGAAATAATTTTAATTTAAATATTTTGAAGAAATGTTTTAGCGTCATCTCATATTACTATTCCATGATGTTGAGAACTAATGAAATCATAATGGAAAAATATTTAAGCCTCTGTTCTGAATCATTAAGGCAAGCAGCATTTGTCATAAGTTTGCAGACTCAAAAGTTTGTTTTAGGGAATGTTGAGTTAATGAGTAATTTTTAATGCTTTTAGCAGTGACAGATTTATTTAATTGATATTTCTGGTTAAGTACGTTAAACTATAATCTTTGGCCACTGACATAGCTGATGAAGATGTAAGATGTGGCTATTAAATATCTCAGACAGATCTATTACATGATTAATTATATAATTTCACATTTAATTTTAAAACGAGAAGCATCAATCAAATAAAATCAAATCACTGATGATGTGTGAAATTCATTTGAGTTTGAAAAATATCAAAGTGAATTTATATTTTTACACATTTCAACATGATTGATAATTGATTAATATTCATAGTGACATGTGCAATGAATTTGTTTCTATAAAATTTCTTTTAGATACATGCGACGTTACATCTCAAGGTTTATATTGTAATTGATTTAATTTTAATAGTTTACAAAATGTGATAAATTAGTGATACATTCACACGTCGATAAATTGATATGTGAGAAGTCAATTATGTTGTCGATTTTCATTATTTATGTTAATTTGAGAAACATGGAATTGTTATTTTATTAATTTGGAAGGGTTTTCCGTATAGTTGATTAAAAATTTATTCATAATTTATTGGTAAGAATGTTTTGAGCGTAATCAAAATTCATTCTTTAATTAAAATTTTTTGAGTGATTTTCATTACAATTGCTCATTATAACCATAAATTTGGATACTTTATTTGAATTAAATAAAATACTTTGTTGTTTTTAGTTTGATATATTTTGCAACTATAAAAATTGCTATCAAAATATGAATTTAAAGACTTTGAATTTCAATGAATTCTGATTAGAGTTTCAAATTATAACACAGTCAAAGGGGTCATTCACTTATGATGTCCAATTTTCAGAGGAGGAGGGGGGTCTGGACTGTGTGACATTTTTAAGCAATAGAATTTTTTGTATGAAGATTTTGTGACAGAGGGGGGAGGAGGGTCTAAAAATCCAAGATTTTGACTTAGCTTCCTTTTATTTCCGATACTTAATAAAGATCATTTAAACCTTAGATAAATGTTAACAAAAATAACGAATATAAAAAATTCAAAACTTACTTCTAACGCCATCTACTAACTAATAGCTAAAACTTCAAATAAGTAAGGATTTCTACACTAATTATTAGCAAATGAGCCAGTACTTCTACTAAGCTAATATAATTTGCTAAAAAACACATTTGTTTAATTATTTATTTATGTCACCTGTGGAATTTTTATAGTATTTATACTTCCTATGAGAGTGAATGTTCTCAACATGAAATATTCAACTGGTGTGAATGAACTAATAGATTTTAATTTTGAATTTTTGAAGGCATTTCAAGTTCACGTTATGCATGTTTCATAAGGAAAAATCAATATGTTCATGCTTATCAAAAAACATTCTGTATATAATAACCATTTGAAATTTGCTTACTAATCAGAAAAGCTTTCGATGGTTGAATAGCATTTTTATCTTTTATTATTACACTATTATTCTTCCCAAAATGGATATTTTGGATAAATGGATTAAGCTCGAAGGAGATTAATTGGTGTTATGAATTGAAATAATCATCAATTAAAAATGAATTATCTTACTCATTATACCATTGAAAATTCAAGGCTGCTCGTTCTGCTCGTTCTTCCTCACTTTCACTGAAAATTTACTTTTTTTTCTTTAATTTTTCATAATTATTTTCTGAGGCATGTAAGAAAAAAAAAAACACATTCCAAAATTATTTTTTATTTATCGTGGAAATAAATTTTTCGGAGCTAAATTTTTATTACATTTTCTTTTCTCATTCATATTTTATCATAATTTTAATGTGTATATTACGTCAAATACGTTGCTCACATAATTATTTTTTATCTTCTTCACTTTACGAGAAACTTATAACGAAATATATAGGTTGGTATCTTAAAATTCAATTTTTTTTATTTTTGTAATTTATTTTATCCTACAATCTACGACACTTAATAGTTTAAAAAAATAAAAATATAATGATAAAAAATAAAAATAATTTGTTGGTAAAATGTATTTCGGCATATTTTTTTGATATTATTTAGCATGTGAAAATTGAAATTTTATTGAAAATTTTTAAATGGTATAAATTTCTCAAAGAAAAATTAATTTTTTAAAATCTTCTTTAGGTTTGTTCGATTAGAGTTGTGAACCTGAATTTGAGATTTTTTTAAAGATTAATTTATCCTAAGAATCGATAGGACACAAAGTATCTTTACAGACACTTTAACTGTTAAATCTTAAATGGTGTCACCCAAATTATAATAAATCAGTTCCAAATGCACACATATAACTTAATGCTTCTTATAAATCAAAAAAAAAGATCAAAATTTATCCCGTTAAAAGTTCTCAATAAAATTTCAACTTAAGAAGTCGATTTCTTTCTTTGAACACATAAAGGCAGGGCACATTTAAAAATAAATCAAATAATTCCCAAGCCTTTTTGCTACAAAGTCATATAAGACATAATTGATACTATAACAGTTCTCCATCAAAATATTGATTTTTTGGAGCAAATAAAGAAAAAAATTACAAAAGTCCTCGTTTATATCGAGGGACTTCAGCGCATTTTTGACGCAGCGATTAGCAATTGATTAAATAGAAAAGAATGTCGAGTTTTAAAACTCTATTGCTGTTTTTTTAATCATAATGCATTTCAATAATAAGTTTAAAACTGAAGATCAGTATTCCTTTAAAATTGATTTTTATAATGTTCAATGCAAATAATAGTTTTACGATTTACCGGTTTTTTGAAATTCAAAATTTTCCATTAGCGAAAAATTTAAATTTCTGAACACATCCATTATTTTTCAAATTTCTAAACGCACTGATATTTGTTTTGTATAAAAAAATTAAATGTTAATTAATTAAGGTGTTTAAAAGAAAAAAATTTAATCCGAAATAACGGTCAAAAAAATTTCAAATTTTTTAACGGTTAGAAAAAATTCAAACTTATCATCAGCATAGCTTTGCCCTGCATTGTTTACATTTTTTTTTGAAATATAAAATCGATGAATTAAGCTATTTAATGAGTGTTTTTTGATTTTTCAATATAAACGGCGGGAATAAAAACATTCAATGAAGCTATTAAAACAATTCCGAGCTTGCTACGAAGTCTAGATCAAGAGATAATTGGGACCCGAACGACCGAACGACCGAACGACCGAACGACCGAACGACCGAACGACCGAACGACCGAACGACCGATCAAAGTGCATGATTGAGCTTCCTTTTTGAAAACAAGTTTTCAAAAATGCGCTAAAAATTTTTTTTGAATGTGTATTTGAAGAGAAATCGATTCCTGTTCACATGTGTTGTTTTAATGTCAATAAGAATTCTTTACATTAAGAATTCTCATCACTTAATTTGATTACAATTTCAATTTGTTATTATTTCTATTATATTTGTTGGAAATGAAATAAAAAGTACTAAAAAAATAATAAAAATACAAACGAATTGATTCACATTTCTTTGCTAAATAAAATTAGGTCTTTCTGATTGATTTGCAATTCAAATCAATTTGTGAAGCTTAAAAAGAATTTTTTGACACTTTGTAGTCATTTTTCGTTACGTTAACTCAATGAATTTTTATTTTATTTTATTTTTTTTTTTTATTCCATTCATTTTTCGATTATCAAATGAAATGCAATTGAAGGCAAACAAAATGTTTTTATTTTTTATAAAATATGTACATTGAGGTAGTCTATTTTTGAGTGTTTGAATTTAGAGTTTATTCACACGATTGTGATAATTTTTTTTCAATTTAAAATTTAAAAACTCAAATAATGATAGTGTCGAGTTTTGTAAAAGATGAGCTAGGTTCGTGTAAATATTTAAAAGAATCTCTTTAATTTTCCTGTCAAATAACAAAAGCATTCAGATTAGCATGAGAAAATGCTGAATTATTATTCAATGAATGAAGAGGAAGTAGGCGAGAGAAACAATGCAAGTAAATGAGGTTTATATTTCAGTAGTAAACATACCGTTTATCATATTTTCAGCAATGCGCATTCTGTGCTTTTGTTTACGGCAAAATCTTTCAGAATTTTTTGTTCAGGTTTCTGTTGCTTGTTTGCTCAATTCAGGTCTGTATTTTGGGATATTCTGATTCTTTATACGAATCAATGGAAACTTGAAATGAATTTTTTTCTAAATACATCCCTAATCTACAGGAATTACCAACAAATACCAGATCGCATGAATAAAGCATGAAACTCTACCTTCCGTCCAACTTCAACATCATATTTTGATATCAAATTGAAAGGTTTAATGAAAGTTTCTCACAACCTTGTTTATCTTTTCGACAGAGTTCTGTGTACTTAAAATTTCATATTTTCTTTCACCATACAACAAGTGTGAAAATCCTCACGAAGTTTCACATACACATGAACAGTCTCAAACGTTTGTGGTCGAAATTAAAGCTTTTGCTTTGTTTATTTATCATCATATTGATTATTTTCAAGCAAATTAGCTCGTTCATTCAAGCAAAATAATGGAGATAATTATATACGTAAAACAGCAACACATGACACCTTAACGATTGTGTTGATTATATTTTCATTACCGTGTCTAAGAATATAGTGAAAATATAGTTTGCAGTCTAGTAAATAATTTATCGAATAAATCGATATAGAACAGTAGGCATCCAGACACTCGAAAATAAACCAGTCAATGTCAAATTGATTATTTGTTCTAATTACAAAAAAATTTGTCAAAATGAATTTTCATTTCACCTTTTTTTTTGTATGATTAATACCGAATTAAACTGCTCACAATCTTAATTTGTTTTCATTACTTAATTACTAAATTTTTTTATATTTACAAATTTTTATTATTTTATTAATAGGTATTCAATAAGTTTTTAAGAAGAAACACTTTTTATTTTCATTTTATAATTGAAAAAAATTGGCCAATTTTGTAATTACTTCTTTTTAGACCAATAAAATTTCTTATGAAATATCAATTATCTTATTTTTTGCTTTAAATATTTGAATAATAATAAAATGTCTAAATCATGCTTTAAAAAATGAGCGGAAAATTAAAATTTTCATAAAAGTCTTAAATAATCTTCTCTTTTTCTTCAATATTCATAGTGCTAAAGCATTAATATGAGTGGTTTTGTGTTTAAACTATTTTTTATTATTTATTTAATCACCATTCTGTGAATCATTCAATCTCTCTTCGTTCTCTCTTATTTGTGAGGTTCTTAGCATGACCTTCACACCAAATAATATAAAATAAAGCAGAATTAATTTTTAGTTCTAAGAATTTCTTAAGTTTTGATTTCTAAAAGTATAAATTTTGATTATCAAAGAAAAAGAATAAAATCTTGAAAATGTCGATAAAATTGACGATAAAAAAATTCTCAGTCATTGCTTCTTTGCATTCACGGCCAAACGTTATTGATTGAATTATTTAATAATTCATAAATTTTCACAAATTATGATTGTAGCGTTTGAAAGGGCATGTATATGTGATATAAAAAATTTAGAGCCTTTTTTTCAAGCAACGAAAGCAACAGTTCTTGAATGCGAGAACAATTGTTCTTGGGTAAAATTAGTCACGAAAAGAATTTTGAAGGTTTACATTTCTTAATGAATTTTGGTTAAGTTTTAAAAATTTCTTGATCTTTAAATTCAAACTTTAAAATAAAATTTAATCTTAATTTCAAAGTATTTGACTCTATTTCAATTTGATGAACAAACATTTTATTACAATTTTCATTCGAAACAGAATCCAACAAAATTTTTTTCTAAAGATTCACACAAAACTTGCTTTGTGGAAACAAATTTTCTTCTTTTCATTTTACATAACATGTAATTTTGTGGAAAAAAAATATAAACGTGTAATTTTCGTACAAATTCAAATAAGAAGCAATGACAGCTACGGACGTTCGACGAGATAATCTTCAAAATCATACACGCGCAATACATATATTTGATAAGAAATTTGCGATAAAAAAAGTTTCTTAATATCACAATCTGAACACAAATTTTTATCTCAGAATTATTCTTAAGAATCTTAAGTCAATTTTTTTCCAAGAAATAAAATTTTAAAGCCAATTTTATCGAACTTTCAATTTATAATAAAAATGATATCATAATCAAATGAGACCTCAATTCCTAATCATAATAAATTTATTATTATCTTAAAAAAATATATCGTTTTACCACAAAAAAAATGTAAATTTTGAGAGAGAAATATTCATTTTCATACCAAATGATATGAAGAACTTTTTTTTATGCTTAATGGAAGAAATAATAAGAAAATTGCACGAGAAAATTTTAAATTTCAACATCAGCAATTCATAATAATGATAAATTAATTGATATGTTCTAAAACCGAAGAAATTTCGATGAAAATTGAGAGCGAGGCAACAGAAACAAAAATTTTAATAAACATTCATTCCATCAGAAAATTATTCATTCATGCATCATTCTTGTAATTGAATAAAGTTGATATATTGATTAAATATAAAATTATGATCAAAACGGCGAGGAAAAAGTTTCAATTAATTTGAATAAATGATTTGATGTGAAGTTGGTAGCTTATGGAAAGTTCAAAGGTTGCTAGAGTCGTGCAAATTTCTGTTTCACTGACTGTGTATTAATTGAACGAGTAGTCTAAAAAAAAGTCTTTGTTGTATCAGGATGTAGGTGTGTGAGACACACCTGATCTTTTTTGTTAATGAATTTTTCTTCTAGACATTTCAGGGTTTGAGATTTTGTTCTAAATTTTTTGTGCTTTAAAATTAACTTTCAAGGAATTTAACATTAAATGTCTAAATCGAAGAATTCCTCAAAGAAAAACGGTCGTTTTAAATTTGAAAATGTTTGACGTTTGTCAAGTGTTTTGTAAAAATCGGTCAACAATTTTCAAATTGAAAATGACCGTTTTTCTCAAAAACATTCTTCTTCCCAAATTTCAGTTCTTCATGAATATTCAATCCATTTCCAACAGCCAACCAACTCTGAATTTCTGATAGGATGAATAAATTTCTTCCTTAACATTATAATCTATTACATGAATGAATACCCATCAAGAAAAAAAAAAGTAATTAAATGCATACAAATCTTTTATGTGTTTCACATTATTTTTATCCAGTAAATTAGTATAAGAGAAGATTTCTTTTAGTTGCACCGTGTCGTATGTGTGTCGTCGTGTGGTTATAATTTTTTTTTTTTATATATTTATATACTTTTTAAATATTTTATGTGAGATAATTTTTTTTTTTTTCTGTCGCATAGTTTTGCGGCACGTTTGAATTGAAGGAGGAATAAAGAGTAGAAAATATATAGAATTGAGGGGATTTGGAACATAAATCCTATGTACAATTGGCAAGCGAAAGAAGACATAACAGAGAAAAACAAATAAAATCATGTTCATTTTTTTCCGACAATAAAACATTATTCAATTCCAAAAGAGAAAGGAGAAACTTTAAACGTCCTTTCAGCACGTTGTCTCTAGTAGAGAATCACTTAATAAACTTGCACTTTTTTCCATACCTTCAATTTGTTTAGGACTTGTTACGGCACTTGATGTTCCATGAAAATTCCCATAGCTGCCGTATGTCGACGAGTATTTTATCTGCTCACTTAATCGCCTTATGTTTAATGTCAATTCATCATCCTTTGAATTTCCAGTTAACGTTGTTGGTGATGTTGAGAAGCTGTGACGTGATTGTTGTAATAAATTTGGATTTGACACATTCAGAAATTGTTGTTGTTGATTTTGCTTCTTCTTACCATTATTGTTACTTTTTATTCGAGCTTCTTTATCTGGTACAGAATGATAACCGAGTGTTGGTGATAGAGACGAAAGTGGATCTTTTGGGGATAATGGTCCTTTTGAAAATTGAACATCATCTAGTGGTGCTATAAGAACTGGTGATTTTGATCTTTGAAGTCTCGGACGTGCAGTTCCACTTGATCTCGTATCAATGTGAAGTGATTTTGATTGATGTCGATATGTTGCACTCTTTTTATTCGTTGTATCGCGTGACTTTCTAGACTCATCTAATACCCATGGATCATTATCATTGTCATCAATCAAGTCTGGTTTACTCAATGATTTTACATCCATTAACTTTTTCATACGATTTGAGCCTTTCTTACCCTTTTGTGGTTGATCAATAATTGGCTGTTGTTGTTGTTGTTGTTGTGTGGTCGAATCAAGTTTAGTCCATGGATCTGATGGAACATAAATTAAACATCCAGTACTTCGATTCTTTTGCCAATCTTCAAGTTTTAAACTTTCCACAATTTTATCAGCCTTTTTATTGTTAATTTGTTTTTCAGTCAATGTCTTATTTTTACCATTTGCATCGTCTTCGGCTGGTGAGACTTTTACCACAACATTATTTTCATCATGTACAGCTGATTGATGCTTAATTGGTGGACGCGGTGAGAGGCTTTTTGTTGTTCTTAACTGTTTGACTGGTTTCGATTCTCCTAATGAGTTTGATTTCTCTAATGTTGCTCTTGAATGATGCGGTGATGGTGGCGAATCAATTTTTGATGGACTTAAAAGCTGCTTTTTTGGTATTTTTGGTGATATTGAATTTTTAATTGGACTTTTTTGTGGACTCGTTTGTGCATCACGTAAATTTTTCTTCTCACTTTTGTTATTATTATTATTGCATTTTTCACAGTCTTTTTCAAGAATTCCTTCATTGACATTGTCTTTCATTAATACGACATCCTTAATGCACTTACATAACGGATGTCTCGGTGCGAGGGGCAGTGGTGGTGATGAATTTTTATGCCACAAACCATCATTTGAATAAATTATATTGCCGGGTTTACGTCTTCTTCCGATACTATTTGAATTGGATAATAATGTTTGGTGCTATAAAAGTTTTTCATTTATTGTTGGTGCCGGCGGTGCCGGTGGCAAATCTTGTTGATTATTATTGGAATTCTGTTTTTTAGTTTTATCGTCAAGTAATTGAGTTTTCTCATTGGTCCTACTATTAACAGTACTACTATTATTATTACTTCCGCTGCTACTACTATTACCAGGTTTTGATGCACTTGTTGCTCCACTTTTTGTTGGTTGTTGCTGTGTCGTCGTCGTCGATGTTTTACTACTTTGTGTGGCTGCTGTCTGTTGATTCTGTTGTGAAGTTGACGACGATTGATTCTTTGATTGTCAGTTCACCAATTCCACAGACACAAACTTTTTAAGACGATCAAGATACTGACTGTAAAGCTCAATATCATTGTGACCAGCATTTTCAACCCACAATGGTTCAACTGCTTTAACACATTTCTCATAGATACTCATTCCGTGACTAAAGTCAATTACCTCATCTTCTGTACCATGAATCACCAAAACTGGCGATGTTATTTTTGATACCTTATCAATGCTTGGAAAGACGTCAAAGAACCAGGTTCTTTTGGTGTTTGGGAAAGCAACGCGCATACCTAGACGTCGAAGAAATTGACAAATTTTTTGAATAGAATGAAAATTTAAGAAAATAGAAATTTTAAATTTCACACCAACCTGACATTAAAGCTGAATGAAGAACAACAGCTCCAACTTCATAACGACTGGCAAGATCAACTGTCGGCACTGTTCCTATACTCTGTCCATAGAGTATGATATTTTCTGGGCTGATTCCATAACGTGTTCTAATTGAAATAAAATTATTGAATAACATTTTTTATAAAACATTAGATTTTAAATTATTACCGTAATAAATGCCATGCTGCATCAATATCTGCATAAAGATTTTTCTCTGAAGGTTTTCCTGTACTTGCTCCATAGCCCGAATAGTCATAACTAAACAACAATTCATTAATAATCTAATAGATTAAAAAGTTTATAATTAAATTACCTAAATATATTGCAGTTAATCCTAGATCCTAATCCTAAGTAAAAACTACTCATTTGACCTAAATCAACGGCATTGCCATGTGAAAAGAGCAGTGTATATCGTGCATTACTACAGCACTTGACAAAAATACAAGCGATTCTATTTCCACGCGATGTTCTCGTATAGAAAGATTCAATTGTATCCTTATCACGTTCCGAGTATGGCCATTCTGCCTTTTCATTCAATTGAAGTTGAAATATTGATTTGACTTCTTCGTTCGCGACGAGACTGTATGTCGGTTCTGGTGGTAAAAATGCTAATTTAGCTGCTATTCGACTCGGACATGGTGGACAACAGAATAGACAACATAGTTCGCTGAAACTGCATAAAATTAACTCATAAATAATATACAAAAATCTGCTATTACATTAAAATTAAATGCTCATAGCTGACCGAGAAATTGAAAGTGAGAAATTGATTGATGAAGCGACCAATATTGCGCATTTTGTTGTATTAACAATTTAAGCAGTCAATTCATTAATGATTCATACTCAATTTTCCCACCGTAATTTAAGAGAGAGCGAGCTTCTCTGTAAATCTGAGAGACAATGCCTTACTTGCCTGTCTGCCTGCTTGTTTTGAATAATGTACTATATATACTCATATTATACAACTTCAAAGATCTTTATTGTGTACATTTTTTATTACTACTGATTCTGATAACAGATTTTTTTTAGGAAATAATACTGAGTGCTAATTACACAGTCAATATACGTTCAATACGTTTGTATGGTCTTTTTTGTCTGTTATGGACAAAGTAAAAGTTAAAGACTATAAAATCTGTGCCAAATCGTCATACATTCCAGATTTGGAACAAAGTGATGTACGCACATCTAGATTTTAAAATAAATTCAAATTGACCAAAAAAACATTCCAGAGAATTAAATTTCCTTAAGCCATACATACTGATTCTGATTTTTTTTTTTCTGATGACTCAGTTAACTATGTATCAAAAATAATAAATAAACTGTATGTTCGTAGCACAAAAAATTGTATACAGGCAAACAACAAACAACCCAGTGTGTTTTGAGAAGCATAAAAACAAAGACAGAAAGAAAAAAATTGAGATTTCTTTTTTTTTTACAAATCGTTTCTTTTGCATTTGCAAGACAGTCAATCTAATTTCAAACATCCAGAAATGAAATTGTTTTTTTGTGTTTCATAATTTAGAGCTATTTTGACACAAATTGTATAATATTTTGCAGGCTATTGATCTCTCATCAATCGATTTAAATAATAAATCCGTAATTCGTTTCGGTTTAATACGATTTTCACTTTTCCATCAAGTTTTTATAATTTTTTAACAAAGTATTAATTTTGATCGAACGGAAATCATTTTTCACAAGTAATTTATTACCTCAACCCTTGCATTTTTCGTTTGCACTACACTATATTAAACACTGTGGATTAGTAAATGACGTTTTTACACACGTTTAATTGTTAATATTATTTAAATTTAGGAGAAATATACAAGACAGAAAAACAGTCGACAAAGAGACTTTGATTATTTTTCTTTAATATTACTGAACGCACGTCGGCAGGGTTCACGATTTTCAAATTTTATTAACTTTTTCACTTTTGTCAATGATTACTTACCAAATCTTAATTTTAATTAGACAGAATTGTTAGTTTTTGAAAAAATCTTTAATAATTTCATATTTAAAGCCTTTAATTTAATCAAAAATTTTAATTTCATAACGGTCGTTTTTAAGATTTGAATTTTTAAACGCACTCAATTTTTAAAAACATTGAAATAAAACATTGTGAAATTTAAAATTCAGTAATTAATTGTATTTTAACTAGTAAAGAAGTGTTTTAGAGACCTAACAATGGGAAATAAGTCATCACTATTATTAAGAGAAGAGGAAATTGCTCAAATACAGGAGGAAACTGGATGTTAGTAGCTGGAAAATTAAATTATTAAAAAATTTATTTGACCTTGTGCAAAATTGTTAGTTTTTTGCCACTTTCATAGCTCTATATAGGCAATTATAGTTTGTCATTCGACTTTATTCAATGAGCTAACATGAAAAATTAATGGCATTTAGGTGTTGTTCCACAAAGATAACGCGTCATTTTATATTTATTTTCTTTTTCGTCTTTTTTATATCTTATCTGGAACTTCTGTTTTACTATCTTTAATTGGTTATTACTGCAATATATAATATCTTGTCATCTTTCTATGTTTTTTTTCGGTTAAACAGTGACAATATTGCTACTAAATTCAATTGTTTTTTTTTTTCTCATTTTTAGTCACACCACCACAAATTGAGCGATTGTACTCTCGTTTCACGTCATTGGACCGAAATGACAGCGGTACTTTATCACGTGAGGACTTTCTAAGAATTCCTGAATTGGCAATCAACCCATTATGTGACAGAATTGTTCATTCCTTCTTTACGGACTCAAATGATGATCGCGTCAATTTTAGACAATTTATGCAAGTTTTGGCTAGATTTAGAACGATTAAAAGAAGCAAGGAGAACAAGCTTAACAGCCGTGAAGAAAAACTTAGATGTAAGTTCACTATTTGATAGTTAAATCCTTGAAAATGTTTAATATTAATAATTTTTATATCAACAGTTGCATTCAGAATGTACGATCTCGATGACGACGAATCAATTTCCAAAGATGAATTACTTAATATTTTGCACATGATGGTTGGTGCAAATATCAGCCAAGATCAATTAATGAGTATCGCAGAACGAACAATTATGGAAGCTGATCAAGCTGGTGATGGAAAAATTACATTCGATGACTTTTGCAAAGCTTTAGAACGTACTGATGTCGAAAAGAAAATGTCAATTCGATTTCTTAACTAAATTTTTTAATTATTAGCTTTTTTTGTTGTTTGAGGCACTTAAGATATTGTGGGAAGTGAAAATTGCAAATCGTGCAACTTAAATAATTTTAGATGATGATTTTTTAGTTGAAATGCAGGATGAAAAGTTTTAAAAATAATATTTTTAGTGAAATAACATATTTTTTTGTTTGAAAAATTGAATTTAGAGAGTTTGAGTTGATTGATATGAGTATTTGAGAAATTTATGAACACAGAAAATGTTTTAAGCAAAATTGCAAACAGATATCTGTGCACAGATGAAAACCGTACAATTCCTTGATAATTTGTAAGGTTTTTCAAATAAAACCTTACAAATTCTGACAAAACCTTATAAATTATCAAGAAATTGTACGGTTCTCATCTGTGCACAGATATCTGTTTGCAACTCTGGTTTTAAGATCGTTCAAAAACTATACAATTCGAATAAATTATTTAAAACCATACAATTGTCATCCAAAAACATTTGTATGGTTTTTATTCAATTTCATTATATGTTATGACTTGAAACCATACAAATGAAATCTTTAGTCATTTGTAATGCTTTGAAAAACTAAGTTTACTGTTGTATGGTTTTGAAAATTTAAATTTTTGAGCATACCTAAATCAAAAAGACATTCTCAAAATATTTATCTCAATCAACTTCACTTTCACGAATTTTCTTCATATTTACAAACCTTTATTTTCTTATCAACATACTTAAAATGATCCGAAGAATAATCACCACATTCCTACTTTATTTAACTTAATTTATTTTTTAGCTTTCCAAGGATCATTCATTGATGACGTTCAATATTTAACAAAAAAAAAATGTTTAATTGGATGAGATAATATTTTTTTAAGAAATTTAGCAAAGGACAGAAAATGAAACTTTTTACGTACGTCCTTAATGAATGATCATTAATTGAAGGCACAAATTTCTTCACTAAAAACATAACTAAGAGAAAAATGGAGAATATATAATTTATGGATATATTTATTGTGAATGTTATGTAAAAATTGAATTATTAAATAAATGTTAAATGCATAAATATACAAATAATAATTTTTTTTATTAATTATTAAGTGGGCGATTCTCCAGATTGGTTGAATTTTTTGAAAATGAGCTTTTAAAATCCGTAGTCAATCATAATCAAGTTCCAAAAAAGTTTGTATCAATTTTATTCCACTGATTTCATTTTAAGCATTAAGTTTGATTAAAAATGATGTATTTTAATTTTCTAATGCTGTTCCAACAATAATTTGTGAAAAATCGGGTCAATTTTAGCCAAAATTTAATGATTTTTAAAATTTTTGCTTTGTATTTTTCTTGTGGATTAGGAAAATAAAAGCTCAAAAATTACTTTGTGACACAAAAAATCGATAGAAAAGTTAAAATATCTCTTCAGTTACACAATGTATTGGAATAATGCATACACATATCGATAGATAATTATGAAAACTATTATTCAAAAAAATAACCTTACTAATACAGCGTTTAGTTTTCTTTAATTTTGAATTCTTCAGATGAAAACTCAATTTTTTGTCACAAAGTAATTGTCAAAAAACTTAAAATTCTTAATAATTAGACAGTTTTAGACTTTAAAATAAAGTGAATAATAAAGTTTTAGCAAAACTACATCTAATTAAAAGAAAAAATGAATAGCGATAATGGAAATTTTTTGAGAAATTTTGATTCTTCGAATAATTTTTCAAAAAAGTCATCTGAAGAATCGCCCAAGTGCATATTTAACATCAGCTTAAATTTTCATTTTCAACATTTTTTAACTGTTGCAAGAAATTCAAATTTGTTTTCAAAAAACCGTTAAAATCAACCAACACGTGACTCAATAAAATTTATGAAGAGAAAATGTTTAGAATTATTATTATGACTGTTTATTGGCTTTAAGATCATCTATTTTTCATCACTTATTTTTATTTATTTAACACAATTTTCATCCAACAGGTCAACATAATAAATTAATCATCGTTGCAATCATCATTTCACGGAAAATATATTTCAACATTATTAAAGGCATAAGGGAGCAAAGAAGATGAAAAAAATCTTTATTAAAAATCATCAAAGAGATAAGAAACAAACAAAATAAGTGCGATCAGATTTTTGAGAGACGATATACATTGATGATTATTTTAAAGCACACAAAAACAGATGAAACAATAAAAAAATCACCAAAAAATTATTTCTTTTTTCAATATTTTAAGGTGAAAAGATTGCTGTTGGTTAGCATTTTGGGAGATTTAAAATGGCAAAGTTATTTAATTTAAATTTGAAAATTTTAAAAATCATTTAAAATTTCTAAAATTTTTAAAATTATAGGCAATGTAAAAAATTGTAAAATTTAAAATTTCGAAATTGAAATCTCAAAAATTTTTAAAAAAATCTCAAAAATTTCAAAATTAAAATCCCAAAAATTATATTTTTAAATTTTCAAAAATCTGAAATATTTTTTTTAAGTTTATATCTCAAAAATTTTAAAATCAAATTTTTAAAATTTTAAAATTGAAATTTCAAAAATTTTAAAATTGAAATTTCAAAAATTTTAAAATTGAAATTTCAAAAATTTTAAAATTGAAATTTCAAAAATTTTAAAATTGAAATTTCAAAAATTTTAAAATTGAAATTTCAAAAATTTTAAAATTGAAATTTCAAAAATTTTAAAATTGAAATTTCAAAAATTTTAAAATTGAAATTTCAAAAATTTTAAAATTGAAATTTCAAAAATTTTAAAATTGAAATTTCAAAAATTTTAAAATTGAAATTTCAAAAAATTTAAAATCAAAATCTCAAAAATTTTAAAATCAAAACCAGAAAAAAAATTAAATTAAAATCTCAAAAAATTTTTTTTAAATTTTCAAAAATTCATATTTTAAGCGCAAATTATCAAAAAACATTTAAAAACTTTTCATTCTATTATGCTACAGGAGAGAGAAGTATTTTTAGTGTGTTTATAAAATCTCAAAAAAGAAATAACATTTGTGTTTGACTCTAAATAAGAAAAAAAATTACAAAAGTCCTCGTTTATATCGAGGGACTTCAGCGCATTTTTGACGCAGCGATTAGCAATTGATTAAATAGAAAAGAATGTCGAGTTTTAAAACTCTATTGCTGTTTCTTTAATCATAATGCATTTCAATAATAAGTTTAAAACTAAAGTTTAAAATTCCTTTAAAATTGATTTTTATAATGTTCAATGCAAATAATAGCTTTACGATTTACCGGTTTTTTGAAATTCAAAACTTTCCATCAGCGAAAAATTTAAATTTCTGAACACATCCATTATTTTTCAAATTTCTAAACGCACTTATATTTGTTTTGTATGAAAAAATTAAATGTTAATTAATTAAGGTGTATAAAAAAAGAAAAAAATTTAATCCGAAATAACGGTCAAAAAAATTTCAAATTTTTTAACGGTTAGAAAAAATTCAAACTTATCATCAGCATAGCTTTGCCCTGCATTGTTTACATATTTTTTTTTTGAAATAAAAAATCGATGAATTAAGCTATTTTAAGAGTGTTTTTTGACTTTTCAATCAAGCTATTAAAACAATTCCGAGCTTGCTACGAAGTCTAGATCAAGAGATAATTGGGACCCGAACGACCGAACGACCGAACGACCGATCAAAGTGCATGATTGAGCTTCCTTTTTGAAAACAAGTTTTCAAAAATGCGCTAAAAAAAAAAATATAGAAAAGAAAAAAGAAAATTTAAGTGGCGCACTATTTTTTTGTTTTCACAGAGACACACCAGAATATTAGTCTCATTAGATTTTCCGAGAGAATCACAAGTGCAAGAACCTCACTCACAATTTCGTTCAAAAAAATTTTTCATTGTCAATAAAAGTCAATAGCAAAAGTGAAACATAAATATAATCATTTTGTGTGACGATTAACATTAAATCGATCGTTTTGCGTAATTTGGCCAGCAAAATATAAAAAACTTAATTAAATCTATTTTTATATCCTCTTTGATTTCTCAGTTTTTTGTGGGTGCTGATTATACGAAAATATTCACGTATATTTTAACACCACGTTCCTGTAAAACGCTCTGTAAAATAAGAAAATAGGCAATATGATCATCTTTGATCGATTTTTATGTTGTGTAAAACTTCAATTTTTTGGCAAAATTGTTGGTTGGACTGGTACAATGCTTTCTCTTATGACTGCATATGCTATATTCTTGATTGCTAGTGGAAGAGAATTAGCTGGTCAAAATGCTTCAACTGAATTCCTTAAAGATCTTTTGAAAGATAAAAGTAAGAATGGAATGTTAAAAGTTATTAAAAAGTTTAAGTTCGTTAGGATTTTAAAAAATTAAATATTAATTTTTAAAAATCAACGGTTTTTTGAATTTCAAATTTTTCAAAAATTTAACTGTTTTCAAAATTTTGAATTTTTCAAAAAATTAACGGTTTTCAAAATTTTAAATTTTTTCAAAAAACTAATGGTTTTTTGCATTTCAAATTTTTCAAAATTTTAAAATTTTTGAATCTTTTTTTTTAAATTCAACGGTTTTTACAATTTTGAATTTTTCGAAAAATAAAGAAAGAAATTTTTAAATTTTTGAAAACCGCTGAAAATTTTAAAATAACAAAACCGTTAAAATTTAGTTTTATAAACATCAGTTTTCATCAAATTTCTAACTTTTTTATCTGAAATCCAACCCATTATAGATTTTAATTACTACGCGTTCTTTTCGATCCTTCTGTTTATTGCCATTGCCGTTTTCCATATTTTACTGATATGTGGAATTAAATATGTAAGTTCTTTTTCATCATCTCCCTTACACACAGAACATTTTTCACTTTTGTGTATCAAAGGAAAAAAAAAATTATTTCATGCTCATATTTCACAAAGCTTCACCATTCATGTCACAGTTCATTAACTCTTTTTTTTGCCTCTTCATAAATCTTTCTCACGTTTCCTTAATTTTTCATTCACAATTTTCAGCTCAAATCAATGCTCATCGTGCCTTACATTATTTTAGCTGTTGTTGTAACTGCAACAATGGTTTGTCTCCTTCCATCAGCAATTCAATTAACAGCGTCAAAATGTGATTGTCAGGAAGCAACAAAACCATACCTCATTGTGGCTGGAATTTTTGCGCTCATTTTTGTTGCATACTTTACACTGTGCATTTATTCATTATACCAGCTCATCAATTTTGATGAAAAACGAAGGAAATTGTACAAAAATGCGGATAAAATTCTGATTGCACCTCTACCAATCTAGTCATTTGTCAATTGCATTTATGTAGCTAGTTAGGATTCTCTGTGTGTAGAAAAATTTAATTTATTCAAGATAAATGTTTAAAATGTAATTAATGTGAATTATTAAAAATAAATCTTCAATCGATTTATAACGACAATTTATTTTTTAAAAAAATGTTTAACTTTTGAATTTAAATTTATTTTAACCGTTAAATAACGAACATTTTAGTAAATTAGACTTCCTGCAATAATTATCAATTTGAACTACATAAAATATGCATCAAATGTAATTACAATTCCTACAACTTATTATCCCTGCATGACACAACAAACAACTAAAAGGTTTGCAGTATTTGACGAGCTTTCAATCCAAAATGACATCAAAAATCGCATTCCTATTTGAGACTACATCCCTTCATGGATTTAGGCACTTAGTTGATCAACAAAAAGTTGGATGGAAGAAGAGCTTTGCAAGGACATTTTGGACTTGCTTTATAGCTCTTTCATTCATATTGATGGTCAGAATGTTGAGATCGACAATAAGAAAGGGATCAATTTCAACCAGCATTAATTTGGATACAAGTTATCGAGATTGGGATAATGCATTTCCAGCTGTGTCTTTGTGCCTTACAAAAGGAAGATCAACAGCACCAATTAAGGCTTCTGTTGGAGCTACTATGATTCGTGAGGATGGAGAGGTTTTGAAGCTTTCAATGAAGCATTATCGGGTCATGCAGAGCTTACTCTTTGTCAACTATCAGGAACCGACTGAAGGAATATCCATTGAAACATGTCTGGAAATGAATAAAACTTGTGGAATGGATTTTGAGTATCAAAGAAGGAAATTGATTCCACATACTTGCGATGGAGTTATTGATAAAGTATTTTACATGGGAGAAGAAATGAATTGCTCGGACGTTTTCATACCAATGGAAACTGAGTATGGGACATGTTTTGTAGCCAATAGTTTGTACAATAAAGGAGCTAATGGAAAGGAGAATTTGGAGAATTTCGATGACCTTCCATTGCGATTTTCCAACAATGATTACAGAGAAAGATCGCTCGAGTTCCATTACTATGAAAATGAATTTCTGCTCTATAAACTTTTTATCCATACACCTGAGGAACTACCAAATGGAAAGCTAGAAAGTGTTGGTCTAAGAAAAATTGGTGGAATGACAAAATTTGCCATCAAGACAACAGAATTTCTCAATCAAGATGACGTAAAATATGAATCAATTGAGGCACGCGAATGTCGATTTCCATTTGAAAGGTTTGACACCCTAAACCTGCCATACAGTCTTAATTACTGTCGGTATTTAAAACGCATACAACGCGAGCTTGAAACATGCAATTGCACTTTTCCACTTGGACTTGCCACTAATCATTCCATGAAGGAATGTGGTGTAACTGAATTTTCATGCTTGCATGAATTGGCGATTGCAACTAATTTGGAAATGAAAACTGAAGAAGGAATTAAGAGAAATATTGGCGAATGCTTAGTTCCGTCGTGTGTGTCAATGGAAATTGTTAAAATTGGAGAAACTGATACAAAAATAAATTCAACAAAAATTGGATCTGTTAAGATTGAAATTATTAATATGCCGACTTTGAGATACATTCGACGAGTGACTTTTACGAAATTGGACATGATTGGTAAGTTGACATTTTAATAATGACTTTTAATGCCTTTCTTTCTTTTGTAAAGTTCAAGTTGGTGGCATTATTGGATTATTCTTTGGAGCATCAGTTTTGAGTATATTGGAGCTGTTCTATTTGATCTATCAGATGTTTAAGTTAAAGGATCAGTCCAAGAAGGGACAGTAAACTGACTTTTGGAGTATTGAAAACAACGGTCATTTCGAATTTGAAAAAACAGCGGTCGAAAAATATTTGAAATTTTAGAATTATTTCGTTTTTGAAAACTGCTCAAATGTTTGTACACTGCTGTTGTGTGGTTTTCAATTTTACATTTCAAAACTTTACAAATGCTTTCCGAAACAGAACCATACAAATGCATTAAAAAATAACATTTGCGTTGTTTTAAGTACTAAAAAAATTAATGATTCCCTTCGTGTATTTTAAAACTTAAAGCTAGCATGTCAAATCAACAGATACAATCGTAATTAATTGCAACTGATTTTTATCATAATTTCTAACCTATTAAACACTGTAATTTAACATTATCACACAATTAACAATCCTATAATCAACACATAATATATTCTTAAAGAAATTTTATTGCAAATTTGCACCATATATTTTTACAAAACGATTGAAATAATAATTTATTACATAAAGTTTATAATCTGCATTTTTTAACATATGCACAAAAATCTGTTTGGTAGATAATTAATTAATTACACTAATAGTTAAAAAAAATTATAATGGATTTAGTGATAGCTCTCGAATAAAATAGAATAGAATTTGTTTGTTGAGTAAAGAGGCACGAAAGAAAAAAAAAGTCGAAATGAAGAGTTATTTTAAATCTTTTGCAGATTTCATGTCACTTGAAATGGCACAACAAGTTCCTCATGATTATCTATCTTAATCTCATTTATAGCTTGTGCTACTTCCTTAATAAATTCCTTAGCCTGTTGGACATAAAAAAAATTAATTAGTTTAAGACTTAAATAAGCAAAAGTCAGGTACTTACCGTTGTAATATCATCTAATGGAGGATTTGTAGTCAGTAATTGTTCTGGATTAGCTACATCCTTTAATAAACCATCATAATTAGGCTCTTGGACAGGAATATTACTCCATTGTTGTGCTAAACGATGGTTATAAATCTTTATACGTTCAGTATATTCACTCACTTCTAACATGTGATGAGTATCTAATGCAGCTACGTCGATTATGTTCCTAATATTTTTGTGTGAAAAAAGGAGATAATATTTCAATTTTAAATGCTCTTCTTGACCTTTGATCATGCTACTTACGAATTTGTCTCTTGCACAATTTTAGTAAGTTCTGACTGTTCATCTTTTGTGCAAAGTGCTGTTGGTGTATTTGCATATTCTTCTGCTTCAATTCTATCACTAATTCTTCTAACTTGTAATGAACGATGATCAACATTATGTTGTAGAAGTGACGTTCTCTCTGTTGGCTCAATTGTACTCGTTTCACCACAATTGAAACATGACAAAATTGAATCTAATAAATTTCGAAGAATATCCATCTTAATTAATGACTTAATTAGATTTTAAAAACTTTTATCAAAATAATCGCGAATATAAACAAAGAATGACAGGGTTTTAACACTTATTAGCACATATATACGAGGCTTAATCCTAAATAAACTGCCTAATAATGCACTTTGTTCAATTCTTTGACTGACAATTAAAAACTAATTGAATCTTTTTAATTAAACGATATTATGAGCTTGAATTTATTTCATTGACTTCATTCTTGTTTATATTTAGTCAATTGAATGATTGAAGATGTTAAAACTGTGTATAAATACCTGAATCTATTAATTTTGTTGATTACCTGAAATTTTAATGTTTTTCTTGAAACTTGTTATTAAATTAAATCTTTTTGAATTTTTGAAAACCGTTATAATTTGAAAGCCAAAAAATCAATTTGTCTTGAAAGTTTTATAATTTTAAAATCATTAAAAACCATATTTATATAAAATTTGACTTGCATGATGTAATTTCTTATTGAAATGTAAGATCCTCTTGATTTTAATCAAAAAAGCGCTTTAGCTTCTCGATCACTCATAAGGACTATTATAACTTTTTAAAAAATTTCAAATATTTTCTGACCGTTATGAAACAGAATTTTTCATTGATTTTTTAAACAATTTTTATGTCTTTATATTTATCATATTATCAAGATGCTACATTGGGTCTCAATTTTTATTTTGCAATTAAAATAAAGTGAAATTTCATGAAGTATTAAATTGAGTTTTGTAACAATCAGTCAACAAATCCTCAACTGTCAAAATTCAAAAAAGTGTTTCTCAATAATCAGCAAAGTAAAAAATAAATAAATTTTCCGGATTTCATAAAAAATTAAATTATTTAATAAAGTATTAATCTTAATGAAATTTTATTTATAAATTGTGATAAAACAGCCATAAAATGTTCTTTTGTCCATGCAAGTTATTAAGTCTAGTGTACATAGGCATTTTTATTGGAAGTTTTCTAATTTTTGGACTAATTTTCATCGTCATCATTTTAAAACAAATAATCAGTAAATCGAAAAATAAGCGACTTTCTCAATCGTCACAGCAATGTGTTGGCATATTTCACTTATATTGTAATGCAGGAGGTGGTGGAGAAAGAGTTTTATGGTGTGCAATTCGTGCTTTACAGAAAAAGTAAGTAAACTAATTTGATTAAGATTTCATCATTTTTACTGACTCAATACTTTTTATAGATATGAAGGCGCGAGGATTATATTGTATACAGGAGATACAGACGTGACACCAAAGCAAATACTGTCAAAATGTCGAAATAATTTCAATATAATTATAGATCCAGCAAGACTTGAATTTGTCTTTTTAAATCAAAGGAAATGGGTTGAAGCTGCAAAATATCCAGCATTTACATTATTAGGACAAAGTATTGGATCGATGATTGTAGGATTTGAGGCTTTATTAAAGTTCCAGCCTGATATTTTCATGGATACTATGGGTTATGCATTTACATATCCAATTTTCAAGTATCTTGGTGGCGCTAAGATTGCATGCTATACTCACTATCCAACAATCAGTACTGACATGTTAAGACGTGTAGCTAGTCGAAAAACGACATTTAACAATAAAGGACATGTTGCAAAGAATCCATTCTTCACATGGGCCAAATTATCATATTACAGGCTGTATGCATCATTTTATGGCATGGTCGGTAGATGCTCAAATGCAGTTATGGTCAATTCAACATGGACAGAGAATCATGTCAATCATATTTGGAATATTCCATTAAAAACTCATCGTGTTTATCCTCCATGTGAAGTTAATCATTTAAAGGACATTCAGCATGTTCCAAGTAGTGATGGAAATATTTATATCTTGTCTGTTGGACAATATCGTCCTGAAAAGGATCATCCTTTAATTCTACAAAGTTTATATGAATTAAGAACATATTTACAAGACGATGAAGCACTTTGGGATAGAATACGATTAATTTTCGTCGGTTCGTGCAGAAATGACGAGGATTCTGAACGTGTTAAGAATCTTAAAGATTTTAGCAAGCATTTAGCACTTGACGATCATGTTGAATTTAAAATTAATGCTTCATACCAAGAATTAATTCAGTGCTATCAAAAATCATTAATTGGAATTCATGCAATGTGGAATGAACATTTTGGCATCAGTGTTGTAGAATTAATGGCTGCTGGACTTATTATGATTGCAAATCGTAGTGGTGGGCCTAAAATGGATATCATTGAGACATCTGAAGGAAGTCAAACTGGATATCTTGCTGATGATCCAGAAGATTATGCGAGATGTTTAGCAACAGTGCTGTACAATACCAAAGAACAGAATGAAAAGATTCGACAAGCTGCAAGGTAAGATTTGGATATTTTTAGATCACTCGTTGATATTGATTGTTGTTCCTTTACAGAGCATCTGTTGATCGATTTTCAGAAAAGGAATTTGAGGATAATTTCTTAAGGATTGTATCTCCATTATTTGAGTAACTTTAAGTCATTAAATCAGAGTGAAAAGTGTGAAATTTTATATTCCAGTTTTTCTAGCTTTAAGAGTTATTAATTACCATTAGAAATTGGTAGTTCTCTAAGTTGTATTTTCTAGGAATTGCAAATTGTTATTTATGCTTTTTTCTAGAACAAAAATTAATAAATTCACAAAAACTTCATTTTTATGACGATGAATTAATTTATTTGCTCATTGATTGTTGCTTTATTGATAGCTGGATACTAGAAAGGCGACGTGGTCCTCGACTAAAACTCAGGGAACTTACTTTACAGCTTAGTTTATTTTTTGCATTAAAAATGCACATACTGAATAAATAATATCATTAATTGACAAGTCGATTTCTTAAATAACATTTCACGAGCTGAATGCAGACAAGTGAATCCTCAGCTGAATCGTGTCCAGCCTCTAAAATGAAAAAAAAAAGTTGAATTTGAAATTAGTAACGTAATTTTCCTTTTTTGAAATATAAAAACGGTATTTGAATTTTTAAGTCCATTATAATTTTAAACATAAAAAAATCCGTTAAATTTAAATTAGAGTTTTCAAAATCTCTTAATATTTCAAATTTTTTAAAACTGCAAAAAACCGTTAAAAAAATCAAACTTAAAATTTGTTAAAAATTCAAATTTTCTAAAACCGTTAAGCTTTTAAATGTTTAAAATCCGTTAAACTTACCGTCTTCTTGAATGATTTTCTTTAAATGCTCAATGCAAAGTGTCTTCAAAGCTCTTTTCTTCGGAAATCCCATCTTATGTGGATATAAAACAGACGTATCCACAACATTGCTATGAATTAATTTAAGACTTTTCAAATCACTTTCAAGTGAATGTCCAACAAGGATTGTTCGTGAATGAAACATAGACAGCAAAACTGCTTGAACTTCTGGTAAAGTCAATGCGTCTGAAGAATTTAAAGTTTCTTCCGTAATACCCGAAAATCTCGTGTTGTAATCAATCACTCGATTTTGAGGACGAACAAATTTATCGTAAACCACTTTTTCTTCATAATTAACTATCGTAATTCTTGTTAATTCCAATCCAATAACTGTATAACACATTTCGCAATCTAATGCAAAAATATCCTTTTTACTGCATACGTAATTCTCGTCCTTTTCCATTGTCGTAACATATCCATAAGAATTATCATAATCAACATAATCTGAAACATGATAATCAGCATAACAACAGCCTGTAGTTCCTGCTTGTGATTGGCAGCAATAATAATAATTATCAGCTTGTCCTCGTCTATATCCAGACCTTTTTGAATGATAATTACATAAATCGACGTGATGCTCATCATAAATACTAACATTATAGACTTTGTGACATCTTGCACAATAGAAATCACCTGAAATAAATAAAAAAAAAATTAATTTATAACAGATTCAAAATTTTTGAAAAAAATTTCGTTAAAAATTCAAAAATTTCGTTAAAAATTTTAAATTTCAAAAAACCGTTAAATTGTTAAAACTTACCTTCTTTGCCATTTTGTGGTCGAGCCTTTTTAGGCACATAAAACTGTGCCTGCCCTCTTTGTACTGCTGGCCTTGGAAATCCATTTTCTCTTAATTGATCCTCACTAAGTAGACATTCAGACACCAAATCGTAAGCTTGAGAACTTGAACAATTATCAATTGTAAGTAACGATGAATCAGAATCACCAACTTTAATTTTATGATTCATAGACCATGAAACTTTTGACCCAAGTGCACCACCTAACATGACATCATGAGACACAACTTTTTGAATCTTTTTTGACGAGGCTACTTCCGCTTCCTTTTTAAGTCTATTAATTGCCAACATCGCACTAGTCTTATAAGTTGTGATGATTGAGCACTTTTTAAATACTTGAAGCTCTTCATGTTGTGCTCGTTCAAACGCATCAGCTGGCAAAGTATAAATTTCTACACAATGCTGTACCATCATTTTGTACATTTGTGTACGAACATTACAGGATATTTTGGTATTATGTGCTTCGAGTATTGGAGGTGCTAATTTAGTTATGTCCAAATCATTGACATTTGTTGGTTTATGGGCTATTCTAGCTGATTTTGATGCCGTCTGTGCTGGCGTTGATGACTGTTGCTGTAATCCTTTATGAAGTTCCATAACTTTTCGTTTTGCTGCTTCAATTGCCATTCTTTGACTTATTGGTGATATTTGTGGTCGTTTTAAAGGTGGTGGACGTGCATGTATTAAAGGATTAACTAATGGTGTTAAATTGATTGCTGGAACCATCGCTTCCTCTTTTTGTTTAATTTCATTCTCTAATTTTGCAATTTCTTCTTCCTTTGCCTTCTTTTCCATTATTAATTTCTGTAATGCTACATCTTGCCTCTTCTGTGCTGTTAATAATGCTGATTGGGCATGATTTTGTCTAGTAACCTGAGTTGGTCGATTAACATTTACGGCATTTTCGTGTGCTTGTCTTCTCTTAATTTCATAATGTGGTTCTTCATTTTGATCTTGTTGCTGTGGCTTTTGTTGCTGAATAATCTCATTGCTACTTGTTTTTGGTGCTTCATAACTTTCAAATATCATTCTACATTGATCCTCAATATCATCAGCATCTTCATCACTTATTGGAACGTCTATATCCTCAACAAAACTGTCGATTTCAGGTTCAGGATCTTCAGCCTTTCTCTTTCTGTCTTTTCTCTCATCCTTATCTTTATCTTTATGATCCCTATGACTTGATTTATGACGACTACTGGAACTAGATGATGATTTATGTCGACTTGAACTTGATGACTTATGCTTACTACTGGAACTTGAAGATTTCTCATGTTTTGATGACGATTTATCTCTATGTGAAGAGGTTTTGTCCTTATCTGATGATGACTTATCTCTATCGGATGAAGTTTTGTCCCTACTTGATGATTTATGTGATGACTTATGCCTATGAGATGATGAACTGGAACTTTTTGAGTCTTTGTGAGAGCTTTTATGACTACTTTTTGATGATGATGATGAAGATTTTTTATGTGATGAACTTGAGTGATGCTTAGAACTACTGCTTGATGATTTCTTCTCAACATTCTCTTCATTATTGCTAGTTTTTGTCACTACTGGATCTTTATCAACATCCATTTTCTCACCATTTTCGTCATTTTTAATCTCATCTATTTTTGTTGGTACATAGGATATAGATGATGAATTATCTGATACTACAGGATCATAAGTTTCACGATTTTTGTTAATTACTGATGGTGTATAAGTTGCAACATTATTTTTTTGATTCGGAATTGGCAAATATTCTAATTTCTTTTTCACTTTAACTTCCTCTGGTTTTGGTTCAATAGGCGTTGCATGGTATGTTGGTTTTGTTGATTCAGCTACAATAGATATGCTAGAATTAAGTACGAGATTGCAATTTATAATGAAATTCTTACTTTTTTTCGGTGCATGAAGAAAATGACAAAAAGGACGAACACATTCGCCTTCCTCGAAATACGGACAGCTTATCTTCCTAAATAGACCCGTGGATGGAAGCATAATTAATCTAAATAGTCTAAATTTCTTATAAAATCAAATAATTAGCATTCTATTTCTAGAAGAATTTTAATAAACAAAAAAATATATTTTTTTAGAGAAAACCGCGTTAAATTTGAATTTTTAAAAACCGTTAATTTGATTTCTTTCAAAATCACTTTTTAAGCTCAATTGATGTTTAGTTGAATAGGATATGAAGTTATCATAATGATAAATGACGAAAATAGCCCATAAAACTTCATTAAATGACTAAAGCATCGAAAAATAAATTGAACCGGTTCAAAAATAAAATTTAAATTTCCGAAAACTGTTGGAATTCAAATAATTTTTCAACGGTCAAACTTAATCATAATCAAAATTAAAACAGGATATGAAATTACTCATTATTAGACTTGCAATAGTCTACAAAAACTTGTGATTGTATTAAGAATAAAATAAATTAACATACATATATATAATTTGACACATTTATTTTTTAGTTACTTAGAGTACGATAAGAGGTTGTTCGGCTTTTTCTTTTTCTTCTATTTTCGCTTGAATTAATTGCTTCCATGATTGCCCAAAATATTCGTGGATGACTAAAAAGTCAAAATCATCCTTTGGTTCAGCTTTATCAAAAATCAACAACTCATTGTCATCTCTAATTGTCACATTCCTAACTGTATCACGATTCATAATTGGTGGGGGTGGGGCTGGTCGTAAATCAGTAAATTTTCCATCAGATATCGTTGCAACCTGTTGCTTACTCGTTGACTGTTCCTCATTCCCTGCAATCTGACTAATTATTGACTATTTTATTGAATGAAGCATTAAGAAAATTACCTGTTTTCTTATCAAATGGATTTTGACGTCTTGGGGGTCTGGATACTGCAGAAACTGATTGTTCCTCATCATTAGACGATTGTGACGTCGAATCTATCTCAGCTAATTGTCTTTGTAGCTCACAGATCATTAATCTCATATAATCATAACTAGATGTCGTTAATGCTTTCATCCATAATTCCATATCCTCTTGATCCTCAGCAGCTAAGATGTAGCATCTATTGCCAGGAAAATTAATTGTAAAACAAAATTTTTCTTCTTCATAATCAGCTAATTCAATCACACATCCTTCTAAAATGACCATCCCTAATGGTTCCAAACTTCCCTTCTTTTCATAATAAAACAGCAAATTGCCTTTCAGCACAAACCATCGCCTTTGGAAAGCTTTATTGACTGTAATAAAAAAATTATTTTTAAAAAACTTTCCATTTCTACGCAATTTAGATATTATAAGCTGTGCTTGGTATTTACCATCTCCTCTTTTATTTAAGAATCCTTCACGATCTACAGGCTTGCTTGATGCGAAGGAATAAAGAGTTTTTTCATTAATTTTCATACTAAACTAATGAAATTAAAGAAAAATTCAATTCTTCATTAATCAACAACAACAGAGAATGTGAATGCAACTGGATGTAGACAGTATATCATATATCCACACCTTCGTATGTAGACGGAACATTTATTTTATTTTTGCAAATTTAAATTTTTGAATGGAAATGAAGGGATTTTTTGGGGTTAGTTTAATTTTTGGTATCGATTCGTAAAAGAACTTTCGAGGTACATACTTATGAGTAGGCTTTCTCGATTTCCCGGTCCCGGGTTTTTCGGGACCAAAATCAAAAAATTAAAACTGTTGTATTGTGAACGATTTAAGTTTTTTGAAAAAAAAAAAAATGAAATTTAATTTGTTCAGTTTTAAGATTATAATCATTTAAACACAAAAAAATTGAAAATCTCTCATTAATGCTTAAGATATTTAAGTTTTAATTTTGGTCCCGGTCCCGGAAATTTTCCAAAACCGGGATTTCGAGAAAGCCTACTTATGAGCGAAAAAACTTGGAAAAAACTGAAAAAACCTGAATGAATATTTTTTACTTTAATTTTTATTTAAAAAGTTAGATTTGGTCTCTTGTGCAAATAATCTTTTGATAATAATTTATGAAGAAATTTTCGTGATATGAGTTTAAAAAAATTCCAGACCCCCTACATTTTTAAAAAATTTACAGACCAAAAAAAAAAATATTAACCTCAATTTAAAATGGTGTGAATATAGTTTTATACATTTGAATAAAATTTGATCGTTACCTTAATGAAAGTTAAAGTGACACTACAAGATTTTACTTTACCAAGCTGAAAAATAAATTTTAGTTAAAATTGCAAAATTTTAGTTAAAATTTATTTTAAATCATTTGAAAAATTCAAAGATTACTGAAAAAATTAAAACTCTAGAAAATTCGTTTTTTTTTTTTTTTATTTTGTGGCATTTTATTTGAATTCATTTTGATAAAAACTAAAAACATTTGATAAAATGTTTAAACATAATCTTTTCATTGCGTTTTTCTGTTGCCTTTTTTTCCATATAATATAATAGTTTTTCATTTTTTATATGTTCAATGATAATAATAACAATAGAATAAAATGTATTTCGAATTTCATCTCTCTTTCATCATCATCTCCTTCTTGCAAACAGAAATTTTTTAAGTTTCTTTACTAGCTAATTTATGCTCATGATTTTCCACGTTTTTTTTTTAGCATTTGAAAAACTTTTTTGTCTTTTATCAAAATAAAGTTTTGTTTGCAAAAAAAATTATTACTTTGTAACATTTATATAAGTTTTTTTTTTTTTTTCATTATTATGTAGAATTGTAAGAGGATAAATATATTTATTGGCGGATTGAGTAAAACATTTTTTTTTCTTTATTTTTTCTTTTGAGGATAGGAGAAATTTCACTATAAATTTCCTTAAAAAGAAGTAAAAACAATCGTAGCTGAGGACTCTTGAAAGGTTTTAGAATTATTTGGAGGTTATCGTTGATGTTGTAAAATTTTAAATTAAACTAAGATTTTGATGATAATTTAAAAATAAAATTTCAAATTTTCCTCCAATCCACTGCCACTCGAGTCACTCAAATTTTCCATTTTTTTTTTTAATTTACTTATTTTTCAAAGCTATTCAACCAAAGCTTACGTTGGGGACATCAACGGCTTGAAATCCCACAACAAAAATTGAGTTAATTAAAATATCAATTTTTTAATATTTTCCTTCAAATTGCTGTTTTGCTTGTTACGGAAACAAATTAAATTAAAACTTGTTTTTCATCTCTCCTTAAATTTTCTTTTTTTTCATCAAAAAATAAAATTATTATTATCATTATTATTTTTAATTATTATTACTTCACTTATTTCTATTTTGATAATTTTTTCCATTTTTCTTCATTTTTCATCAATTTTACAATAAATAACTAACAATTTTCAATTTTTTTTTTGTTTCTTATTATTTTTCTTTCAAATTTTTAGAGAGTTTACCTACACTTCGATACATGATAGATTTTTTTTTTTTTATTGAAGACATTTTTTTGTTAAAAGTTGTGCTTTTTAAATAAGATTTGGATTTAGTTTTACAATATTTTAATTTGTCTATGTTATTGAATTTTAGCAAGAAGGTTGAATCATTGTAATAAAATGAACCAATTTGATGAAAATTTTATTACATCAAAAAATAATTTTATTTCTAATTCAAAATTTTTTGAATCCAAATAAATTTTCATCAAAGTTGACCATTCTACTATGATGCAACCTCTTGTAGTTTTGAATTTGTTTTAAAATCAATTTTAAATTTACAAAAATTTAAAAATGATTTCAAAAAAATAAATTTAAACCCCTAAACATCTTTTTTTTTAAAAAAAATCCAGCAAACCAAATCCAAAATCACATTTTCAAAAGCACAATCTCAATTTTCATAATAATTGTAAAAGTTTTCGAATGAATAGATGACGTACATGAGTTCGTAGAACTGTATTCATTCATTAATAAACATTTTCCATTAATCTATATTTAATTAAGTTTTTTTAGAGATGAGTTAAAGGAGACGATCTGGGATTGAAATTTTTCATCATAATACAAGATACAAAGTTAAAGAAGAAGGATTTATGCTGATATAAATATTTATAAAGTTTTTTTTTGTGTGTGTGAAATAGGAAAGTCTCTAAAGTAGTGTAGCTGAATTTATATAATCGATTACATGATGAATGAATACAAGAGTTAAGGTTATAAGAGAAAGTAGAAGAAGAAAATTATTAGGCAGTGTTTTCATCATCAATATTACATTCTTAATATATTCTTACAAAAAATTTTCTACTTTCATCTCATTTTTTTTATGTTCTTAATATTTTTGTTTTTTTCGTTCATTTACTTCCAAAAAAAATTCATTTAAAATACGTTTTTAGTTTGTTCTTTGGTTCTTTTTGTCATTACTTTACTTATGTCAAGTTAAACGATTAGAGAGGAATCTTGATTAAGGTTTCGGTATCTAAATCAGTATGGCTACCATTCCTAGTTTAAATTTAAACTGCCACAAATTGATCAACTGAAAAACACAAATTACCATCAACACCAAGAGTTAACATCAAAATGCAGCAGTTAAGAACATGAAGAATTATAAAGAATTTTGAAAGTAATAGATTGAAAACTAGAAGTAAATTGTCATTTGATTTTTTTTTTGGCCTAACTTTTAAAGTAACTTTGTAATGTAAATTTAATACCTTAAAAGATGGTAAAATTAATTTGCATAGTTTTGAAAAGTTGTTCTTCCTTTTTGTTGAGTACACCGTCAAATTTTAATAAAGTTATTTTATTTACTTAATGAACTAAATTTGTTTTTAAAAAAATTATTCAAATTTTTAAAATTATGAAAAAAAAAGTTCTTTTTTGTTTCTCAATTTAAAGGACTCACTATCTAAATTTTTTACATCTTTCTTACGTCACGTCACCTTTCTTTATTGTTTGATTGAATTTTTATATTGATTAAGATTGGAAATCTTTATTGAATTCTACATCAACTTATTCAGAAATGCATTAGAATCCAATTTTTAAATTTTGATTTTTAAACCTTTTCAATCCAATCTTAATCAAATGTCAATCAAATCTCAACCAATCGTGCGTAATTTCTCGCAATCTTATTTCTTTAATTAACTACTTAATAACTTTATATTCTAAAATTCCATGAATTATTCGAATTCATTTTAATAATTCGTTGGTTTTCCCCAAGATAAAGTAATCATAAAAGATATTCCATATCCGACAGACTAGATTGTCGCATATTCAGCTGTCGGATGGAATCTTTATAAAAACGTTGCACTCAGGATTGTTACATAATGATACAAATGATATTTCTAATAAAATATAAAAAAAAGGATTTAAATTTAAGAATTTATTAAATGAAAAATTTTCAAAACTTTAAGAATTTGAATCAAAAAGTTGAAGTTTAAATTTTCATTCAACAATTTCTCAAAATGAACAAAATGAACAAAATGTGAAACTTTATATAACATTTACGACTAGAAATCTCGAAAAAATATATATTATTAATTTTATAATGAATCCATACTTACTAAATAATAGAAAAAATTATCAATTAATGCATAAAGAAAAAAAAGGAAGGAAGTCTCACTATTGGACGTTTCTTAACTGTTTCCATTTCATTTTACTTCATTTTTAAAAACAATTTTCTTTTATTTACACATTTTTTTTTATATCATATCTCATTTATTATAGGCAAGACACATATTTTAAATTGGCGTTTCTTTATGGAGTTTAAACTTATTCAACGACAGTAAGACATGATTATATAGAGTAAGATGCGTAAAGATTTTAAAGGTTTTTATTTCATGCAATAGAATTTTAAAGTCATGTATTGGATTTTTGGGGTGTGTGGAGTTAGAAAGTTTGAATATATTCAGTTTTTAACTAAACATCACAATGATCCTTTAATTTAAAACCAAAAAGTTCATTATCCATGATTTCCACTACACACCCCATCAACCATCACACAACAATCTAAAATGAATCATGATGAATTTCTACAATTAAAATTTTTGTTTATTTAGTTAAAGTTTTGTTTCTATTCCCTACAATCCGTACAAAAAATTGTTTCATTTCTACTATCATTGAAAAATTGTTCGACTTCTATATTTTGGACTCGGATCTCTCTTGGTTCTTTTTATATTTTTTTTAAAAAAAAAATCCTCAACAAAAAAATAATAAAAATTAAAAAAAGTAAATTTAAATGTTAATTTTTAAGGAAGATTTCTTTAATTTTTCATACACTTTTCAACATTCTTTATCGATATGGTCTAAAATAGTTTAATATTATAATATTTTTTTTTAGTTCACAATTTTATTTTCACTCGAGTAATTTTAAATTATCTAAAAAAAATGAAATGATTCTTAATGGGTAGGTAACAAAATTGGGGATTTTTAGGAACCAGATTGTGGCTAGTTTCAATCTAAATTTAAAGTTCTCTACAATCGATGCAAGAACGTAAAAATTTGATTGAAAACTTGCCACATACGATTTTCTGGTTGAAGGATAAAAAGCCAAAACTAGGGTGGAAATTTTTTTTTATAAATTTTTCATTAAATAAAGTAAGCATAGCTATGGATTTGGAGGACAAAAATTGTCAACAACGTTTTTTTTTACTTAAATTTATATATTCAATAAGAAAATATCAAAAAAACTCGCAAAAAATCTTCTAAAAATTTTTATGCTAAAACTCTTCCCTCATTTTACGCGTTTTTGCCAATTTTAATGACACCATAGGCCTCTAAACTGCTTGCAATGAGGTAAATAAGCCATAATCCTATAAGTGCTGTTGCAGTAACATATTTCATAGCACGTGGTCCACCAAGTTCACCACCAATTGCTTTACTTCTTCTGGCTAAGAGAATAAGAATAGCAATGCATGCTTCCGTACAGAAAAGTGTGACTGAGAATGCCAAACTGAAAAATTATGATAATATTAATTAATGCAGGTATTTAAGAAAAATTTTGCATCAAACTTACTTTCCAGTCTCAACACGGAATTCACCCCCAATACTTTTATGATAGATAGCGGCCATGGTCCATGCCAAACCAATACCCAAGAAGACATTGACAGCATTACTTCCCGTCACATTACCTACACTAGCATCTGCGTATTTATCTTGAATTGCTGCCACTTTACTAGCAAACGTATCTGAAATAAAATAAAAAGAAGATTTTTTGGTCTATTTTTGAGAGCATTAAGTTATCAAGTTCTTACCTGGAATACTCGTTCCCAAAGCGACAAACACAATGGCAGTAACCGAATCCTTAATACCTAGTGTGCAACCGAAATGTGATGCGACGTCACCAATAATTGCCGTCACGATACCAATGCATAAAATAGATACTACAAAGCACAAGTAGCCACCATAAAAGTCTGTAAAATGAAATTTAAATTTTATAGTTTAAGAATTCTTCGTGCAATTTTTATTAAAGTACTCGACTTCATCACAATCATCATCTTCTTACCTGTTGGCGGTATGAATGCAAAAATAATTTTCCAGAAGAGTGTGAGGAAGTGCATAATATAATCCATACAGCTTGGAGTTGAGGGTTCTTCATCACCATTTCCTTCTTCATCGCCACCATCATCATCGCCTAAGATATTGACATAGAAATTCAATTTTATTTTAATGCACAAAATTGATTGAATTTTTTACAATATCGGTAATAGATTTTACCTGGATTTACTGTTAATGCTTCAACAAATTGCTCCTTCCATGATGATGTTCCAATCAGAATAGATGCATTTGCTCTTTGTACTAACTTATCTACCGTGTTCTGTGGAAATTGAGAATGAAAATGAGGAAGGATTAGTAAATATTCAATGACATTTAAAGTAAATTGCTTATCACAAATTGCATCACATTTGATTTGCTGATCGTTCTAGCATACATTTTATATCAGTATGAGATTGTTGATTTTTGGATTCAATGTTCAGATCCATGGTAGAATAATTTTAAAATGCCCAAAAGCTATAATTATTGCTGATAAATTGTATTTAAAAAATATTTCTACATTCCAAAAAAAGTCAATCATCGAGTATAATTGTCCCGAATTTGTTGCCATCAATAACGACCAAGAACATTTCCATACAGTCAAAACATTGCATAATTTCATTCCTAGACATTAACACGTAATATTCGCCAACACATGGATAACAAAATCGTAAACAAAAATACAAAGAAACTCGAAAATATACAAAAAGTACATTCATTCTCGCAGAAGCTCTCAGTCTGTTGTCTGATTTTGACATTGTTGATTCTCTCGTGTTGTGTACAAAAAATAATAATGTTTTTGACCTTGACAATAGTGACTTTAATATTTTTGTATGTTTACATCAAATATCGATATGATTTTTGGACAAATCGTGGAATACCGAGTGCAAAACCGACATTTTTGTTCGGAAATATTGCCGGTGTTGGAAGAACAAGAAGCATTGCTGATTCTTTAAAGCAAGTTTATGATGAATTTAAAGGAAAAGAAGATTTTGTTGGAATTTATTTCTTCACAAATCCGGCAATGATAATTATCAATCCAGAACTTGCGAAATTGATTCTTGTTAAAGATTTTCAATATTTTTCTGATCGTGGAATGTACTCAAATAAGATCTCAGATCCATTGAGTCATAATTTGGTAAGAGTTAATTATAAGCATGAAACTTTTTGACAGAAAAAAATCTAATTTATTTTGAATTAAAGCTGACCATGAAAGTAGATGATTGGAAGCCAAAACGAATGAAAATAACGCCAACATTCAGTTCTGGTAAAATAAAATTAATGTTCGATATCATATCTGGAATCACTGATAATTTAGTTGACAAATTCTCAAACAAGACTGAGGCAAACATAAGTGAGACAGTCGCATTGTATTCAACTGATATCATATCAAATATTGCGTTTGGAATTGAAAGCAATTGTAAGTTTATTATTTTGAAATTTTAATCTTGTCATGACTAAATATTTTTAATTGCAGGCCTTGCTGATCCAGATTCAGAAATAAGAAGATATGGAAAGAAAATATTTCAAATGAATATAATCAGAATTACAAGATTTTTCTTGACATCTCAGTTTCCAGATCTGGCTTTTTCATTAGGCATAAAAGCTACAAATCAGGAAGCTTCAGGATATTTTCTTAAACTATTCATTGACACTGTAAAATATAGAGAAGAAAATAACATTCGAAGAAATGACTTTTTACAGATTTTAATAGATTTAAAGAACAGTAAAGAAGGTTTAGGAATTGATTTAAAGGAACTAGCATCTGAGAGCTTTGCCTTCTTTGGTGGAGGTTTTGAAACTACATCATCAACAATTACTTACTGTCTCTATGAATTATCACAAAATAAAGACATTCAGAGTCGATTAAGAGAAGAAATTGATGAAGTTTTAAGCAGTGAGGAAGGTTTGACGTATGATACATTGACAGACATGAAATACTTAAACATGGTCATATCAGAAACTCTAAGAAAATATCCAGTTATTCCAATGTCACTAAGAAGGTGCACAGAAAATTATAAAATACCAAACACATTGTTAGAAATTCCAAAAGGAACAATGGTTAATATACCAGCTCTATCATATCATCACGACCCATCATACTATCCAAACCCATCAAAATTTGATCCAGAAAGATTTACAGAAGAGAATATAAAGTTTAGGCCAGCATTCACTTATCTGCCTTTTGGTAAGTTTTGTTCGAATGTCTATTTATCAAAATGATTAACGAGCTATCGACTTATCGCAAAAAAATAATTTTGTTTACTTTTTTGAAGGTGAGGGACAACGAATATGTGTCGGCATGAGGTAAGTTCAATGAACTTTATGATTCATACAAAATACTAGATTTTATTTTTCATAGATTCGCACAAATGCAAGCAAAAATTGCCATTACAAAGCTCATCTCAAATTTTGAATTCTCAACATGTGATAAGACTACAATTCCTTTGAAATACAACCTTTCATCACCTTTCATGACACCTAAATCTGATATATTTTTGTCATTAAAATCATTAAAATAAATTATTTTACATTTAAACTGGTTTGTGATTCTTTTGTGCATTTCTGAGCATTTATATTGAATAAATGGCAAAAATGTGAAAGTTTTGCATCACAGCCGCAATGTCTTGTGTTATTTTTTTCTAATGCAATTTCAGTCTCTTTTAAGCAGCATAACCAATCGGAAGTATAAAGTGCAGAGCTATGAATTTTTCTCTACTCTGTCTTCTCGCTATTTTCACTTACATTTATTTTTGGATTAAAAATCGAAGAAATTATTGGAAAAATTTAGGATTCGATTATGTGAAGTTAGAACTTCCTTATGGATCATTTAAAGGAATAGGAACAGAAAAGCCACTTTGTAGTGGTTTGGATGAGTATTATCAAAAATTCAAGGGGAAGGCTAAGGTAGTAGGATTGTTCAATTTTGTAAAGCCAGTGTTACTTGTCATCGATCCAGATGTGATTAAGCATATTATGATCCAAAATTTTGACTCTTTTCACGATCGAAGTCTTTATTATAATCAGGTAAGTACATCGATTTAATTATAAATTCATAAGTTTCATATATTCTCAAAAAATCAGCGAGACGACCCAATATCAGTTCATTTGTTGGCACTTCAAGGTAATTTTCATAAAATTTGACATTAAAATTAATTTTCACATCAAAATTTTCCAAAATACAGGAAGTGAATGGCGAGATCGCAGAGCGAAACTGACGCCAACATTTACATCCGGAAAAATGAAACTAATGTTCGATACCGTTCAGAACATCAGCAATCAGCTAGTTATGACTATGGAAAAATCAATAAAATCATCAACACAACTGGAAATGCATGAAATAGTCGCACGATTTACAACTGACGTGATATCAAATGTCGCATTTGGATTAGACAGCAATTGCTTGAATAATCCTGAATCGGAAATGAGGAAATATGGAAAAGATTTGCTAGACTTTACACCTTACGATTTTCTTCGATTCCAATTTACATGTTCATTTCCGGATTTGTCAAGAAAATTGCATCTGACTGCCAATAAACCGAATGTCATTGACTTCTTCTACAATACATTCCGTAAAAATATTGAGCAAAGAGAACGGACGCAATCTTATCATAAAGACTTTTTACAAATTTTATTGGAACTAAAAAAGAGTTCAACATTGACTGTGGATGAGTTGGCTGCTGAGAGTTTTATATTCTTCTTGGGAGGTGAGTCTGTAACACTTATATAATTTTTACATGTTATGCAATTTGTGCAATACGTGCATGAAAAAAGTGCAACATGTTCGCATTGGATAAAAAGTTAACATTGAACTTGTTTTGAGAGTGCGGCTGTAGAAAGAAAAAGAAAGTAAATGAGATAGTTTTCGTAATAGATTAGTTACAATACTGCAGATTTCTTATGAATTTGACCATAATTTGATTTATATAGGTTTCGAGACATCCAGCAGCTTAATAAGCTTTGCATTATATGAACTAGCTCTCAATCCTGACATCCAACAACGTGCAAGAGATGAAGTGAGACAAGCAATTGAAGAAAATGATGGAAAAATTACTTATGAGTTGGTCAATAGATTAGATTATTTAGAAATGGTTGCAAATGAAGCATTAAGGAAGTATCCACCTGCATATTTTCTAAATCGTGTTTGCAACAAGGATTTTAGAATTCCTGATACAGATTTGGTGATTCCAAAAAGCACCCATATAAATGTCAATGTATATTCATTGCACTATGATCCTGAATACTATCCTGACCCACAAAGGTTTGATCCTGAAAGATTTTTACCAGAGAATGTTAAGATGAGACCTCAATGTTCTTATTTGCCATTTGGTGATGGACCAAGACGTTGTATTGGAGGTGAGTTTAAGAATTTTATTTAGTGACAGAATTTTAATTGATTTTTTTGTTCATTAAATAGGACGATTTGGCATGATGCAGTCAAAAATGGGATTAGCAAAATTATTACTTAATTTTGAATTTTCACCTTGTGAGAAAACTGTAATACCGATGAGGTTTACACCATCAGCATTATTTTTGGAATCAGCTGATAAAATATGGCTTAATGTAAAAAGTACTTGATTAAATGTTTTCATTACATATGAGTTTAAAAAAATAAAAGAATCAGATCAACAAATATACTCTTCTTTTTATGGGCATTTGAAATCTTATCTGAAAATTTATCGATAAAACAGAAAAAAATGTTTAATCTACACTTCCAAATACAATAATATTTTCCTTAAAAGCATATCTATCATTTTTAAAATGATTACAGGTAGTAAGTTTACAGACGATAAAATCACTTAGTTTCACATCAGTCGTCAAACAAAGAACAAGTAAAATGAGCATTCAGCTTGTATCAGTTTTTGTTGTAATATTTTCTGTGGTTTATTTATGGATCAAAAGAAGGTTTAAATTTTGGAATGATAGAGGTTTTCCTCAAGGAGATCCCTCATTTCCGTTGGGAACATTAAACGGCATTGGATCTACTATGACAAGTACTGAAAAGTTAGATTATTACTACAAAATTTTTAAAGGAAAGGCACCCGCAGTAGGACTTTACAATTTTCTATCTCCAACTCTTTTGATTATTGATCCGGAATTGATTAAAAATATTTTAGTTCGTGATTTTCAGTCATTCCATGATAGAGGATTTTATTATAACAAGGTTTTAAACCTGATTAAATTTTGTTTAAAATCAGATTAAAATATATTTTCTGTTACAGGAAGACGATCCACTCAGTCCAAGGTATATTAAATTTGTCTCCTGAAAATTAATAAATTTAATTGATGATTATAAATAATTTTAGCATATTAACTCTTGATGGACAAGATTGGAAAGATCGTAGAGTTAAGCTATCTCCAATTTTTACATCTGGTAAAATGAAGATGATGTTTGAAATTCTCGATGGAATCAGTGATAAATTTGTTCGAGTCATAGACCAAGAAAGTTCAAATATTGAACATATTGAAATGCGTTCATGGACACAAAGACTGACAATTGATAACATTGGAAACGTCGCATTTGGAATAGAACCTAATTGTAAGGCAATTTTTTATTCTTTAATATAAATTTTTTTAAAAATATTTAAATTCCAATCTAGGCATTGAAGTTAGAAACTCTGAATTTGAACTGAAATGTAGGAGAATCATCGAATTAACATTTTTTGAAACATTGCAGTTCATTTTTGCAACTGAATTTCCGAACTTAGGAAGAAAGTTGGGTATTAAATTTTTACCTGACGATACTTCCGTTTTCTTTGGAAAATTATTTGGAGATGCAATTAAGAACCGTGAAAATAACAAAGTCAATCGTAATGATTTTGTGAAGCTGTTATTAGGACTTAAAGATGTCTATACAATTGAAGAGCTTGCTGCTGAAGCGTTCCTTGTTTTCTTTGGAGGTTTTGAGACATCAAGTACACTCATGACTTTTACACTTTATGAATTGGCATTAAATCCAGACATTCAACAGAGATTGAGGGAAGAAATCAATGAAGGAATTGAAGAAAATGATGGAAAATTGACTTATGATATGCTTTTTGGATTTAAATATCTTGATATGGTGATCACTGAGTCTTTAAGAAAATATCCACCAATTCCAACACAGTTTAGAAAATCTACTGTCGATTATCACATTCAACATTCGAAAAAAATTATTCCAAAAGGAACGACTATTCTAATTAATTCCTTTTCTGTTCAACGTGATCCAGAATATTTTCCTGAACCTGAAAAGTTTGATCCTGAAAGATTCAACGAAGAAAACATCAAAAATGTTCGACCATTCACAAATATTCCATTTGGTACTAAGTTTAAAATATTTAAAAGTTCTATGACATTCTATATTTAATTTCAGGTGATGGTCCACGAAACTGTCTGGGTATGAGATTTGGTTTGATGCAATCGAAAATGGGAATTGTCAAAATGGTTAAAAACTTTATCATCACACCAACGAATAAGACACCAATTCCACTGAAGTTTGTACCTCCAAATCCATTCTTAGCTCCTTTAGGTGGCATGTGGTTGAACTTAAACAGAATTCAGTAAATGAATTGAAATTTTTATTGTACATACATATTTATTTTATCTATTGTAAATCTATACATTCAATGTATAGGTCGAAATTGCAATCATAATCAAGTTTTGTACAATGTATTGGTGTCCAAATCTATCGTGATATTCTAATAAAAATATATTCAGTGTGCTTTTAATATTTGTGCAGTAAACATCTACTCAATAAAAAATGAGTTTGATAATTTCAGTAATTCTTCTTTTTGCTTGCTTTCTAATCTTACACAAATGGATTAATAAGAAGTTTAATTACTGGATAGATAGAGGATTCTTGCAAGGGGATTCATCATTTCCTTTGGGAAGTTTAAGTGGTGTTGGAACTAAAATGATAATTTCTGAAAAATACGATCACTACTACAAGAAATATAAAGGAAAAGCGCAAGCAGTTGGACTTTATCATTTCTTATCACCGGTTTTACTTTTAATAGATACGGAACTTATAAAAAATGTTTTGGTTCGAGATTTTGCATCGTTTCATGGACGTGGATTGTATCATAACAAAGTGAGATTTGAAATTTAATCAAAATATTTTTGACATTCGATGAAGTAAAATAAATTTAAATTCATTAGGAACATGATCCCATCAGTGCAAAGTAAGTATTGAAAAATCGTCGATTTTGGATATTTGAAATTTAAAATCTTATTTTATCAGCACATTCCTATTAAGTGGAAAAGATTGGAAAGATCGACGAGTAAAATTAACTCCAATTTTTACATCTGGTAAAATGAAAATGATGTTCGAATTGATTGATGTGCTTGGTGATAAATTTGCTAAAGTCCTTGAAAAACAGTTACGAAAACCACAGGAATTAGAAATGAAAAGTTGGTTGCAAAGGTTTACAACCGATTCAATTGGAAATGTAGCTTTTGGTATTGATCCAAATGGTAATTTAATATGAATTTTATATATTCAAGCATCCTGTTAGAATTTATTTAAAATATTCTCATTTTCAGCTCTTGAAAATGAAAATTCTGAATTAGCTTATTTTGGAAGAAAATTGTCAAATCTTTCGATTTATGATATAGTTAGACTAATGATTGGAACTGAATGGCCAAGTCTAGCAAAAAGATTAAAACTTGGATTCACCTCCAAAGAAGTTAGTAATTATTTTCTGAACACTTTCATACAAACTATCGAGCAACGTGAAAAGAGCAACATTAAAAGAAATGACTTTGTATCACTGTTGTTGGGGCTTAAAAATGAATACACTAAAGAAGAACTTGCTGCTGAAGCATTTATCATTTTCTTTGGAGGATTTGAGACTTCAAGTTCATTAATGACATTTTTACTTTACGAACTTGCATTAAATCCAGACATTCAAGAAAGATTGAGAGAAGAAATCAATGAAGGAATTGAAGAAAATGATGGAAAATTGACATATGACATACTGTTTGGATTTAAATACCTTGACATGGTTGTAAATGAAGGTTTAAGAAAATATCCACCGATTCCAACAACAATGCGTAGAGCAAATAAAGAATATCAAATTCCTGGTACAAAACAATGCATTCCAGAAGGAATTACTATTGAAATTAACATGTTTTCATTACAACGTGATCCTGAATATTTTCCAAATCCAGAAAAATTTGATCCTGAAAGATTCAATGAAGAGAATATCAAAAATATTCGCCAATTTACAAACTTTCCTTTTGGCAAGTGATTATACATTTTTAATTTTTTTTGTTTTGTTTTAACATAATTTAATTGCAGGAGAAGGTCCCAGAATATGTTTAGGAATGAGATTTGGTTTAATGCAAGCTAAAATTGGAATTACTAAGCTGGTTAAAAACTTTACCATTGAACCATCTGAAAAGACTCAAATTCCAATGAAATTTAATTTGGGAAACCCACTTTTAGCACCTGAGAAAGGAATGTGGTTGAAATTTACAAAAATTTGATATTTTTAATCTGTTAATATTGCTCAATATTAATAATAAATTTTTAAACATATTACTTAGAAATTTTATATTACCCGGCATTTATATGACCTTCACATTGAACTCAATTAAAAACAGAGAGACCATATAATATTGTGAGAGATTACTCACGTCTCCAAAATATTTTTGATTGTCGTTCTAACTAAATTGTTCGCCAATTATTACAAATACAATCATAAGCTAAACATGTTGATCAGCTGTTGAATTATCAACAAAAATCATAAATGTGTGTTGGTAACAGCTAAAAAAATAAATTATTTCTCAAAAATAAAAATTCAGTCGTTCATCAGAAGTCGTCAAAGATTGACTAAAAATGTTGCTTAAAATTTTACTCGCTGTGACCTTGCTAGTTTTTAGTGGATATTTATGGGTGAAAAAAAGATTCAGATTTTGGAGTGATCGTGGAATTCTTCAAGGTGATCCATCATTTCCGATGGGAACATTGTCAGGTGTTGGAACTAAAATGACTAATGCTGAAAAATTAAATGTTTACTATCGAGAGTTCAAAGGAAAGGCACCATTTGTAGGACTTTATAACTTTCTGTCACCAATAGTTTTAGCTTTAGATCCAGAGTTCATAAAAAATATCTTAGTGCGTGATTTTCAGTCATTCCATGACCGTGGAATGTACTATAATAAAGTAAGTTACATCATTCTTGATATCTAAAAAATATTCTATATTAATACCTTAATACTGGTTGCTATGAAATTATTATCATTCGATTCTTATCATTTTCATTACAATGCAGGAAGATGATCCGATTGGAGCAAGGTAAGTTTTTAATGATGTCACACAGACATAATGTAATATTTTTTTTTTCACTTTCTCAGTACATTGACCCTGAATGGCAAAGAATGGAAAGATAGAAGAGTAAAACTTACACCAATATTCACTTCTGGAAAGATCAAAATGATGTTTGAAATTGTGGATATTATAAGCAACAAGCTAATTAGAACTCTCGAGAATGAACTGCTTAAATCAAATAACCTTGAAATGCGCAATTGGTTACAGAAGTTTACCATTGACAACATAGGAAATGTAGCATTTGGAATTGATCCAAATTGTAAGATCAAAGAGTTTAAAACTTAAAAATGATTTTTTAAAATAATTCTCAAATTTCATAAAAGGCATAGAGGATGAAACAACTGAGTTCACATTTTACTGCAGAAAGTTGACAAACGGGTCTTTTTTGGAAGCTATAAAATTTTTATTCTCGGTAGAATGGCCAGATTTAGCAAGAAAAATGCACCTTACATTTGTGAATAAAGAAGTTGGTGACTTTTTCCTTAAAACTTTTAAGCAGACACTTGATGATCGAGAAGCAAATCAAATTGATAGAAATGACTTTGTAAAACTATTGTTAGGATTGAAAGATGTCTATTCAAAGGATGAACTTGCTGCTGAAGCATTCTTGGTTTTTGCTGGTGGATTTGAAACATCAAGTACATTAATGACTTTTGCATTATATGAATTAGCTTTGCATCCAGAAATGCAAGAAAGATTAAGGCAAGAAATAGCAACTGGAATTGAAAAAAATGGTGGGAAATTCACATACGACTTGCTCATTGGATTCAAGTATCTTGACATGGTTGTCAATGAAGCTCTAAGAAAATATCCACCAATTCCGATTCCAATGAGAAAATGTAGAACAACATATAAAGTTCCTGACACAGAATTCATTATTCCGGAAGGAACAATTGTTCAGATCAATTTATATTCACTTCATCATGATCCAGATCACTTTCCAGAACCTGAAAAGTTTGACCCTGAACGATTTAATGAGGAAAATGCAAGAAATATTAAACCATATACACATCTTCCATTCGGTAAGCATTTAAACATTTAACAAATTCTTAATATCCTTAATATTTTGAAATTTTACAGGAGAAGGACCAAGAAATTGTTTGGGTATCAGGTTTGGCTTGATGCAGTCAAAAATTGGAATAGCTAAAATAATAAAGAACTTCATTGTATCCCCTTGTGAGAAGACATCAATTCCGATAAAATTAAAACCTGCTAGTCCATTTTTGTCCCCTGAAAATGGAATGTGGTTGAATTTGAAAAAAATTGAGTGAATGTATTGAAGAATTTTTTTAAACCACAAAATTTTAACTTTCAACTTAAAGTTTTTCAATAAGTTAAGCGAATAATTGAGTCTACATATTTCTATGCTTCAGGTAGTAAATGAATAAAAAATAATTTTACTTCCATAAATACATTTTTTTTTTCTCTTTGACTCTCTGAATCAGCTGATTTGAATGTATCAATGTATGAGTGCTGTATACGATACTCTCAATTCTAATATATTTCAGTTGCACTTCTGCATTACACGCAAGAACACAATGGGAATTATACTTGGCATTTTTGCTACTTTTATCATTTTCTTCTCTCTTGCTTATCAGTGGGTTAAAAGGAGACTTAAATTTTGGAGTGATCGAGGATTTCTGCAAGATAAACCATCATTTCCATTAGGAAATTTATCAGGAGTTGGAACAAAAACAACAAATACTGAAAACTTAGATTGTTTTTATAAAAAATTCAAGGGACAAGCACCAGCTGTTGGACTTTATAATTTTTTGTCGCCAATAATTCTTCCAATTGATCCAGAGTTGATTAAAAATATTTTGGTTAAAGACTTTGCTTGTTTTCATGATCGTGGATTGTTTTATAATAAGGTAGGCACGAGATTTTATAATTTTTGAATTGTTTTAAGAAAGCCTCTTTAAATTTTCAGAAAGATGATCCAATTGGAGCTAAGTAAGTATATGATTTTGTACATAAGCGCTAATAAGTTTATGGAATATTTCTTAGTACCCTAACCCTAGATGGACATGATTGGAAGGATCGTAGAGTAAAATTAACACCGATCTTTACATCTGGCAAAATGAAAATGATGTTTAAGCTAATTGATGTGTTAAGTGACAAATTAGTTCGAGTTCTTGAAAATCAATTACAGAATGCTAACAATCTTGAGATGCGCAGTTGGCTGCAAAGATTTACAATTGATAGTATAGGGAATGTAGCTTTTGGAATAGACCCAAATTGTAAGTTTTTAAGAGATTTATTGAAGTTTATATGAAATTTATATATTCCAGGTTTGGAGAATGAAAATTCTGAATTTGGATATTATGGCAAGAAAATGGCAAACATTACACTTTCTGGTATTATAAAATTCATTTTTGGAACTGAATGGCCAGATTTTGCAAGAAAACTTGGACTAGGATTTGCTCCAAAAGACGTTGGTGACTTCTTCCTTAATACTTTCATTCAGACTATTGAGCAACGAGAAAAGAGCAATATCAAAAGAACTGACTTTGTTTCTCTTTTATTGGGACTCAAAGATGATTATACAAAAGAGGAACTTGCAGCTGAAGCATTTATCATTTTCTTTGGGGGATTTGAGACTTCAAGTTCATTAATGACATTTTTACTTTATGAACTCGCGTTAAATCCAGATATTCAAGATAGACTTAGGGAAGAAATTACAACAGGACTTGAAGAAAATGATGGAAAATTGACTTATGATATGCTGTTAGGATTTAAATATCTTGACATGGTTATAAATGAAGGTTTAAGGAAATATCCACCAATTCCAACTCCAATAAGAAAATGCACCAAAGAATATCACATTCCAAACTCAAGTCTTATTATTCCAGAAGGAACTGTCATTCTTATTAATGCTTTTTCATTACAACGAGATCCTGAATATTTTCCTGATCCAGAGAAGTTTGATCCTGAGCGTTTTAATGCAGAGAACAGTAGAAATATCAAACCATACACAAATATACCATTTGGTAAAAAAATGTTGTTTATTTTTTGTGATTGATGAATTTAAAAAATCTAATAATGATTTTTCAGGTGACGGACCGAGAAATTGTCTAGGAATGAGATTTGGATTAATGGAGTCAAAAATGGGTATATGTAAGATGATCCAAAACTTTTATTTTGAACCAGCTGAGAAAACTCAAATTCCACTTAAATTCAACCCAACTAGTCCATTGTTAGCACCAGAAAAAGGAATGTATTTAAAAGTTACCAAAATTTAGAATGCATCATTAATACTTTAAGCAAATTCAAAACATTTATATACTTGAAATACAAAACACACATTGTAAACACAATAAAGCCGGCAAGTCATTGAACTTATGAAAAATAAAAACAGAGAAATATTGTTGGATTTTTGAGAGCTTGCTATTTAATTGCATAAAATATCTCCTAAATGTTTCAAAAATTTTTGTATTGAATTTTACTTTTAGTTAGTTGAAAAATTTAGATTGTAAATTAGCAAGCACTTTAGTTATTGGAGGGATAAAGGATTTCTCTAAGTTAATGTAACATTGCCTTATAGATCATTATTTTGAGTTGGCACTAAAATGTGCACAACGAAAATTCAAGCTAGACTAAATTAATTTTTATTATCTTTGTATGTTATTGCTTTATCATTGTATTAAAGACTTCAACATCTCGAACAGTTTTGCAATATTTCGTCAGAAAACAATGTCTCGTGAGTACACAGTGACTAAGTTCATATCGACGGATTAAATGTTATCAAACAATACAATAACCTTCAAGTACGATACGAGATAAGGAATCATTAAATAATACACCTTGATAAATTTCGATCATTTCAGTGTGTTTTGATTTTTGAAGCTAGAAGGTTGTGCATTTTAGGCAATCATGGCTTCATTTTTCTATATTATTATTGCACTAATTGTTCTAATTTATTTCTGGTTGAAAAAACGAAACAATTATTGGAATGACCGAGGTTTTCTGCAACCAAAAAATAAAGGATCTTTCATGGGAGTAATGAAAGGTAAAACTCCTTTCCAAGCACTCGATGATCGTTACAAAGAATTTAAGGGAAAGGCAAAAGCAATTGGAATTTATCAATTCTTTGTGCCTAGCATTTTTCCAATAGATCCTGAATTGATCAAGAATATATTGATGAAGGACTTTAGTTACTTCCATGACAGAGGAATGTACCACAACAAAGTTGAGTTACTTTAAATTTGATTGAAAATTATTTAAAAATTACAAAAGTCCTCGTGTTTTATATCGAGGGACTTCAGCGCATTTTTGACGCAGCGATTAGCAATTGATTAAATAGAAAAGAATGTCGAGTTTTAAAACTCTATTGCTGTTTCTTTAGTCATAATTCATTTCAATAATATGTTTAAAACTAAAAATCAAAATTCCTTTAAAATTGATTTTTATAATGTTCAATGCAAAAATAGCTTTACGATTTAACGGTTTTTTGAAATTCAAAATTTTCCGTTAGCAAAAAATTCAAATTTCTGAACACATCCATTATTTTTCAAATTTCTAAACACATTTGTTTTGTATGAAAAAATTAAATGTTAATTAATTAAGGTGTATAAAAGAAAAAAATTTAATCCGAAATAACGGTCAAAAAAATTTCAAATTTTTTAACGGTTAGAAAAAATTCAAACTTATCATCAGCATAGCTTTGCCCTGCATTGTTTACATATTTTTTTTGAAATATAAAATCGATGAATTAAGGTATTTAATGAGTGTTTTTTGATTTTTCAATATAAACGGCGGGAATAAAAACATTCAATGAAGCTATTAAAACAATTCCGAGCTTGCTACGAAGTCTAGATCAAGAGATAATTGGGACCCGAACGACCGATCAAAGTGCATGATTGAGCTTCCTTTTTGAAAACAAGTTTTCAAAAATGCGCTAAAAAGTCTAAATTTTCAGGAAGCTGATCCAACATCAGCTCATATGCTGTCACTAGATGGACAAGAGTGGAGAGACAGAAGGACTAAAATGTCACCGATTTTTACTTCAGGAAAAATGAAGATGATGTTCGAAATTGTTGATAAAATTAGCGATAAGTTAGCAGAAGTACTTGGCAAAAAAATTGAGGAATCAAATGTTCATGACATGAAGAGGTGGTCACAAAAGTTCACGGCTGATAATATAGGAAATGTTGCATTTGGGCTCGAGTGTAATTGTGAGTAGAATTTGAATATTTTAGTGAACTAGAAATTCTTATTAGTTTTCTAAATCAGGCATTGAAGATGAAAACTCAGCATTCATGAAATATGGACGAAGATTATTGGACCTGAAGCCATTTGAAATTATAAAATTTATTTTTGCATTAAACCTTCCTGATATTGCTAGATTCCTGAAAATTCGAAACAACCCTAAAGATGCTGGTGATTTCTTCCTTAATACATTCATTGAGACTTTTGAGTATCGTCAGGCAAATAATATTGTCAGAAATGACTTTGTTTCTCTACTCTTGGGCATGAAGCATTTATATACTCCATTGGAATTAGCTGCTGAAGCTTTCTTAGTATTTGCTGCTGGATATGAGACATCAAGTACACTTATGACATTTACACTTTATGAATTAGCACTCAATCAAGATATTCAAGATAGGCTAAGACAGGAAATCAATGAAGGAATTGAAGGAAATGATGGCATATTGACTTACGAATTACTTTTTGAATTTAAATACCTTGACATGGTTATAAATGAAGCTTTGAGAAAATATCCACCAATTCCCCTCTTGTTCAGAAAATGCGTTAAAGATTACAAAATTCCTGGAACTGATTTGACAATCCCAAAAGATATTAAAGCACTTATTAATGTTTATTCTCTTCATCATGATCCTGAATATTTCCCTAATCCATCAAAATTTGATCCTGAGAGATTTAGTAACGAGAACATTAAGAAGATTAAACCGTTTACATTCTTGCCATTTGGCGAAGGTCAGAGGAACTGCATGTAAGTGATTTTGTAGTAAATTTTGAAATTTATTTTGATCTTATTTTATTGTGAATTTCAGTGGTATGAGATTCGGACAGATGCAGTCTAAGATGGCAATTTTAAAGCTTGTTCAAAACTTCAGGTTTTCACCATGCGATAAAACCTTAATTCCAATGCAGTTTGAGACATTTGCTCCGTTTATATCACCAAAAGGAGGAATGTGGTTAAAAGTAGAAAAACTATGAATTTTGGCAACGATATTAAGACCTTTTCCGACCTTTTAAGTCAACATGATATTCAGCACTAAATGAAAATGTTCATTTAAGTGTTGATCGTGCTGATAATTTAACTTACAAAGCTACACTGTCAATTTTCTCTGTATGAGTCTAAATAAGCTATAATTTTGATTAAAAATGTATCACTGTATTCAGTTATCAAAGTACACACTCTTTTAGTCTAATTCTTTCCATTCATAAAATCGCACGCTAGTCCAAAAATGTACACATTTATTTATTTTATAATTGGTGTTTTGGCTTTGGCTTATATTTTTGTAAAAAGGCAATTTAGTTATTGGAAAACTCGTGGATTTTTGCAAGCAGATGCAAGCTTTCCATTTGGATCATATGAAGGATGTGGTACGAAATGGACATCATTTGAAGGGATTGATAGGCAGTATAAAAAGTTTAAAGGAAAGGCACCAGCAATTGGAATTTATTCATTTCTGTCACCTAGTATTTTGGTATTAGATCCTGAATTGCTAAAAGACATTTTAGTTCGTGATTTTGGATCGTTTCATGATCGTGGAATGTACTACAATAAGGTGGAATAAAGTTTGACTTAATTAAATTTTCAGCATAAATACTTTTAAATTACAGAAAGACGATCCAATTTCTGCAAATCTTTTGTCTTTAGATGGACAAGAGTGGAGAGACAGAAGGACAAAATTATCACCAATTTTTACTTCCGGTAAGATGAAAATGATGTTCGAAATTGTCGATAAAGTTAGTGATAAACTTGCTGAAGAAATTGGAAGACAATTGAAGACAACTGACACGTTTGAAATGAGAAACTGGTCACAAAGATACACTGGTGATAATATTGGCAATGTTGCATTTGGTATTGAATGTAACTGTAAGTTGGTTTATCTAGCTCTTTTGGTGTGGTTCTAAATTGGATTTATGATTTAACATTTAGGCATAGTTGATGAAAACTCTGACTTCATGAAATATGGACGGCCAATATTCGACCTTTCACCATTTGATGCATTCATGTTCATTTTTACAGTCGAGTTCCCAAATTTATCCAGAAAACTTGGAATACGTGACAATCCAAAGGAATCTGCTGACTTCTTTCTTAATACTTTTCTGCAGACATTGGAATATCGCAAGAAAAACAGCATTCAAAGAAATGATTTTGTATCTTTACTGTTGGGTGTAAAAGATTTATATTCATCAAAAGAACTAGCTGCTGAAGCATATTTGGTTTATGCAGCAGGATTTGAGACTTCAAGTACGCTGATGACTTTTACACTTTACGAATTGGCAATGAATCAAGATATACAGGAACGATTGAGAGAAGAGATAACAACAGGAATTGAACAAAATGATGGAAAACTTACTTATGACATGCTTTTTGGATTTGAATACCTTGATATGGTCATTAATGAGTCACTAAGAAAATTTCCACCAGTCGCAGAAAACTTAAGAAAATGTGTAAAAAAAGAATACAAAATTTCAGGAACAGATTTAATTATTCCAAAAGATACAACCATTAACTTCAGTGCATATTCACTTCATCGTGATCCTGAATATTTCCCCGATCCTGATAAATTCGATCCTGAAAGATTTCATCGTGAAAATATCAAAAATATAAGACCTTTTACATTTCTGCCTTTTGGAGAAGGCCCAAGAAACTGCATGTAAGTAATTATTAAGCTAAATTTTAGATTACGTATTAACTTTTAATTAATTCCCATACAGCGGAATGAGGTTTGGACAAATGCAATCAAAAGTTGGAATCACAAAGTTGATTAAAAATTTCAAAATTTCACCATGCGATAGGACACCAATTCCAATGGTATTTGAACCAAGTAGTTTATTCACAGCACCAAAAGGAGGAATGTGGTTGAAAGTTGAGAGAATTTAAAAGTTCAATCACCTTCCAGTGTATTAGAATATAAATTTTATACTCATTGGAAATAAAAAAAAATTGAGTCAGTTCCCATATATGACTTGTTTTTAAATCCATTATCTGAACATTATCAGCTCAAAAATTCGTCATTGCCCATTTTTGGAGTTTTTTTATAATAAAATTTAATAACCTTTGGAGTTTGTAGAGAAAGAGATTGAGATCTGTATTTCAGGCATTTCTCAATCATATAGTGATAATTTCATAAATAGAATTGACCTTGAAATGAAAGAGAATGTAAACACGGAAAAATCTAAGTTATTTTATTTTTAGCATTAATATTATTTGCTATCATAAATACATGCTCAAATACTCTTTTTTCAAATTGAATGCTTTCAGTTTTTCATTTAAGCCACGTAAAATATCATGTGTACAGGAAGTAGAAATGGATAAATTCAAAAGGATCTCTGAAACTTTCACAGTTTTCCGAGACTATTCCGAGAGAAACCGAGAGCAAGTTAGAATTTTCCGAGACCCCGTAGATTTCGAGATCTGGAGATGGCCCAAATCGTATAATATCCTCGCGTACTTCCCATAGGATAGTTTTCAAAAACCACCGAAAACTAACAAGTTATATATTAAAACACATCTACTTTTTCCGAGAAGATTCGAGAGCTAAAAATTTTTACATCTCGACTTTTATTTTTCGAGATATGAGGATAAGAAAATTTTTAGACGAGTTTTGCTTGAGTCAAAAAATAAAAATTTCCAAAAATGAAGATTATAATAAAAATTATACACCAAAACGCATCTACTTTTTCCGAGAGGAAACGAGATGCAAAAATAATTTTGAATTGATTATTCTCTTTTGAGTTATAATGGTTTGAAGTTTTCGACGAGTTCAAATTTTTGCCCAAAATTTCTAACTTTACGAGAATAAATTTTATATTACAAATTATATATCAAAATTCATCTACTTTTTCCGAGAAGTTGAGAGAAATAAAAATCTTTTGAAAATTATTTTTGAATTTTGAGATAACGATCGTCAAATTTTATAATAGACCACTACGAGTTTTAGAAACTTTCCAATTTTTCGAGACCAAGTTTTTATATGACATGTTATATATCAAATTTCATAATTTTTTAAGAGAAGTCTAAAATTTATTATTTCTTAAAAAATAAACGTTTATTTTTCAATTAAACGCTTTTAGACATATGCAGTTTTGTGAAACTTGAGTAGGTAGAAATTGCATAAAAAAAGTTTTTCAAATTATTTAATGTTAAAATTATAATTTTATACTTTTTGGATTAACTATCAGGATTATTATTTTTTTTATTTTTATAATTTATTTCACCAACTTAATAAAATATTTACCTCCTCTAATATATATTTAATATATGAATTAATAATTTAATCCAAAAAGTATAAAATTATAATTTTAACATTAAATAATTTGAAAAACTTTTTTTTATGCGATTTCTACCTACTCAAGTTTCACAAAACTGCATATGTCTAAAAGCGTGTAATTGAAAAATAAACGTTTAATTTTTTAAGAAATAATAAATTCTAGACTTCTCCTAAAAAATTATGAAATTTGATATATAACATGTCATATAAAAACTTGGTCTCGAAAAATTGGAAAGTTTCTAAAACTCGTAGTGGTCTATTATAAAATTTGACGATCGTTATCTCAAAATTCAAAAATAATTTTCAAAAGATTTTTATTTCTCTCAACTTCTCGGAAAAAGTAGATGAATTTTGATATATAATTTGTAATATAAAATTTATTCTCGTAAAGTTAGAAATTTTGGGCAAAAATTTGAACTCGTCGAAAACTTCAAACCATTATAACTCAAAGAGAATAATCAATAGAAAATTATTTTTGCATCTCGTTTCCTCTCGGAAAAAGTAGATGCGTTTTGGTGTATAATTTTCATTATAAGCTTCATTTTTGGGAATTTTTAATATTTAGCCCAAGCAAAACTCGTCTAAAAATTTACTTATCCTCATATCTCGAAAACTAAAAGTCGAGATATAAAAATTTTTAGCTCTCGAATCTTCTCGGAAAAAGTAGATGTGTTTTAATATATAACTTGTTAGTTTTCGGTGGTTTTTGAAAACTATCCTATAGGAAGTACGCGAGGATATTATACGATTTGTGCCATCTCCAGATCTCTAAATCTACGGGGTCTCGGAAAAATCTAACTTGCTCTCGGTTTCTCTCGGAATAGTCTCGGAAAACTGTGAAAGTTTCAGAGATCCTTTTGAATTTATCCATTTCTACTTCCTGTACACCATCGCATTAATTATTTTATTAACTTACATGTACTTCAAGAAAATCTTTTCACATTGGAAAAATCATGAATTTCTGTACATTAAAGGATCTGGGCAGTCTTGGTTCAGTTAGAACTAAAGAAGCCATGTGTGAATTAATGAGAAGAGAATATGATAATTTTAAAAATAAAGGTCGAGTTTTTGGGATTTACTTCAGAATAGGAACTAAACCCATTCCTGTCACAACTACATACACAAAAAATAAAGTATTAAATTTCTATGAAAATGAAAGATTTGTTTTGAAAACTAAAAATAACATTAAAATGACCTCCCCACGCGCACGTGAAGCCATTCAAATGTTTACATTGGTATACTTCTTGTTCCATTATTTTCTCTCAATTTCGTGTTGACATTCAAACCACACGAGCTCTAGTAATTTATCCATTCTCATTTCTGTTTCCGAGTTGAGCTAGTTTAGTTCTAAAAATGTTTTTGTGGCTGCTTATTGCAGTTATTTCATTGAGTTATGTGTATTTTAAAAAGAAATATTCTTATTGGAAGGATCTTGGGTTTCCATATCCAGAACCATCAATTCCAATGGGTAATCTAAGTGGTGTTGGATATAAGGAACATTTGAGTGACTTTGTGATTCGTGAATATAACAATTTCAAAGATAAAGGACCGGCATTTGGAATTTATTTATTTACTAAGCCAACGCTTATAATAACTGATATAAATCTAATCAAGGCAGTGACAATAGACTCTTTCGAGAGTTTCAATGAAAGAGAATTTTATATTAATGAAAAAGCTGATCCATTGATGAAGAACCTATTCACATCAGGTGACAAAGTTTGGAAGAATCTTCGTGAAAAATTAAGTCCTGCTTTTACTGATATTCGCACCAAACTGATGTTTCCAATTTTCAATGAAAAAGCAGATAGAATGATTGAATATTTAAAACAGCCAGACGTTGATCATGAAAATTTAGAAATGAAAGAAATTTTTGCTTCTTACACATCCGAAGTAATCTCAAGTGCTGCATTTGGCATGGATATCAAATGTTTGGGACATCCAGACAATGAATTTCGAAAATGTACAAGATTTCTTTTCGAACCTCCAATGTGGTACAATTTTAAAATATTTCTCATTTTCTCTTGGCCACAAATCGCTAAATTCTTAAATATGGCACAAAATCCACAGTTTGTGATTGACTTTTTCATTAAAACAGTTCGTGAAAATTATGAAAATCGAGAGAAACACAATATTAGGCGTGATGATTTCTTTCAAATGCTGATCGATATGAAAAATAATCAGGAAATAACATTCGAAGAAATGGCTGCTAATAGCTACATATTTTTAATTGCTGGGTAAGATTTTTCAGACTAATAAGTCTTTCCATTTCCAAAATATGTAAATTTAGATGATTAACTTATTTAATTAGATTGGAGACGAGCTCAAGTTCAATTATGTTCTGCACATATGAATTAGCACTGAACCAAGACATTCAAGATCGTTTAAGGCATGAGATAGAGAGTGTCATTAAGAAGCACAATGGAGAAGTGACGTACGATGCAATAATGGATATGAAATATTTGGATATGGTCTTTAATGAAACTTTGAGAAAATATCCTATTTTTGAGGTACAAATTCGAAAGTGTATTAAAGAGTATAAGATTCCCGGTACCAATTTGATTATCCATTCAGGAATGCCAATTTTGATTCCTGTTATTGGTATACACATGGATGAAAAATATTTTGAAAACCCTGAGAAGTTTGATCCTGAAAGATTTAATGAAAAGAATGTGAAGAAATTAGTTCCACATACCTATGTTCCATTTTGTAAGTTCTTGTTTTACACACTTTTGTTATTTCTATGGCTTATTTGAATGTTATGTAAAAGAACGAAAATAGATTTGAATTTTCCAAAGTATTGCATAATATTCAAACTTTGATTTTCTATAAATCAATGATGTAATTATATACTTTATGCTTCAACAGCTGAGGGGCCAAGAAATTGTATTGGCATTAGGTATGTGTAACCTGAATTTTCAAAACTTTAAATAATTCATGAAATTTCTTTATTAAGTTTCGGAACCATGCAAGCAAAAGTTGGACTGGTAAAATTTTTAAGAAACTTCCGAGTTCATTCATCCAGTAAAACGTTGATTCCAATGAAATATGCACCCAATTACAGCTTTCAGTCACCATTAGGTGGAATGTGGCTTAAAATTGAATGTATTGAAAAATAGTTTTGTAATAAATTTGGATTTTGTGAAAATAAATCGAGACTTAAAAGAATTATGCAATTTTCGTTGCTATGACATGAGAAATAATTCACGTCTGAAGCGTTATCTTCTAATCATTTCATATCATTCTTTTCTATAAATTCAGTATTTTGATAAAGCTTACATCCAGTTGTGTACGTAAACTCAATCAATAAATATATACTAAAATGTTTCTGTTCTTAATAATTGCTAAAACGTTCTTAATTTACCTTTGGTTTAAGAAAAAGCATTCATTTTGGAGTGATAGAGGTTTTGTACATCCAAAACCATCGATTCCATTGGGAAATTTAAGTGGTATTGGTGTTAAAGAACATTTTGGTGACTATTTGAAGCGACAATATGTTGAGTTAAAAAATAAATCACCGGCATTTGGAATGTATTTAGTTGGAACGCCTGCATTGATCGTGACAGATCTTGAACTTGTCAAAGATGTTATGGTGAAGCAGTTTGCTAGTTTTCATGAGCGTTATTTCTACGTCAATAAAAAGGATGATCCATTATGGCATAATTTATTCACAGCTGGCGGACAAGAATGGAAAGATCTAAGAGCAAAATTAAGTCCAACATTCACAAGTGGTAAAATTAAGATGATGTTCCCAATTGTTGCAGAGACAGCTGACCGAATGGTTGAATATTTAAAGCAGACAAGCAGAAGTACAAGAGATTTAGAAATGAAAGAAATTTATTGTGAATTTACAACTGAAGTCATTGCAAACGTTCCCGATCGGCACATAAGCGCCATGTGGCAGCCAAATGGCGTCCACATGGCGTCGCCGAATGTTGATCGGCAAATGTTGCCGCCATCAGCCTCATATATGATGTTGCCGACACGGCGCTCTGGTGGCGGTTCGGCGCTCACTCGGCGCCGAGGCGGCGGTATACTTAGAACCACTTGGCTGCCATTTGGCGATAATGTTAACATCACGGCAACATCAAATGTTGCCATGACGGCGCCCATAAGGCAATTTTTATGGCAATTTTGCGATAAAATTGCCTACAAATCGACATTAAAATTGCCATGGTGGCGACCTCCCGACAATATTTGCATGCTTGCCATATAAATGCCATATAATGGCAATGAATTTTACTCCTGAAAATAAAAGTAATTTAATAAAAAGTTTATGATTGTTTTTAATAAAATACTTAAAATTCAACTTTATTTATTTATTTTTTTAAAAAAAATTCAATGAAATCATGATAAAAAATGAGAAATTTAAACAATATTTATTTATTTGCTATTATTTCCTTCGGTTTTTTCCTCTCCGTGAAAACGTCTTAAATTTGCATAAACTGCTACTTCTGCTTCCTACAAATTCTGCAAATTTTCATTTTGAAGTGATTTTCTTGTTAATAAAATCGAAGAATAGCTTCGTCCAACGAATTCTTTTTTTTGCAAAAATTCTAAATAAGCAATTAAAAAGAGTAGGTTAATTCAATTAGGGATCGTTCACTTAGAACGTTCTCCGAAATTCGACTTTTTGACCCCCCCTCCCCCTCTTGTTACGTTTTTCGTACGAAATAAATATTTTTTTGTTTGACCTGTTACAAAATCCTAGACCCCCTCTCCTCTAAAATGAGAACGTACTAAGTGGACCGTTCACTAAAACATAATCCAAAATCCCATCATCCAATCATTTCTTACATGCTAACAAAACAATTTCAAGACCCTTGCGAACAGAAAACGAGGAAAATATTCAATAAAATAATTCAATTTACAAATTTATAAAGCCAGAATAGTGTCAGTGAGTGAGAACTTCCCATCCAACATGGGGTTACGGAAAAGGAAGCAGATTTTGAATCCAAGAATCGACTTTGATTATATTCCAGGTGAACATAACCAACAAGTCGAAAAAGCAAAATATAATCCATAGGATCCAGAGGAGGAACCACAAGTTCCAGGAGCGGCTGCAAAGCCATGCAAGTCCATTTTTATCAACCAAAATCTCAAAGAAGTGAGAAGAATCATCTCACAAATAAAATTGCAGGTAAGGCCTCTATATAAAATTTCATCAGCGGTTTCAACACATATTACAGCAAGCACTATTGAGGATAAAACCTCAATAGTTAACACTCTGTGGTCCAAAGACATTCAATTCCACACTTTTTCCGAGAAATCGGATAAAGCAAGATAATTCGTTCTGAAGGGATTGTACGAAGCTTCTACAAATTAAGTTTTGAGAATCCTTCAGAAGGCAAAAGTTCCAGCTGTCAAAGTGACAATCATCGTGAAAAAACTTGAGTTCACCTTTTATCCTGTTCACTTTCAAAATGAAATGTTGAACATCAAGGTACTGAATCACAATAATCGACATTTCAACGACATCATCGTGAAATGGGAGAACATCAAGAAGGGCAACGTTGGGGTCTTTCATCTCATAACTGTGCATACAAGTTCCGTTGTGTCAAGTGTATGGAAGTACACTTACCTAATCAATGTAAGCGAACCACTCGCGATGGAAATGCCAAGTACATTAACTGCAATGACGATCATTCTGCCAGTCATATACTGCCCAACATTCATTGCATATTCGAAAAGAACTGAAAAATCCAGATCCAAGACACAATCCAAAGTGCTGCCGCAACATTAGTTATGCAGTTACGCTACTCAACAACATTAGTTATGCAGAGAAACTCAATGAAGCAATCAACAGTGAAATTCTTTTCAAGAAATTCACAAATGCTCAAGAACGCCTTAAGAAAAATCTTAGAATCGAAGAAGCAATTAATAAACTTTGTAGTTTCATTGACGAAATGGAGAAACTTTCAAATGATGGTCCTGTAGGACTAGTATTTAATATCATGTTAAAGTACGGCAGTTATCCTCCAGTATCGAACAACCCAGTTCATAAATAATTTATTTTTTAGTATGTAATCATTAAATAATTTTTCATTTGGCTTTTTTTTGTAAATTTTTATGCCATCATCTTAAGAGAATTTATGAATTCCATGTCTTAAAATTAATTACCAATCATGATGTATTTGAATTAAGGCCAATAACAGGCTAATCTCGAATTAAGAGTCATAGAATTGTAACAAAATTACAAACATCCCAATTTTGAAATAAAGTAAATGTTATCTTACATGATAAAAATTCATAAAGGAACAATTGACTTTCAATTGCATCAAATATCAACTTGCCAGTGTCAAGGATTTATCATTTTTTTACTTAAGAACTTCAAGACACTTAAAGAACTCTTCAGTCTATCAAAAATAATAGTTTTGAGGCTTCAGACAGATGTAGAATCAGTATTTCCAAGTGTTGAAGAATAAGATATCAGATGTGGATGCTAAACTATTAGTCAAATTAATGAGAATTGTAATTTATATACAAAGGGAAGGACTATTTACTGTTAGGGAACGGGTTTTCTCTGATTTTGTGGTAAAGATAACGGAAGAAAATAACAGTACTCTACCATTTCTAGATACAAAACTGACTAGAAGAGGTGAAAATATAGACTCCGATATTTTTAAAGACCTAGTTAACAAGACGTGGGCTCAAGGTGAATGAGAACAAAACAAAGTTCCTCGTGGTTGGTGCAACTGAGAACTTGGAAGGTAATTGATGACAAGAGATTCGAGGTAGTCAATGATTTTGTCTACCTAGGATCCATTATCAGCAACAATTTTGGCAGCTCAACGTGCATACTTCAGTGTGCGGCATCTTCTTTCTTCGAGGAAGATCTCAAGACAGGCCAGACTGACCATATATACACCACTAATACGTCCTGTAGTGTTGTATGGATCAGAGTCATGGAACATGACAAATGCAGACTAGCATGCAGTTGGAGTTTTCGAAAGAAGGATCCTAAGAGCAATTTTTGGGCCAATTATTCGTTGCCATAAAATTCGTATCACGTGTGCAATTAAAAGTCGTAATCTTAAAGTGTATAGAATAAGAAATAAATATCGAATTATCAGTAAATGTGAACTAAAGATTTTTGTGAATGTGAATTGAGTCATGGATTAACGTGTTACATTCAATTAAACTTCTAATTATCGATTTTAATTTTTCTATTGTTCAACCATTGTGTCGCGCATTGTTCTTTTAAAAATCGACTTTTCGTATATAATGCATCATATAAACAATTTCTAACAAATCACATTTTATAAAGAAGAGCTAGTACGTTGAATAACTAATATTGATTGCTACCAATTTAATATATAATCACAAGAACTGACAAATAAAAACAACAATAATTTCTATCAACCTAAAATTTGCATTCTTAGTCATTTGTGGTTACTGATACACTGGGGTAAATTGTCTGTGTATGTGCTCTAACATATGTACGGAATTTAGCTGGCAGGTCAGTGATTACGTGACTATAGAATCTGAATAATGAAAAGAAATGGACGATCAAAAGCTGCATGCAGCTCTCAGAAGATATCTGGATTTTTGAATAGCAAATATCCATTTGCAGCAACATCAGAGCAACTAAACGATGAAATATCGAACTTGTCAAAGAGTCATGCTGAGTACGTCAAAGCAAATGAAGATGATAAATTGCAGCTAAAAATAAAAACTGATATTAGACACTATAAAACTCAAATGACAATATACTTAAAAAATGACTCCATTCTCAAACACATCAATGGAAACGACTGCATCGCCACTGCTGAAAGAATCATCAAAGATCAAGTGTTATCCTTGGGAAAAGCTTACATCACAAAAGCAACAGTCTTATCAGGCATGAAGAGAATCAGCAATGTTAACAAATTCACGAAATACGTCTACGTTCATTTCAGCGATTGTTTTACATCTGAAAGACTAATTATTGAAATGATTAATAAAAATAAAAATTCAACAGCCAAGAATAATCCAGAAGTAATATTTGCTCAACCTACCTCTTATGATGTTAACAAAATATAGCGAATATGTCATGAATTGCAGTCTGACAAATCAGTAAGCAAAGTCTTCTTGGGAGATGATTCAATAAAAGTGACTCTCAACAAAGTTGATCCCAATGATGCCAATGAAAAGCCTAAGAAGATTCATGTAAGAAACTTCACAGATTTGGATAAGCTCAGAGCAAATGTGACATCAAAAAGTCATCAAATTCCTTCAAGGATGTTCTACAATAAGGACTATTGGCAGAACAAATATCCGGCACGTGATGACAACAAGGATATTTATGGCGGCAATTCCAAAGCATCCAAAGACAAATGTAAAGCAACCGAGTCAATAGAAATCTTGGCTAGCTCTCCAAATGATCCAAAAAAGCTAAGGTATCAATCTTCATCTGATTCTCATGGCAGTTCATACAGCGACGTCCTTAATGCTTCACTGAATCCCAACAATGATCATGATGCCTGAGACATCGACCCACGTATTCAGCACCTAAAGTCAAACGAAAATTATAGTCTTAATATTCTGCAAAATTATATCACACAACCATCAATCACGAATAAATTAAAAATCATTACCTGGAATGTCCGTTCGATTCGTTCACTAAATTCATTCCGGAAATTTAAGACTGAAATAGCTGGATTCGTGGGTGAAAATATTGACATCTTAATGTTGACAGAAACGTGGACGGATGAGTGTACGAAATTCAATATGTACAAACTGAAGAATTATCAAAGTTTCCATTGTGCCAGAAAGAATTCAATTGGAGGTGGCATCATAATTTATATCCACAAAAAGCACTCTGCAAACATTGTAAGTAAAAAAGTTATCAGCATATTGAATTTGTAACATTAAATCTTCAAGTTAACAATATAAATCTCACCATTTCCGCAATCTATCGACCTCCAAACTCAGCAATCAACATGTTTTTAGAGCATCTTGAGAATATAATGAATTGTGATAATCCATTGATAGTTGTAGGTGACTTTAACATTAATTCTCTCCATTCTAACTCGATTTCGACACAATTAAATGATATGCTTAATTCCTCAAATGCAATTGTTACAAATCAAGCAACAACGAGGATAAAAAGTGGCACTTTAATTGATTATTTCATCATTAAAAATTTTCCATCATCAATAAGCATTGACACCTTCACTTCAGACGAATTAATCTCCTCTGACCATAGCTTATTACTGTCTGTAATGTCTATTTCAGCACCTAAGAATAAACATAATATTATATCAAAAACAAAATGCAATTATGACAAACTTAAAGAAACTTTTAAATGTGATTATGATATGCTAATGGACTTATCAACTGAAGACTGCTGCAAATATATTTCTGACTGCATTCGTTCATCACTTGAGTCCTGCACATCTGTCACAAAATTTAAAGTCTCAAGTAACGATGCACATCCTCCTTGGGTCGACACAACATATCTCAGGTTCCAGAATAAAGCTGTTAATATGATGAGAAAAATAAATAAATTAGAAAATAGTAATAAGCCAACAAATAGATTGAGACAAAAACTGATCGATCTTCAGTCAATAATTTATCAGCATAGCAATAAAATTTCAAAAATTTACTACTCAAATTTAATCAAAACGGGAAGTAAAAATTCATGGGATATAATCAATACAATTACGGGAAGAAAAAAGTCAAGAGATAACATTAGGTTAATGGCAGAGAATGGCATAATCGATGACACTGATGAAATAGTGAAACTGTTCAGTGATCAATTTTCAATGCTGTCAGAAAGCACCTCAATGGCACAATCTGAATCAGATTATCTTGCTTTTATTCCTGACTTAACTGAGAAATGCATTTACTTTGATGTAGTGACGGAAAATGAAGTAATGAATGTCTTGAATGATCTAGATATCTCTAAAGCCACTGGAAGCGATGGAATCCCGTGCAGAGTAATAAAAGAATTGAAAGATCAACTCATCACTCAACTCACATTTCTAATTAATAAAATAATTCTTGAAGCCGATTATCCTGATACTCTCAAATATGCCAGTATAATTCCAATACACAAAAAAGGCGATAAAACTCTAATTAAGAATTATCGCCCCATTGCTCTGCTTCCAATATTCAACAAAATCTTTGAGAGAATAATCCTAAATCGACTACAAAACTTTATGGAAAGTAATCACATTAGTGATAAACAACAGTATGGATACAAAAAGTTAATTGTTACTAATGAAGCTGTACTCAGATTCACTCATGACATTTCATCTCATCTAGACAGAAACGATTATGCTATTGCTGTCTTTATGGATCTCACTGCAGCGTTTGACACTCTTGACAGAGAAGTTTTAATTAAAAAGCTTTCTCACCTGGGAATCAAAGGTCATGTTCTGTCTTTAATTGGATCGTATTTCACAAATAGACAGCAATCAGTAAAAATTGGAACGTCAATCAGCCAAAGAAAAGTCATCAATATCGGAGTTCCGCAAGGGTCAATTCTAGGTCCTTATTTCTTTACGATCAGCCAATATGATGCACCAGAAATATCATCTAGTCGAATTAAGTATGCAGACGATTATGTCATTTACAGATCCTAATGTCCTTCCTTTAATGTGAAATTGAATTAAATATTCAATGAAAATTGCTTTAATTGAGTCTTAAACCACAATAAGAAGACTAAATTTAGCATTTAAAACAAAGCTTTTTTGTTTGCATGATGAAAGTAAAAATGGAGCTTACGTAAATGAAATTTTACGTAGAGATGAAATTGAAATGGAAAACATAGCAATGTTTTTGCTCTTAAAAAACAATGATTTTTTTTTATCTTTGATGTTTTCCAATCATTTTAGTCCCTGATTTTTTTGCAATTTTTTTAATTGTTGAATTTTAGTTTTTTGTATTTTTGGAGTTTTAATTCATTGGGTATTTACTAAACGCGGAAAATGTACTTTCGTCGGTCACGAGTGGCCACATATTTACTAGTTTTTTTTTCTTTTCACAATATTTTCACACAATACTTTCACACAAATTTGGGAAGAAAAAAAGGAATAAAAAAAAAAATAAAATTATATTTTAATGGCATCTTAATCAAAAGATAAAATCTTTAATCGAAACTTGTCATTACCATCTTATCGTAGATCAATAGAGGATCTTGATGCAAATTAATCTGCAGCCAATAATATTGACATGCATTATAAATAAAATCATTGCTGAGTGATGTTATTCAAGCATTCAAAATTAGCCACTATAGTTCCGATTTACAAAAAAAAAAAAAAAACGAGACCATCAAGATCCAAAAAATTTTCGACCCATTTCTTTGCTAACCAGTGACAAAATTATATTAATAGTAATAACTATGTTATTTACTGAATCAAAAAACGTGATATTCATGAATTTTTTTCAATGAATAAAAAATGACTTACTTAAGCATCAAGGAATATGCAGTACGATTCAACAATGTTTAAAGCAGCGACACAAATGATGAAGTAGCTCAAAGCTAAG